>BTPG01000005.1:121595819-121723148 GCA_036245525.1 Semisulcospira habei
TGAGGGACCTTCGAGTAATACCATCGGTAAGTATTTTTCAAAAAAACTTATTTTAAAGAAAAATACGTTTGTTTTCTCAAAACACATTACCGATGGTATTACAACTAGGAAGAATCCCGAAAAGGAGGCGGGTGCCGCTAAAACGCCCCTACCCCTGCCATCGAAGCTACTAGAGTAGTCCACCCCAAGCAACCTCCCTCTAAATTTAGTGAAGATACTTACGGCGCCTAGGGCGCCGGGAGGGAGTGTTGCACCGCCACGATGTCTCCCACCAGCGCTAGGTTCTGCCGCTGGCCGGAGAGGTCCCTCAGGTAGAAGCGAGCGAAGGTGTTCTCCGTTCGCCAGCCCACGGCCGCCACGATGTCCTTGACAGCACAGTTGCGTTCGAATGCGAGGCTCGTGGCCATGGCTCTGATCTCGTGCGCCCTGATCCTCATGCGTTTGTGTATCAGGGGCGAGTTCCTGGTAGGCGGATCATATCACCCACCGAAGCCAGGAGGATATAGTCTGGGCTGAGATGTCCTTTCTACCTGGAGACAGAGGAAGAAAAAGGCGGGTGCGTCCCCTGCGTAGTGGCTTGGTCCGGCGCAGGTACACATGTAAAGCTCGAACCGGGTCCTGCTGTCTGGACTCTCGATTGGAGCGTGGTTCTCTGAGTGGTAGTATGGTGACCAATTGTGGTGCCAAGAGTGGAGATCTGGTCTTGGCTAGGAAGGTCGGGTCAGGAAGCAGCTGAACTGAACCGTCCGTCCGGAACTGCAAACAGGTGGGGCGTGTAGAGAGGGCGTGCAGCTCACTGACTCTGGAGGCTGAGGCAAGGGCTAGCAAGAAGCAGGTCTTCCGCGTCACGTCCGGTAGTCTCGCCAGCTGTATTGGCTCAAAGCGGGCCGAGTTGAGCCAAGTAAGCACCCAAGGTAGGTCCCAACGTGGCAACAGTGTACGTAGAGCGGGACGATGAAGACCGAAGTGGCCCATCAGATCGGCTAGGTCTTTGCAGGAGCCGGGTCGGGACATCCCAGATGCCTGTAAGTATCAGCGATCATGGCCAGGTAACCCCGAATGGTGATGGGTGCTAAACGCTGGTCGTGAAAAAGCCAGAGGAAGAAATCCGCCAGCTGAGGGACTGTCAACTCAGTGGGGGAAAGGCGTCTGTCGTCACACCAGGTGCTGAGAACTCTCCACTTGCCTTCGTAAACTCGTCTGGTCGAGGCTCTGCGGGCTGTAGCGATTGCGTCCACTGCCGCACCTGAGAAGCCTCTAGCGGTGAGGGCGTGCCAGACAACTTCCAGGCGTGGAGGAGGAGACCTTCTGGACAAGGATGGTACAGTGTCTGCCGAGGTTGCCTGAGCATCGTTCGTGGAGTGGGGAGCGGTAGTGGGGGGGCCGTTGCCAGATTCAGGAGGTCGGTCGTCCATGACCTGGTCCAACAGAACGGGGCCACCAGAAACAGGATCGTGTTGCTGCCTCTCAGCTTGAGAAGGACCTTGGGGACGAGCACCGTCGGTGGGTAGACGTAGGCGACCAGCCCATCCCAGGAGATGGAGAGGGCGTCCACTGCCCAGGCCAAGGGGTCTGGAATCGGCGAGACGAACAGAGGGAGTTGGTGATTCCATCTCGTGGCAAAAAGGTCGATCATGGGTGACTCCCAGGTAGCGCCGATCATCCGAAAGATGTCTGGACGCAGTGACCACTTGGTGTGTAGTAGTTGACCGCGACGGGAGAGGGAGTCGGCCAGCACATTCAGGTGACCCAGGATGTGACGCGCGCGGAGAGAAATGTCCCGATCCTCGCACCACCGGAGCACTTGGTAAAGGAGGATGCAGAGAGATGGGGAGCGGGTCCCGCCTTGCTTCTGGATGTAGGCGACGACCGTAGAGTTGTCCGACAACACCAGTAGCTCCCGGTGAAGAAGGCGAGCTTCCCACACACGAAGGGCTTGCCAGACGGCTTCCAATTCCAACCAGTTGATGTGTCGGTCCCGGAGATCGAGGTCCAACCGGCCAGCGGCCGTCTCGAAGGAGGGTAGAAGGTGCGCTCCCCAACCGGAGAGGCTCGCGTCTACGCAGATGGAGAGGGAGGGCGGTGGCAAGAACAGCGGCACTCCTGTCGCGAGCCAGAGAGGGTCCGCCCAGCATAGAAGGTGAGGATGGAGCAACGAAGGAATCGGAACCAGAGACTAGGTCGGAAGTCGACGGACGCCAGTGTAGAAGCAGGTGCAACTGTAGCGGCCGGGAGTAGAGACGCCCTAACGGAATAAGGTCTGCTGCAGCGCTCATCAGACCCAGCAGCTGAAGCCACTGCCTGGCGGGGATCGAAGACACCTGGGATACCTGCCGAGCTAGATCCGCCAGCTTCTGAATGCGGGGTTCGGGCAGCCGGACGATGTTGCGGTCGGTGCAGAACTCCATGCATAGGTGAACAAAATGGAGCGACGGAACGAGGTCGGACTTGCCGAAGTTGACTATGAAGCCCAGCATCTTGAGGAGCTGAAGCAAGGCATCCCGGTCCACTTCCAAGGCGGCTGGGGTCTGATTCTTCAGTAGAAGGTCGTCCAGATAGTTGGACGTGGGGCTCGTGGAAGTCCGTCGGGCCTTGGCCACCACGGCGTCCATGATGCGTGTGAAGACCCATGGGCTGAGGTTGAGGCCGAAGGGAAGTGCGTGGAACTGGTATACCACACCCTCGAAGGCGAAGCGTAGATAACGTCTGGACGCTGGGTGCATGGGCACGTGAAGGTACGCATCCGAGAGGTCCAGGCTGATTGCGAAGTCAAAAGGTTACACCGAGGCACGAAGGGCCCGAGCTGTCTCCATGCGAAAGTGTGGAGCTATTATAAACCTGTTGAGCGCCGACAGGTCGATCACAGGACGCCACTTGCCGCCTGGCTTGGGAACTACAAAGAGTCGGCTGTAGAAGGCTGGGGAGTCGAGTCGCGTCACCTCTGTCGCTGCTTTCCGAAGTAAGGCGGCCACCTCGTTGCGCAGAGCGTCTGCCTTGAGCTGATCTGTCGGAACCAAGGTCCACACCGGAGTACGTCGCAGTGGGGGCAGGGACCGAAACGAGATCCGCAGACCTAAGGAGATGGTCGAGAGAATCCAGGGGTCATCTGGAAACAGCGCCCGCCAGGCGGCGCTGTGCAACGCGAGCCTCCCGCCGACCCCAGCGTAGTAACCGAGGCCTTAGTCGGTGAAACCCCCACCGGGCATCAGGCATGGTGAGGACAGAAGCGTGGTAAGCCGCCCGGGCGGCCAGAGCGAAGGTGAGGACGTCTCCTAACAGTGGAGTGAAACGACGGGCGCCAGGCCTTCTCCACACGAGAGACGAGGGCTTGCGTAACCAAGTCGAGCAATCCTGCACAGGTGAGGCGTTGCGGAAGAGGGACGCTGTCCGATCCAGACCGGGTGGGAAGCAACGCCGCGAAGTCCAACCGCGCGAACTGCACCGGGAGATCCACAGGCCGAGAGCATCCTCTAGGGGAGCGGGAAGGCCGAACGGCTAAGGGGCGCTGAAGCGGAAACTTCTGGAAACACGATGAGGGCGTCATCATCCTCAGGAGGCCGGCACTGAGGGTGCAAGGCGGCGGGCTCCGCCGCCGACGAGGAGCGAGTCTGAGGAGAGTGACGGCGAGCGGGAATTCTCCGAGACCTGCGGGGAAGTCTGAGGCCGAGGAGGGCAGGAACAAGGAGCCCGAAGCAGACCTGGTCGCCGGGTGGGGAGCGTGAACGATGGGCAGAGGCCGAGGAGCCAGGCGGGCGACAAAGCTGAGGGTCCGGAACCGTGGAGCCGCGGAACTACTGGCAGGAGACCGTCGTCGATAAGAAATGCATCGACGTGGGCTCCGAACATGCGAGCGAGCGGCCAAGTCCAAGCTGTGTCCGTCCCGGAGCGTTCCAGGGGTCGCCTGTCATGGGCCGCCAGACGATGCTGAAGGTCAGGCGTCGGGATGGCGTGAGGTGTACGTCCAGGTCTTGTTGTGTGATGCTTGGGCTCCACAAGGCGGGGCGCAGACGCTGGGGGTCCAGGAACGAAGGACCACGGGGCTGCTGGCGGGAGTCCACAGTCCGAGAAGAGGGGCGTTGGTGACGGCTCGGAAAGCGCAAACGGGCGTCCAAGGGTCCAGCGGCAGGGTCCGGACTGTCGCGTTCCAGGGGTCGCCTGTCATGGGCCGCAAGACGATGTCGCAGGTCCAGCGTCGAGATGGCGCGTGGTCTATTTGGCTCTCTTGACTTGTGAGGCTTGGGTTCCGCAAAGCGGGGCGAGCTAGCTCGCTGCGGGCCAGGCTCGAGCGAGCGGGCGCGCAAGGGGGGAATACGTCCCCCAACGTCGGGGCTTGGTAGCTGTTTGTTTTCCGCAAAGCGGGGCGAGCGGACTCGCTGCGGACCAGACTCAAGTGAGTGGGTGCGCAAGGGGGGATGGCTGGTAAGCTGTCCCCCAACACCAGCGTGGTTGCGTTTTCGTTGGTCCGGGGCCGAGGCATGCGTGAGGCTGCGGGACGGCAGTGGATGTTCACGCCGATAGCAGCTCCAGAGTTGGGACCAGCTCCTCTACCAAGGGCGCGCAGACATCCCAGGTGCGGCTGGAGGCACAACAGGAGCAGGAGAGGCACACTGCATGCCTAGACTCGGCCACAGGAAATCGCCACATCGGGTGCAGGTGCAGACTTGACAACTGCAACATCAGATCAGAACACACACCTATATAGCGTCCCAGTAGCCCGTTCTACGGCCGACCGCCTTTTAATGGGGACGGGACGCGCCGCCGGTCTCAGCTGCTAAGGCTGCGTCTGACAGTGCTGATAACAAGCCAGGGCCTTCCTATAGGGACGCTTGTTATATGTATAGCGAAAGGTGGGCTACGGTGCACCAGCAGGTGCGTGTCGTAAATATTAATTAATTAGTTAATGAACTGCAGAATAGTGGCTGACGACACAAAGAAATTAATGGTATACCAGTGTAATGCCAGCATGCAAGTGTGCTGAGCACAGGAGTGCAGTAGAAAATCTTCTCTTCTTCCAGCCCAAGGTATGAGAAACACTGTGTATATATGCACATGTATACTAGCATGTCAGGATACAGGGGTGTGCATGACACAGACATCGCCAGGGTGTCTTAAAATGCGACGAGCACAGTGGGTGTCTTAACAAACGTGGGTGAACGCATCATGTCCATAAAATGTGGTGTGTGAACACTAACAGCAGTGTGCATACACCAGTGCTTGATCGGAAAAACAAAATACGTGTTATCTATAATGTGGGTGAGCACACCAGGGTGTCTGCAAGAATGTGGATAGGCCTATTGGTATGGGTACGCAAGACAAAGGGCCACCATCATCATCGTACGCCACGTCACGAGTGCACCCGAGCACACAAAACACCGACAGTGATGCCGCTGCCCGGCGCTAGAGGCGCCGGTCGCTGGCACACATCGAGACCTTACCTAGCCATGGTGCAGAGGCAGGGGGAAGGGAATAACCTGACACGCAGAAGCGGGAGCGCCACACCCAGGAGCCGGAGGCCGCACACGTCAGGCAAGGGCACCGAGTCCGCGACGGAAGTCCCAAGGACCGGAACACAGACGAACTTGTCCAAAGGCACCCAGAGAGAGAAGAACCACAGAAGAAACAGTTTAAAGCACCCGAGCTCAACACACTGCCGGGAACCGAGGCTCCAAGTCGCAGGCACAACCAGCGCAGAACCCGACACAGCCGTAGGGAAACTGCAGAGGGAGAACGCACATCTGCACTACACATCCTGCGCACGAACAGAGAGCACCACAGAAGAAGCAACAGTCAAGGGCACCAAGGCCCTGCACAACACCGGCTACAAGTGTCCACGCCAATAGACCCACTGGCACAGCGATGCACAAGGCACAGAAGTGATAACAGTCCAAGGGCCACGAGGCCCGGTATCAAACCCCGCCGAGAACAAGTGTCCAAGCCGACGGAAACCACCGGCGCCGCACTTTTCTGATGTGTCCTTCGCCGATGAAGAAAGGCACAGTCAGGAGAGAACAGTCAAAGGCCAGGAAAGGTACACACACCGCCGGGCCAAGTCCAAAGAGCACCGGCGAGAACCAACACAGCCAAAGGCTGCGCAAGTAGGAGGCTAACAGAACACATGTCTGAACACTGCAAGCTAAAGGAATAAACTGGGGTCTCGGTGCAAGCCAGTTACCCGCATGGGGTGGGACGGGAGGCTACTCGGATGCTGAGTCACGGCACCCCCAGGTAGCCTCCCTTGGCCCAATAGGTACACATCGCAAGTTTTTGGCTAAAATTGTGTAAGCTATAGGTAATCCCATGTAGTCATGGCATCGGTAATGTTTTTGAAGAAACAAATAACAAGTTGCAAGCAAAGCAATTCAGCAATGGTACATGTTATTACCTCCATCTTCTCCTCCAGTTCATGCAGGAACTCCCCGCTTGAGGCTGCACTTCCTCCAGAGGGGGCAGCTTTCGCACACATGATTGCTCGTGACAGGTACTCCAAGCGCCGGTCCAATGGTAAATCCATTCTGCAAATTGCAACAGAAGCATGAACACTTGTTCATTGTTTCAGAGTACTTATGGATAGTGTGTGCGAGTTTAAAAACTGGAAAGATATCATGGTCAATTGGTATATCTTTGAAGATCCATGCCAATGATAAATTAGAACACATCACGATGTCTCTGTCATGGTTAACAGAAGTTATACAGAAATTGGCGCCAAGGTATCCTGGCTCCACCCTTGAACTACCACAGTCGAACTGTTTCCTGACGTGTAATGTAGTCTACAGTAGCAAAAACGTCTTCGGGCCCATGACAGCTGCAGTGAACCCAAGGACCTTTGCTTATTGGGGGACAATTGCGATTGTAGGGCTCATTAACTTGATGTATTTTGTTCATCTCCCTCCCACAGCTGACACCAGAAATACAGAAGTCTGACACCTACCCATGTCGCTGTGACAGCTGTGCGAGGATGCGTGCTGCGGCTGTGAAGTTATTTTTCTTCTCGTAGTGTTTCCACAGCATGTCCAGTGCTGGAATCTTGTCACCTGCTTGGCCTACTTGGCCTGCTCGACGCTGAAGGTACGACTCAAGATACGGAGTCTGAATCTGAACACAGGCAAAACATCTTTCATGCAGTCAAGTTACTGTCACACATGCACATAACCATAAATGAATGCCTATACATAAGACCTGAAAATGTACAGGTACATGTACACTCCTGGTCTGGATTCAGGAACCCCTTCACCCTGTGGGAGCTCTCAAGGATTTATGCCTCTCGCCAAATGTTAGGCGTTTCGATTCAGAGGTTTTCTGCGTAGTCAGGCATCAGAACTGTTCACCCCCCAAAAATCTGAAAACGGCGATTTTGAAGAATTGTAGAGTTATTTAAAGCCATTTCCAAGTCAAAAGTGTTATTAAACAGAGGCCAGGAAAATCTGAAAATCGCCGAAAATCAGACAGTTCTGATGCCTGGTAGTGTCGTTTTAGGTAGAAATGTGGGTTAAGTCTGGTTTTTTCCCTCCTTTTTTTAAACTCCGCGATTTAAAACCCTTCGTGTCGCAGATTGTTTTTGCCAGGCACTGGTTGAATATTTAGGGTGTGATTTTTTGGTGATGGTAGAAAACTGACAAGTTTTATTTTTCCCAAAAATCATCAAAAACAGCTTGTGGTTGGTTGAATATTGGTATTCAGGCATTCTAAAAATCAGCATCAAATATAATGATATTCTTACACTGAGCAGCTGTTCTGATCTGTTGGTGGTGAAGAACCAGCTGTACAGTGCAGAGTGGAAAAGCATGTCATTGGACTTCAGGGCAGTCTCTAGTACCTCTCCACTCTGAAAACAAACAAAAGTTACTGCAAAATTTTGATACAACCTCACTGTGCATGCAGCTGCTGGTACTGTTTCAAGTACTGATAGTTGCATGCAAAAGGGCTTTAAGCATTTACAAAAAGCCGTAAAAAAAATCAACACCACACAACTGCAAGAGACATAGATCCTCATGAGCTCCCACAGTTGCAGGGGCTCATAAGGATCTATGCTTCTTGCTGAAACCGCTTGGTACTCATGTTCCCTTGGTGACAAGGAATGTCCGACGTTGAAGGTACCAGGATTTCAAAACCACAATCTGTGTCCATAGGCAGTGATGGGGTAGAACATGCAGCAACACATTTTGGAATGCCGAATAAAGTCTCGTTACTTCACTCAGATTTCCATGTTCCACCAAAGTGCAGGAAATTCACATAGAAAGCTTTGATTTCCATTCTTCAACTCATTCAGCCCTGACACACTACAGCAGGAGATGGGTCAACCACCATAATTCAAGGGCAGTGCCAGATTAGCTTGGCGCTGTCAGCGCCAAGCTAATCTGGCACTGCCCTTGAATTATCATGGTCGATCCATCTCCTGCAACAGGTGCATAGTCGTTAGATGACACCTCCAAAATTTGGGCAATACGTGCGCCAGGCTGAATGAGTTAAAACACTGGGACATAAAGTCAAAATTGGTAGACGTTTGGAAATAAAAAGGTCAAAACTGTGCGTTTCCATGAAACTGTGGATTAACCCATTCAACCACAGTCGCATTTCCCAAATTCTGGACTTGTCAGCCAATGCGTATGTACCTGTTGGAAATGGATTGACAATGATAATTCAAGGGTAGTGCTAAACCGTTTACTTGAAGCTGTACTCTGATGATTAGGAGAGCCTGACCATGATACTCCAAGGGTGGTGTTAGTGGCATCAAACAATTCTGGCATCTGCAATGAACTATTCTGATTGTTTTACAGCTTATTATAGTCTGCCAGAGCGTAGCTTGGTATGAAAGCGAACCCAGGTCACTCACGTGCTTCTGCGCCTGTTCGACAGCCATGTGGTTGGGATCGCGTGTCTGTGCGGGTCCGGGCAATTGGGGCATGCTGGGAGACTGGGGATGCTGAGCAGCTGCGTTCCACAGGTAACCCAGCGTTTCTGTGATACACTTGTAGCACTCCATCCTGGTGGCAATGGAAAATAAATAAATAAATACATAAATAAAATTTTTAACTCTGTGGGTGTCGGTAGTGGTTTTAGTTGTGATGATTCCTACAGCTGCAACTACTGACACCCAAAGGGTTAGACAGTGATAATTGGTGTGGGTGGAGATACATTGTAATGAGGAGCTACAGGTTTTCCGTTAAAAGAAAATTCTCGGTATTTGACCGACTAATTTGGACAGGGACAGAAAAAATGGAAAGCCATCCATCACCAGGATGGACAAATTTTGAGAGAAAAAAAATGCATTTTTCTTTAAAAGGTATTTTTTCGAAAAATACTTACCGATGACATGACAAATGGGAGTGTCTACTACGTGCTCAAATTCTAGCCTACGAACCCGTTGTGTGCGCACACAACCCGGGAGGCACTCGGGGAACCCTCCAGAGGGGCCAAGAGTTGTCTCCCGGACCTGCCTATCCGGTTCCGAGTCACCTGACTCGCCAGTCAGATACTAGGCTCACCAGCGGCAAGCGGGGCAGGTGGGAGGGTCCTCCGTGTCATGTCATCGGTAAGTATTTTTCGAAAAAATACCTTTTAAAGAAAAATGCATTTATTTCATCAAAAACATTACCGATGACATGACAAATGGGAGAATCACGAATAGGAGGAGGGTGCCGCCCCGGTACTACCGGAGACCAAGACCGTCCTCCCATTGCTAATTCCCAGGTAACGAGCTAGGTGCGTACCTACGGCGCCTGCTGCGCCGGGAGGGAGTGCTGTGCCACCGTGAGGTCCCCCAACAAGGCGAGGTTGTCTCGCTGTCCCGCCAGATCCCGAAGGTAGAAACGAGCGAAGGTAGATTCTGCTCGCCAGCCCACCGCGGCCACGATGTCCTTGACAGCGCAGTTCCGATCGAATGCGACGCTCGTGGCCATGGCGCGTACTTCGTGTGCGCGGATCTTCAGTCTCTGCGCTACGCGTGGGGAGAGATCCATGTATGCCGATCGTATTACCCAGCGCAGCCAGGAGGAGATCGTCTGGGCTGTGATATCAGTCTTGCCCTGGCGTATGGGCAGGAAGAGGCGGGAGCGCCCTCTACGGGTAACTTTGGTACGGCGCAGGTAGATGCGTAGGGCACGCACGGGATCCTGTCGCCGAGTCTCCGGAGAGCAGGCAGGCCCTCCCAGGGGCCGCAAGGTGATGATCTGTGGAGCAGTTAGGGGCGACCTTGTTTTGGCAATAAAGCTGGGGTCCGTTAAGAGCTGCACGGAGCGATCTGCCCTGAACTGGAGGCAGTCTGGGCGGGTAGAAAGAGCGTGTAGCTCGCTAACTCTGGACGCGGTGGCCAAGGCTAGAAGGAAGCAGGTCTTGCGTGTCACATTTGCCAGAGGGGCTAGAGCGAGTGGCTCGAACTGGGAAGAATTCAGCCAGGTCAGGACCCAAGGTAGGTCCCAGCGAGGAACGAGAGAACGCTGAGTCGGACGTTGGAGGCTGAAGCTGGACATGAGGTCGGAGAGGTCCTTACAGGCGCCGGGGTCTGGAAGGCCGAGATGACGGTACGTGTCGGCGACCATGGATAAGTATCCCCTGATGGTGATGGGCGCCAAACCTTGGACCTCGAAGAGCCATAGGAGAAAGTCCGCTAGCTGTGGGTTAGTCAGTCCGGTGGGTAGGAGGCGACGGGCGTCGCACCAGGCACACAAGACGCGCCACTTCCCTTCGTAAACACGCCGGGTGGACGGCTTGCGGGCTGCAGCGATTGCCTCCACTGCTGCACCAGAGAAGCCTCGAGCGGTGAGGGCGCGCTGCACAACCTCCACGCGTGAAGAGACAGGCGTTCGGGACAAGGGTGGAAGAGAGCCTGCCTGGGCTGCTTGAGCATGGAACGGGGCGTGGGCAGGCGCAGGGGAGGAGAGGTGGCGAGGTTGAGTAGGTCGGTGGTCCAGGACCGGGCCCAAGCCAGCGGGGCGACCAGAAGCAGGACTGCGTTGCTCCCTCGAAGTTTGTGGAGGACCTTGGGAATGAGGACTGTCGGGGGGTACGCGTAAGCGATGAGGCCGTCCCAAGGAATCGAGAGGGCATCGACTGCCCAGGCCAGCGGGTCTGGAATCGGGGAGACGAAGAGGGGAAGCTGGCGGTTCCACCTCGTAGCAAAGAGGTCGATTAAGGGAGTCTCCCAACGGGCGCAGATCATCTGGAAGATATCCGGGCGCAACGTCCATTCTGTGTGGAGCAACTGGCCGCGGCGAGAGAGCGAGTCCGCCAACACATTCAAGTGGCCAGGAATGTGTCGTGCGAGGAGTGTAATGTCGCGTTCCTCGGCCCAGCGCATCAACGGAAGAGGAGCATACAGAGGTCGGGAGATCGGGTGCCCCCCTGTCTCTGGATGTAGGCCAGCACCGTCGAGTTGTCGGAGAGGACGAGAAGCCGCTGGTTTCTGAGCTGGTTCTCCCAAACGAAGAGGGCTTGCCAGACTGCCTGCAGCTCTAACCAATTGCTGTGCTTGTCCGCAAACTCCGGGGGCCAGAGGCCGGAAGCCGAGGAGAATTGAGGAAGCAGGTGGGCTCCCCACCCCGAGAGGCTCGCGTCGACACACAGGGAGAGGTGCGGGGGGGGGGGGGGGGGGAGGACAAAGGGACTCCCGAAGCCAACCAAGCCGTGTCGGTCCAGCGTAGAAGGTGAGGGCGAACCAGGGGGGAAACCGGGACCAGGTGGGTAAGGTCGCCAGAAGAGGGTCTCCAGAGAAGCAGGAGGTGCAGCTGAAGGGGGCGGGCGTAGAGGCGACCCAGGGGGAGAAGGTCCGCCGCTGCGTTGATCAGTCCGAGGAGTTGAAGCCAAACTCGGGCGGGAGCTGCTTCCTGCTGAGCTAGCTGGTTGGCGAAGGTGGCCAACTTCCGAATCCGGGGATCCGGGAGGCGAACAACGTTGAGATCGGTGGCAAAATCCATTCCGAGATGAATGAAGCGGCGTGAGGGCGTGAGATCTGACTTCCCGACGTTGAGGAGGAACCCCAGTCGCGACAGCAGATGCATCAGAGTATCCCTGTCCTCTTCCAAGACGGACTCGACGTGGTTTCTCAGGAAGAGATCGTCGAGGTAGTTGGACATAGGACTGAGAGACGACTGCCGTGCCTTGGCCATAACTGCATCCATCAAGCGGGTGAAGACCCAGGGGCTGAGGTTGAGGCCGAAGGGTAGGGCTCGAAACTGGTAAACGGTTCCATCGAACGCGAAGCGCAGATACCTCTGGGCGGCCGGATGTATGGGTACGTGTAGGTAAGCGTCGGAGAGATCCAGGCTGACGGCGTAATCCATGGGTCGCACAGCGGTACGCAGGGCTCGGGCCGTCTCCATGTGGAAGGAAGGAGCCACGATGAAGCGATTTAGGGCTGAGAGGTCGATCACTGGGCGCCACTTGCCGCCAGGCTTGGGGACGACGAAAAGTCTGCTGTAAAATCCCAGCGAGTCTGCGCGGCGCACAACCTCTGTGGCATCCTTCCTCAAGAGAGAGTCGACTTCCCCCCGTAGGGCGCACTCCTTGAGCGGGTCTGCGGGGATCTCGGTCCACAGCGGAGTCGTACGCAGAGGAGGAGGGGAACGAAAGGAGATCCGTAGGCCGCCGGAAACAGTGTCTAAAATCCACGGGTCTTCTGGAATCAGTAATCGCCACTCGTCGCTGAAGAGGGCGAGCCTGCCGCCGACTGGAGGACCCGAGACGGCCGGCGGAGGCGGAGGAGGGGAGGAGTCACTGAGCCCGCCCGCGCCCAGGGCGACGGGCGGGACGGGGCCAAGCGGGGGCGGGGGCGTTAGCTTGGCCGGGGCGACCGAAGGCGGGGCGACGGCGACGCAGGGACTGCAGCAGGGTTGTTGACGTCGGGCGACGGGTCTGGAGATCCGCAGGGGGCGACCCACGGCCTTGCGGGCTGACTGAAAGCGCCGAGGAACAGACTTGGGAGGCCACCTGTCCGCATTGGAATCCTTGACGGCTTGCCAGGTGTCACCAAAGAGAAGGGGTCCCCCGAGGGGGGCCCGACGCAGCTGGGTCTTCAGGTCGGCAGGCATTCCCCGGCAGGCCTGCAGGACAGCGTCGCGGCGGAGCAAATCACAATTGGCGGCTGCAGCCATAGCGTTGACCGAAGAGTGATACGCGGCGCGGCTGGCCGCTTCAGCGAGGACGAGGAGGTCGCCAAGAAGGGGGGTCAGGGACGGGTGCCACGAATCTTCCACGCGCCGGAGGAAGGCTTGCGTAAGGAGCTCCATGAAGCCGGCGCAGGCCAAGGAATTCCTGACAAGCGAAGCCGTCTTGTCCAAACCCGCGGGGAGCGCGCGTCTGAGTGCAGAGGCCCCACCCGCCTGAAGCACGGCGGCTGGATCCACCGGAGGGAGAGGGCAGAGGAAGGCCTGGGAATGGCCGGCGTACCACTGCTGGCGGAAGTACATATCGAGGTCCGGAGGCCATCTGTGGTCCGAGAAGAAATTACTGTCTCTTGAGTCAGACAACAGGTGGGCCGAGAACACATCCCGAAGCTCACGAAAGGAGGGGGGCTGAGGGAGAGTCTTGAACTTCTTTACCTGTCTACCCGCGTCGACGAAGGCAGAAGGCTTCCTCTTCAGGGGGGGGGATGGAGGGCAGTCCGCTGCCGGAAGCGTGGCGGAGATGAGGCGAGCGACCTCGTCGAGGGCCAGAAGAACCTCTGTGCGGGAGGAGGCCGGTAACCCGTGGGCTGTCGACGCATCCGAAGGAGAGAGCGGCGAAGGAGAGCGGCTGAGACCTCCGAGGAGAACTGAGATGGAATCATCAGGGAGAAGACTCAACGAATCGTCGTCCACGCCGCCGAGAGCCGTCGAAGAGGGACGGCGACCGTGACTCCGAGAGCGAGCAGCTCGACGAGGACGAGGGGAGCCATAAGGCGCCGAAGCACGCAGGGGAGAGCGACGTCCGCGACGGCGACGCGACGCACTAGAGGAGCGGGAACGGCGGCGGCGACCAGACGAGCGACTACGAGCTGGAGACCGTGATCCCCGGGAACGAGGAGGAAGGAAAGAGGCTGGGCGAGGGGAAGGGGAACGGGCGGGACGAGGCAGACGGCGGGGAACGTGGGACGAACGCCGCGAAGAGGTAGAGCGCGAAGGTCCATGGTCCAGATGACGAGAAGAATCCCGAACTTTACGACGCTCACACGAAGGAGCGCGAGAGTGGTGGTCATACTTCGATCGCAAGGAGGAACTGGACACAGGTAGTGGTGTGGTGAGTGTGCGCGAATGTCTCCGCGAGCCGGACTCTGTGGCGAGGCGGGCTCGCAGCGGCCAAGGGGGATCCAAGGCCTTCCTAGGAGACGAGTGGGGACCGGTTGACCATGGACGGCGCGAGGCACGTCTCTCCGAACTGACCTCTGTCTCGAGATGGGTTCTCTGCCTGTCGTAAGGCTTGGTCCAAGCGCGTTCCCTCCTGGGAATCCGCGCCTCGAACTCCCGACTCCGCACACTACCTTGCTGTGTCCGCTGTGGAGATCTTTCCAGACTGGGGCCATCGGGGGCAAGAGCGGTCGGTGTGTCTGAGATGACAGCCGGCACTTCCGCAGGTCTTGCAACAGGCACAGGTGTCGGGCGTTCACGTCGGTAGAAGCTCCAAAGTTGGACCCAGCGGAGCTCCGGCCAGACGGCGCAAACGTCACAAGAACGCTCAGATGTACAGCCGACACACGGCAGGCAGACCTTGTGCGAATCCGAGGGCCACTGGAAACCTCCACACTGCGTGCAGGTCATCAGGAGGGCACTGCAACACACCAAACAAACAACGTGCCGGTACGTGGTCGAGACCAACAGGGCTCGTCCTACCAAGGGGAACCGTACCGAACGATATGGACAAACGGGCTGTGCCCCCAGGCTATGCTGTTATAGCGCCCGAAGCTAAGCTTGCGTCTTTAGAACAAAGCCTACCCCAGCCAGGCTGGAGAGGAATGTGCGCCAAACGACAATAGGTTTAGTTTAGTTTAGTTATTTGGGTTTAACGCCGCGCAGGCGACTAAGGCCATCACACGGCGGGCCAAACGACAATAGGGACGAAAGGCCGTGCCCCCAGGCAATAATGCTGTAGCGCTCTAAGCTAAGAGTGCGCTCTCGAAACAAGCATACCCCAGCCAGGCCGGAGATGCAACATGAGCCACGCGCCGCAGCTGGTTTAAACAATGCTCCCCGAAGGCTACCAGGGGAAGCCAGTAATTTCACCCCAAAAGGGGAAAGGCGAGGGCACCAGGGCCCCGCCGAGCTAAGAGTCCCCGCTCAACGAAACCCACACAACACGAACAAGGTAGAGTCCAAAGGCACAGGCCGGTACCCCGCCCGGGGACCGGCTCCGGGCCCAACTAACTATCCTACCTCTCTGCCGAAGCGGTAGCGGGAGAAGAGACGTCCATGTCGCCACCGGCGAAAAGGCGGGAACCAGCAGGTCCGCCAAGCGAAGCCAACCAAGGAGGACGCCAAGCGAAGAAGCGCAAGCGAAGCTGCAGCGAAGCAAGAAGCGAAGCAGAAGCGAAGCAACAGGCGAAGCCAAAGTCACGGCGAACTCGAGCACCAAGACCGACCGGTCGAAGGGAGCGCGAGGCTAGAACACGTCCGAAGGTCGTGAGCCTACGTAGCTGACTGGCGAGTCAGGTGACTCGGAACCGGATAGGCAGGTCCGGGAGACAACTCTTGGCCCCTCTGGAGGGTTCCCCGAGTGCCTCCCGGGTTGTGTGCGCACACAACGGGTTCGTAGGCTAGAATTTGAGCACGTAGTAGACACTCCCATTTGTCATGTCATCGGTAATGTTTTTGATGAAATAAATTCCCTGCCATGTTTCAAGTACATGACCAACTGCAGAGTGACTGGGATGGATTTTTTTGTTATGCTGTCCGTCCTGATGACAGATAATTTTAAATTCTAGCGGAAAGCCTGCAGGTCAGCTTAAATGTATTTTGTGTTCCAGCATTGGATATAATGTGCACAGGTTCAATGGAGGTGCTGGTAGGCAAAAGGGCCTTTGGCCAAAGTCAGCCTTTGCTGGCCCATGCACAGGTCAACTATTACTGTTGTCTGCCTGAGGACCTTATTTTTTCCTAGTGGTTTTCTCTTCACAAGTCGATATAAATTCAGCATTATAGTCAGGCTATTGCCACACCAAAAAAATGATGGCTCCCAGGTACCACGTCATAAGGAAGCTGACCTTTATCTATTAACCCACCAATTTTGAAGCAAATTGATAGGGCAGTTTCAGAGATCTCACTCTCTTTAAAGATCTCACATAACCCACTTAACACCAAGGCCACATTTTTCAAATTTTGGAGGCGTCACCTAATGACTATTTACCAGCTGCAGGAGATGGATCGACCATGAAAATTATAGGGTAGTGTCAGATTAGCTTGGTGCCATCAGGCACCAAGCTAACCTGGCACTACTCTTGAATTATCATGGCTGATCAATCTCCTGCTGTCCTCTATCATGACAATTCAAGGGTAGTGTCAGAAAAGCATGGCACTACCCTGGAGTTATCATGGTTGATCCATCTCCTGTTGTAGTGCATCTGGGCTAAGTGGATTAAGCAGACTAAACTTATTCTACACCGACTGCACGCAGACCAGGCAGCCACGTCAGCCTTGGAGTGAGCCAGATAAGTTTGGTGAAACAACAACAACAACAAAAAGAGCAACAAATGCCTACCTATGTATGTAAGCCTGCATGCCCTGTGTGTCCTCCGGCTGTTCCCCCTGCATGTAGAAGTGCTGGGCCAGGTCGTGGGGGTCGCACTTGCGTGCCTCGGCCAGGCACAGGTCAACGATTCCTGTGTAGTGACCCACAGCCGCAAGCTGGTTACACACCACTCCCAGCTGCAGTGGCTGACCCACGGTCTTCAGCAGCTGAGGAAGAAACAACAACCAGTAAGCAACAGGTTCTTGGGCCTACAATAGCCAGGTTTATCACCAAAGATAATCAGTTAATATTCTTGGATTAACTAACCCTTTGGCTGTCGGTAGCGCTTTTTGTCACGATGATTCCTGCAGGAATCATAGTGACAAAAAACACTACCACCAGCCAAAGGGTTAATACATTTGAGACATGATGCATCCGGATAAGCAGCAGTAAACTGCGTATCTGTATACAGCATTTTCAAATGAGTTATGATGGGCATCCACCACCTGCTACTGTTTTCTAGGCGAAATGAGACAAACAATACATGCAGTGGAAAAGAGTCCAAGAATGTAACAGTAAACATTAAAATTCAAATCCAGTCAAAATATTTCAAGTCATATTAGATGTACTCACAGTGTATTGTCAGAAATAACAGATGCAGATTTCTAGTACTCGGATAAAACATTTTCAAACAAAACCGAAATGCATAATCCAAAATGTCTATTTGCATGCAGTTAGTTATCAAATGAATTAAAATACCAACCCGAAGAGCCTCCTGCAGCTGATGTCTTCGTTCTATAGGATCTTGTGTGACTCTGGCGATCTGAAGCAGTTCGTTGGACTACGAAAAGAAAGCAATGGTATTATTTGTTTGACAGTGCAGTTATGTTAATGACTGATGCCATTTTCATGTCGTCTTAACCCTTTCATCCCGATACACCCATTGCTTGACATAAATCTGACTATGTTAGTTTAAGGGTGGTGATCCTGAGGCGCCAAGCTATTCTGCCACCACCCTTAAACTGAAACGCTTAATCTATCTCCTAATCTGTAATGTAGCCTTCATAGGACAATAAGCAATTGAAAAAAAAAAATCAGCCTCAGGGTGTAATGTATGTATGTACAGTGTTTGTATGTACAGTGTTCCACATTTGTTTCTAAACTAAGGGTCCCTGGGACCCTCTGGCAGAAAATTCAAGGGTCCTTTTGTCGAAACTGAGGGTCCCTTCCTCAAAAGTTCAAGGGAAAGTACTCACTTTGCTCTCTGTAAGGGTTCACTTTCAGCCAATCGCTGAAAAGAATATGTCAGCTCACTGCTAATAACCAATCAGATTTCAGAACTCCGAACCTGTCCGCCAAAACAATTTTGTCTGAAAAGCATTTGTGCGGCAAGCCTAGCTTCGCAGGCGTGCGAGCACTTTTGACAGCAGCTTGTGCGCTACGATTTGCGCGCTTCCTTTGGGCATACAGACTGAAAATCTATGTGTCCTTTTCAGATTTATGTGCATAACTGACACAAAGCTGTGCGTTTTGGGGAAAACTGTATGTATGTATTTATGTATGTATATAAGGATGTATTTAGCCCTGTGGTCAAAATTCCCAAACTTCAGAGTAGTCCTCTGAAGACAAGAAGACTGTTCAGGAAAAACTATGGTGTTGACCATTAATTCTTGGTATTTTTTTAAAGGCAATTACAGGAAAGGAAACTAGCAGCCAGAACTGAATAGGAAACAGACATACTGATTGCAGAGGGAGAGGTACCGGAAAAATTGTTGAAGAATACCGGATTACCAGAATTTAACCAGAATTTACAATAAACTGATTCTGATGGCAGGCCCTATTTTAGTCAAGGTACAACTGAAAGAGATACTATGGAATCCCCCAGAAACTTGTCAACGTCATCAGGTCCCTGTACAAGAATTTTGAGTGCAGAGTCGTCCACAACAACCAGCTCACCGAACCGTTTAAGGTGGAAACCGGAGTGAAACAAGGATGTATTCTTTCGCCAATCCTATTCTCAATGGCAATTGATTGGATCATGCGCCGCACCACAGAGGGAAGGAGGCAGGGAATTCAGTGGACGCTGACCTCAATGCTGGATGACCTCGACTACGCCGATGATATCGGGCTGCTGGCAAGCAGAAACCAGGACATGCAACAGAAGACACAACAGTTGACACAGTCAGCAAGCTCCATAGGTCTCGGGGTCAACATTAGGAAGACTCAAGTCATGAGGAAGAACACCATAGTGGGCGACCCAATCACCATCAATGACCAACCTCTGCAAGAGGTGGACGAGTTCACGTACCTGGGCAGCAAGGTTACCACAGATGGAGACTGCACAAGGGAGATCACCACAAGAATCAGCAAAGCCAACCAAGCCTTCGCAATGCTGAAACCCATCTGGAGGACCACAAGCCTGAGCATCCACACCAAGCTCCGTATTTTTAAGAGCAACGTGCTGAGTGTCCTTCTATATGGGTCAGAATGCTGGAAATCCACTACCGCTACGGAACGCAAGCTGGATGTCTTCCAGAACAAGTGCCTGCGACGGATCATGAAGGTCTTCTGGCCAAACATGATTACAAACGAGGAACTACGGAAGAGAGCAGGCGCAGACAGCATCGCTGAAACCATCGCCACACGGAGATGGAGATGGCTAGGCCACGTTTGCAGAATGTCACCTGACTCATTCCAAGGGTGGCACTGAGATGGACACCACAGGGGAAGAGAAACCGTGGACGACCAAAGGAGACGTGGCGCCGAACCGTGGAGCGAGAGCTCAAGAACAGAGGCCTTACTCTGCAAACAGCACCCAAAATAGCAGCTGACAGACAAAAGTGGCGCTCCCTTGCCGTCGCCTCAAGCACCAGACGGCGCAGAGAGGACTGAATGAATGAATGAACAACTGAAAGAGAATATTGGTTGTCAAAAACACTAGCACGAACACTGGTGTGACTGCTGTCATGGCTGATCTGATAACTGCAACTTGTGCATGGTGCTCAACAGACAATTCTCAAACATTAGTCACATTTGTAAACCGCCTTGAGCTTCATCAGGAGGTTAGGCACTATATAAATACCCATTATTATTATTATTATTTGGCCATGGATGACATCTGCAAGAGGCATAGATTCTCATGAGCCCCTGCAGGGGCTCATGAGAATCTATGCCTCTTGCTAACAGACACTGGCTCCAAGTGCTTCCTCAGACTGAAGGATGGTTTTACAGTAATTGCTACACCATACCTTTGAGCATGTGGCATCATCTGTACTGTACAAAGAGGGACAAACTTCTCGCAGTCGGCTGCTGATGGCATCCACTGTGGCGTTGTCATCCAGGTACCGGCTGATGAGGCAAGCGATCAGGGCTGCGCACACCTATAATGAAGAAAATAGAACCAGTGTCACAGACACACAGACTGAGAGTTGACTATCGGGCAAACACGCAGTGCTGGTTTCGTGTAAACCGCCAGGTATCACATGCCACTATAGGCTGGCGTGCTGTTTATATAATATGCCGGTTGAGCATGCAGCCACTATTATTGTTCACAGTACTGGTGGGTGCATGCACAAATGGGTTAATCTTTGTACATAAAGTTATTAGGCAGACTCTTTATCTCCAAGAGGCATAGATTCTCATACACCCCTCTGTGGACTCAAACAAATCTATGCATCCTTCTTGTACAGATAAGAACAATGAAAGAAGTTGTGGACGGCTTCAGCCTATGACAGACTAATGAGAGAAATTCATTTTTCTCTAAAAGGTATTTTTTCGAAAAATACTTACCGATGACATGACTTATTGGAAGTGTCTACTACTTACTCAATTCTAGCCTAAGAACCCGTTGTGTTACCACACAGGCACTCGGGGAACCTCCAGAGGGGCCGAGAGTTGTCTCCCGTTTTTGCCCATTCGGTTCCGAGTCACGTGGTGAATAACCAGTCAGGATACTTAGCTCACCAGCGGCAAGCGGGGCAGGTGGGAGGGTCCTCCGAGTCATGTCATCGTTAAGTATTTTTCGAAAAAATACATTTTAGAGAAAAATGAATTTGTTTCTTCAAAAACATTACCGATGACATGACTTATTGGAAGAATTGCAATAAGGAGGAGGGTGCCGCGCCCAACCACCCCCACAGGGCCAATTAGAGCCATCCTCAATGCCGCAAACTCCCGACAATCCTAGCTAGGTGCGTACGTACAGCGCCTGGAGGGAGTGTTGCGCCGCAGTGATGTCCCCCACCAGAGCGAGGTCGTCTCGCTGGCCTGCCAGATCCCGGAGGTAGAAGCGGGCTAAGGTTGATTCTGCCCGCCAGCCCACTGCAGCCACGATGTCTTTGACAGCGCAGTTCCGATCGAACGCGACGCTCGTGGCCATGGCGCGTACCTCGTGTGCACATATCTTTAGCCTCTTCGCTCCGTGCGGGGAGAGGTCCTGGTAGGCGGACCGTATGACCCAGCGTAGCCAGGAAGAGATTGTCTGGGCTGTTATGTCAGTTCTGCCGGGCTTTAAAGGCAGAAAGAGGCTTGAGCGTCCTCTCTAGATTTTTTTGGTTCGGCGTAGGTACACGCGTAGGGCTCGCACAGGATCTTGTTGCCTGGTCTCCTGGGGGAAGTTCGTCCCTCTCAGCGGCCGTAAGTGATCACCTGTGGTGCGGTCAAAGGAGACCTGGTCTTGGCAAGGAAGGCAGGGTCCGTAAGCAGCTGTACGGAACCATCCGCTCGAAACTGCAGGCAGGCAGGGCGCGCTGACAGCGCGTGTAGCTCGCTAACTCGTCTTACGAGTCACATCCGCCAAGCGGGCCAAAGGCAGCGGTTCGAATCTGGCAGAGTTCAGCCAAGTCAGTACCCAGGGTAAATCCCAGCGAGGAATGAGTGAACGGGGCACTGGATGCTGCAGGCCGAAGTGAGTCATAAGGTTGGCGATGTCTTTACAGGCGCCGGGGTCCGGGCGGCCGAGGTGCCGGTAGGTGTCGGCAATCATGGACAAGTACCCTCTGATGGTTATCGGGGCCAATCCTTGGTCTCCGAAGAGCCAGAGGAAGAGGTCCGCGAGCTGGGGATTAGTTAGGTCGGTGGGGGCGAGGCGATGGTCGTCGCACCAGGAGCACAGTACTCGCCATTTTCCCTCGTAGACGTGGCGTGTCGAGGGTTTGCAGGCTGTAGCGACAGCTTCCACTGCTGAACTCGAGAAGCCTCTAGCGGCGAGGGCCTGCCACCCAACCTCCAAGCGTGAAGGAGTAGGCGCTCCGGGCACGGGTGGAACAGCGATTGTCGCGGTTGCTTGAGCATCGTGCGGGGTGCGGGAAGCAGCAATGGGGGGTCCATGGCGAGACTGAGAAGGTCGGTGGTCCAGGACCAGTTCCAAGAGAACGGGGCGACCAGTAGGACGACCACATTGCATCCCCGAAGCTTGAGGAGAACTTTGGGGACAAGGACTGTCGGGGGGTACGCATAGGCGATGAGTCCGTCCCAAGGAATGGACAGTGCGTCGACTGCCCAGGCCAGACGGTCTGGGATCGGGGAGACAAATAGGGGAAGCTGGTGGTTCCACCTCGTGGCGAACAGGTCGACCATTGGCGTCTCCCATTGCCCGCAGGTCATCCGAAAAATCTCCTGGCGTAAGGTCCACTCCGTGTGTAGCAACTGGCCGCGTCGGAAGAGAGTCGGCCAAGACATTCAGCCAGCTGGGGATGTGTCGAGCACGGAGGGAAATGTTGCGGTCCTCGCACCAGCGCATCAGACGGTAGAGGAGCATGCATAGGTCAGGTGAGCGTGTCCCACCCTGTTTCTGGATGTACGCCACCACTATCGCGTTGTAGGAGAGGACGAGCAGTTCCTGGTGACTGAGTTGTTCCTCCCATGCGATGAGGGCTTGCCAGACTGCTTGCAGCTCCAACCAGTTGATGTGCTTGTCCGTAAACTCCGGGGGCCAGGGGCCGGACGTCGTGAGGAACCACGGAAGCAGGTGGGCTCCCCAACCAGGAAGACTCGCATCGACACACAGGGAGAGTTGAGGAGGCGGAGCGGTCAGGGGGACTCCCGAAGGAAGCCACGACGTGTCCGTCCAACGCAGGAGATGGGGGCGAATCAATGGGGACATGGGTACCATGGCGGTCAGATTGCCTGAGGAGGGATGCCAGAGAAGCAGGAGGTGCAGCTGTAGCGCCCGGTGTAGAGACGACCGAGGGGGAGTAGATCCGCCGCCGCATTGATCAAAAAAAGGAGCTGAAGCCAGACTCTGGCGGAGGCTGCATCCTGCTGGGCTACCTGGCCGGCTAGGGCGGCCAACTTCAGGATCCGCGGCTCCGGCAAAAACGCACCCTGTTGAGGTCGGTGGCGAACTCCATGCCGTGATGGACGAAGCGACGCGAGGGAGTGAGGTCCGACTTGCCTGCGTTGACTAGGAACCCCAACCGTGACAACAGCCGTATCAGAGCATCCCTGTCCGATTTCAGGTGGGCCTCTACTTGGTTTCGCAGGAGGAGATCGTCGAGGTAGTTCGACGTCGGGCTGGAAGACAACTGCCGCGCCTTGGCCACCACTGCGTCCATGATGCGGGTGAAGACCCATGGGCTGAGGTTGAGACTGAACGGCAGGGCCCGAAAATGGTAAACTACTCTGTCGCATGCGAAGCGAAGATACGCGTAGTCCGTGGGCTGTACGGAAGCTCTGAGGGCCCAGGCAGTCTCCATGCGAAAGGACGGGGCAGAGATGAACGCGTTCAACGCCGAGAGGTCGATGACAGGTCGCCAGTTGACGCCTGGTTTGGGCACCACAAAGAGGCGGATGTAAAAGGCTAGGGAGTCCGGGCGTAGCACGACCTCTGTGGCAGCCTTCTGAAGGAGAGCGGCGACTTCTCCGCGAAGGGTGCAGGCCTTGAGCTCGTCTGCTGGAACCTCGGTCCACAACGGAGAGCGAAAGGCGATCCGAAGGCCCTCGGTAACAGTCTCCAAAATCCAGGGGTCGTCTGGGAACAGCGAGCGCCACTCCTTGCTGCACAGTGCGAGCCTCCCGCCGACTGGAGACCCGGGCGCGGTCGGCGGAGGCAGAAGTGGGGGCAAAGTCAGGTAGCCCACCCGCGCCCTGGGCGACGGGCAGGACGGGGCCAGGCGGGGCAGTGGCGCTAACAGGTCCGGGGCGGTAAAAAGCGGGGCGGCGACAAGGGGCCCGCGGAGGCGCGGACGACGCGGTGGGTCTGGTGGTCCGCAGGGCACGACCCAGGGCCTTGCGGGCGGCCTGAAAGCGCTGTGGGGCTGTCTTGCGAGGCCAACGGTCTGAGTTAGCATCCTTCACGGTCTGCCAGGTCTCACTGAAGAGCAGAGGGCCACCCAGGGGAGCACGGCGTAACTGAGTCCTCAGATCGGGGGGCATTCCGCGCCAGGCCAGCAACACGGCATCCCGACGTAACAGGTCGCAGTTGGAGGCGGCAGCCATCGCATTGACCGACGAGTGATAGGCTGCCCGATTGGCCGCTTCCGCAAGCGCGAGAAGGTCACCGAGGAGGGGTGTCAGGAGGGATGCCAGGAGTACTCGATGCGACGGACAAAGGCTTGGGTCAGCAGTTCCATGAATCCCGCGCAGGCTAAGGTGTTACGGATGAGCGAGGCCATGCCATCTTGTCCAAACCGCGGGACAGGGAGCGTTTCAGCAGAGCGGCACCTCCAGCCTGCATGACGGCCGGTGGATCCACTGCAGGCAGCGGGCAGTAGAACGCC
The DNA here is from genome assembly GCA_036245525.1 of Semisulcospira habei. Taxonomy (NCBI): domain Eukaryota; kingdom Metazoa; phylum Mollusca; class Gastropoda; family Semisulcospiridae; genus Semisulcospira; species Semisulcospira habei. The sequence continues at coordinate 121,620,167 of BTPG01000005.1, forward strand.
TGGGAATGTCCCGAGTACCAGTCCTGACGAAAGGCAATGTCGAGTCCGGCAGGCCACCTACGATCGGTGAAGAATTCGGAGTCCCGGGAACCCGACAGGAGGTGCGCTGAGAAGGCGTCACGGAGGTCACGAAAGCCTGGAGGCTGCGGCAGGGACTTGAACCTCTTCACCCGTCTTCCAGCATCCAAAAACGCAGAAATCTTCCTCTTGAGCAGAGGCGACGGGGGGCAGTCAACTGTGGGAAGCGTGGCGGCGATGAGGCGCGCAACTTCGTCCAGGGCAAGCAAAGTGTCTGTACGCGACAAGGGGGCCAGCTTGCGGGAAACCGAGGAGCCAGAAGAAGTAGAGCGAGGCGAAGGCGAGCGGCTAAGTCCTCCGAGAAGCGCGGAAAAGGAGTCCTTGGCGAGAAGACTCAGGGTCTCGTCCTCCCGAGGCCGGCTGAGGGGGTCCGACGCGGCCGCCGGGGGCTACTGGCGACAACATCCAAACGACGGCGGCCTGAGGCTGGGGAGACTAAATGACGAGATGGCGAGCGAGGCGCGAGACATCGTGGCGAAGACCTACTGCCACGGTCAGGGCGTCCGGAGCGAGGCGAGTGACTGCGACTATGCAAACGATGCCGAGGAAGCCGAGGAGGTGGGAGATGGGCCGGGTGAGGGACGGGCCAAATGGGAGTCCGGCCGAAGGAAGGACATGGACGAGCGCGACAAAACCGAAGAACAGTGAGGGCCAGGTTCCCTGGAATGGCACGAAGCGTGGTCCTTCCTAGGCTTGCTAACAGGGGAGCAAGAGCGTCTGGTAGATCTGGAGTGGCGTGAGGGCTCAGAACTGCCCGAAGTCCTCGGACGCGTGGGTAAATGTCTCTCCGAGCCGGGCTCAATGAAGAGGCCTCTCTGCTGGCGAGGTGACTCCCCGTAAGAGTCAGCGGGCTTTCTTGGAGACGAGCGGGGACCGACAGTGAACATGGGACGGCGCGGGGCGCGTCTCTCCGAACCGGGCTCAGTGAGGCGGGTTCTCTGCATGTCAGAAGGCTTTGTCCGGGCGCGCTCCCTCCTGGAAGCGATCGCGTTGAACGCAGTCCCGCTCCGAGAGTTAGGCTACCGCGTCCGGTGTGGCGTCTTTTCCATAAGGTCGGTGTGGTCTCATGTGGTCAATGCGCTGGGCACGGGGGATGGCGCCTCGACTGGTTTCAGAACACACACAGGTTTCGGTCGCTCGCGTCTGTAGAAACTCCATAACTGCGACCAGCGCAGCTCAGGCCAGGTGGAGCAGGTGTCGCAAGCGTTGTCAGAGGAGCATCCAGCGCAGGGGAGACAGACCTTGTGGTTATCAGACGGGCATTGGAAACCTCCGCATAGCATGCAGGTCATCAACAGGCCACTGCAACATATAACAGACTTGAAGGCACGCGGGCGAGGGCCTGTGGGATCCCACCCTGGTAAGGCAAGCCTTCGCAACACAAAGCACAACAGCGAGGTACAAGCCTGTCAGCCAGCGTCAGGGCCTGCAATATCTAACTCCGTAAAGCCAGTGGGCGCGGGCACGTGGGGCCCCGCCAAGCTAAGGCAAGCATATGAGGTATCATGTACAACAAAACTCAAGCACGTCATGACAGTTACAGGCATGAAGCTAGCGTCTGGCACAGCAACATCTACCAACGTAAAGGCGACAGGGCGCGGGCACATGAGGCCCTGCCAAGCTAAGGCAAGCATACGACGCACTATGTACAACAAAATGAATTTTTTTTCTAAAATGTATTTTTTTGAAAAATACTTACCGATGGCATTACTATCTGGGAATACACTCTATTGCCTATAGATTTCAGCAAAATTGTGTGTAGCACACAACTGGGGAGGAGACACCGGGGATCCAAGCACTATGACCCCGGGTGGCCTCCCCTTACTACCCTATCCCGGCGAGCACAGGGCGACCTCGTCAGTTTCACACATAGCCACAAGAGGCAAGCGGGGCAGGCGGGAGGGCCATTCGAGTAATGCCATCGGTAAGTATTTTTCAAAAAAATACATTTTAGAAAAAAAATTCATTTGTTTTTTCAAAATACATTACCGATGGCATTACTATCTGGGAGAATGGCGAACAGGCGGAGGGTGCCGTATCTAACCACAACCCAACCACTCCGCCGGCCCCCTCGAGAGAGAACTCCCGACGATTTCAGCTATGATGTGCCTAAGACGCCAGCAGCGCTCGGAGGGAGTGCTGGGCCGCGGAGATGTCGCCCACCCGTGCCAGGGAGTCAAGTCAGCCGGATAGGTCTCTTAAGGTAGAAGCGTGCGAAAGTGGAGTCTGAGCGCCAGCCACCCGCTGCCAAAATATCTTTGACCGAGCAGTTGCGGTCCAGGGCTAGACTGGTGGCTACTGCTCTCACTTCATGCGCCCGGATTTATAAAGGCTCAGCGCCGCGTGGGGAGAGGTCTAGGTAGTCTGACCTAATCACCCACCGCCGCCAGGATGACACGATCTGGGCCGAGATGTGGCGTCTGCCCGCGGACAAGGTAAGAAGAGGCGCGAGCGCCCCCGGCGCTGCGGCTGAGAGCGGCGCAGGTAAATCTTTAGCGCCCGCACCGGGTCCTGTTGCCGCGATCCAGGGGAGAGGTCCGCTCCACAGAGGGGCCGTATCGTTAGCACCTGAGGAGCCGCCGCGGGCGGCGGTTCTTGGCCAGGAAGGACGGATCGGAGAGCCTCTGCGCAGAGCCGTCGGAACGAACCGCAAACAGGCTGGGAGCATCGAGAGCGCGTGAAGCTCGCTGACTCGGGACGCAGTAACGAGAGCCAGAAGGAAACAGGTTTTCCGGGTCAAGTCTGAGAACCGAGCCAAGGGGAGGGGCTCAACCGGTCCGTATTCAACCACGTCAGTACCCAGGCAAGATCCCACCGGGGTACTAGGGAACGTGAAACCGGACGTCGGAGTTCAAAGTGAGCCAGAAATTCGACAGATCCTTGCAGGCGCCTGGGTCCGGAAGACACCGGTGACGGTAGATGTCCGCGAACGTAGCGCGGTAGCCCTTGATGGCGACCGGGGCTAAGCCCCGGTCGTCGAAGAGCCACAGGAAGAACTCCGCCAGTTGGTGGGAGGCTAGGTTAGTGGGAGGGTGCCCATGGGAGGTGCACCAGGTCTGAAAGACCCTCCGTGCCTTCGTACACCTTCCTTGTAGAGAGTCTGCGGGCTGCTGCAATTGCCGCCACTGCTGCATCCGAGAACCTCTAGCGGCGCGGGCGTGCCGGACAACCTCCAAGCGTGTAGGCGGAGGCGTACGGGGCACGGATGGAAAAGCCGCTGACGGGGCTGCTTGAGCATCGTGGAAGGGGTAGGAAGCTCCAGAGGAGGGTCCGTCGCAAGCGCGAGGAGGTCCGTGGTCCAGCTCTTGGTCCAGTTGAAGGGGGCCACCAGCAGGAGGACCGCCGAGCATCCCAGAAGCTTCCGCAGTACCTTCGGAACGAGGACTGACGGGGGGTAGGCGTAAGCAATCAGGCCGACCCAAGTAATTGGAGGCCGGGCTCAAGGAGCGCTGACGGAAATTGGCTATCACGGCGTCGAGCAGTCTTGTAAACACCCACGGACTGATGTTGAGGCCGAAAGGAAGGGCGCAGAACTGGTAGACGGTCCCCCCAAGTCAAACCGAAGGTACCGGCGAAACGACGGATGAATCGGGACGTGCAGATAGGCGTCTGACAGATCGAGGCTGATCGCAAAGTCCATCGGCCGGAGGGCCGCACGGAATGTCCTGGCCGTCTCCATCCTGAATCGAGGGGCCAAGCATCCTGAATCGAGGCCATCCTGAATCGAGGTCGAGGCCAAGCTGATAAGTCGATAACTGGACGCCACTTGCCGCCTGGTTTGGGAGCTAGAAGAGTCGGCTGTAGAACGCCGGAGAGTCCTGCCGCAAAACCAACTCTGTCGCCGCTTTGGTGAGGAGGGTCGCCACTTCCCCGCGCAGAGCGTCCGCCTGTGTGCCGTCGAGCGGTTCCTGGGTCCACATGGGTGCTCAGCGAAGAGGCGGAGGCGACAGGAACGAAAGTTGCAGGCCTGCGGTAACGGTGGAAAGAATCCAGGGGTCGTCCGGGAACAGCGATCTCCAAGATCGCTGAAGAGCGACAGCCGCCCGCCGACGGGAGGCCCGATTAATGAGGCGGGGGCGGAGGCGGGGGCGAGTCAAAGAGCCCGACCGCGGCCCGATCTACGGGCACCGCGGGGCCAAGAAGGGCGAGGGGCGGGGCCGGCCTGAGTAGCCTGGAATGGACGGGCCCGACCTCGTGAAGATCCGACTGTAGAGAAGGAGGGCCTGAAAGACCGCTGGGCACGACCCCCGCCGTGCGGGGGGCGCGAAAGCGGGTCGAGGCTGGGTTAGATGCAGGCTTGGGCCACAAGTCCTTGGAAGATTCCTTAAAGGTGTGCCAAGTGTCGCCGAACAGCTGAGGACCCCCTAAGGGGGCGTGACGGAGCTGGGTCTTCACTGACAAGGGAAGGTCCGAGCAGAGGCGCAAAAGGGTATCCCTCCTCCAGAGGTCGCATTTGGCAGCCGCTGCCCTGGCGGTGGCGGAAGAATGGTAGGCGGACCGGTTGGCCGCTATCAGGATGGACTGCACGTCACGAAGCGGGGACTGAGCCTCCAGGTCCCACGTATCCTGTAGGCACTGCAGTGCTGCCTGGGTAGCCAGTTCCAAACCCGAGCACGCCAGCGAGTTCCGCGCTAAGGAGGCGATCCTGTCGAGAGGCCGAGGCCACGAGTTCTGGACGAGCCTGCGGCCGCCCGCCTGTAGTAAGGCCGCCACATCCACCGCTGGAAAAGGTAAGGCGAAGGCTTGGGAGTGTCCAGCGTACTAGGCCTGGCGGAAGCTTAAGTTGATTCCCACCGGCGATCGAGCGGCGGTAAAGTATCCCGTGTCGCCGAAAGCGTCGTTACGCAGCTGGGCGGAGAAGCATCGGTGAGGTCCCGGAAGCCGGCTTGCGGGAGGGACTTGCGGCGCTGGACTTGCCTCTGCGCGTCGACCATGGCCGAAGCCTGTCTCTTCGGAGGAGGCGAAGGCGGACAGACGTCGGGCGGTAGGGACTTGGCGATAAGCCTTGAAGCCTCACCCATAGCGTGGACCGACTGTGATCCGAGCGAAGGGCCGGCAACGTCTGACGAGGCGGAGGCCGACGCGACAGCGGAAAAGGCGGGAAGGAGAACCCGCCGCCGAGTCCTGCAAGAAGATCGCCGAGGCCGAGTCCGACGGATGAAGGCTGAGGACGTCCGTTCCAAACTGATCTTCTCGCGGCAAAGACGAAAGGGGCGAGCGGCTACGAGAGTGCCGCACCGCCGCGCGCGAGGTAGACGCGGCAGCCGCCCGCGACGCAAGCAAAGAGGCGCGCCGCGGCGACGGAGGGACCGTGGCAAAGCGACGGTCCACCTCGAAGTCGGGATCCGCACGCGGCAGCCGACGTGAGCGACAAACCGCGATCGGAATACCGAGAAAGTGGCCTGGTCACCCCTGGCCCGCCCGGGGGAACCGGTGCGAGGGGGGGGGGGGGGAACCGCCAATAGTCTCCCCTAGCCCGCTCAGGAAAGGCGGAGCGGGGAGGGGACAAATACCGGGCACGCGGCCCCCCGTCCGATGTATCGGACCGTGGAGGACGCGCGATGTCACACCGGGCCCGCCTGGTCGATACGAGGCGGGGGGGGGGGGGACAGTCTAGGGTCACGCCAAGCCCGCTCAGGAAAGGCGGAGCGGGGAGGGGACGATTTATGAGCCCGCTGCCCCAGCTCCGAAGCCTCGGAGCGAGGGGGGGGGGGGGGGGGCGAGGGTCCAAGTCACACCGGGCCCGTCCGGTCGATACGAGACGGGGGGGGGACAGTCTACGGTCACGCCAAGCCCGCTCAGGCGAAGCGAAGCGGGGAGGGGACCATTATGTGCACGCGACCCCCGCTCCGACTCCTCGGAGCGTGGGGGGCGAGAGTCAACCACACCCCGGGCCCTCCCAGGCGAGACGGGGCGGGCGGGGGGGGGGGGAAGAAAGCGAAGCATGCCTTGCCCGTTCGGAAAATACAGAGCGGGGAGGCAGCATTACTAACGGTCTCGAGTCACGTTCCGAAGCCTCGGTGCGTGAGCGAGAGCATTTCTTATCACGTTTACTCTCTTTCTTATGCTTGCGTTCCGTCACCCGTCCCCGCTCCGGAGACCTAGAGCCGGGGGTGGCCGACGAACGCTCATCTCTCCCAGACCGCTCGCCCGAAGCAGAGCGGGGAGTGGGAACCAAAATGGGCTCAAGCCACGCGCTAACGAAGCAGAGCGTGGGGAGCGTGACTCCGAAACTCGCCTACCCTGCTCCGAAGACTCGGAGAGGGGAGGGAGAACCTGCGAGGTAACGGTACAAGAAGGGGACTTACCTGTGGGCCGGAAAGCCCGATGCGCCGAGGGAAGTACGTCCACCCGTGGAGGATCCCGTGGAGACCGAAGCGGGCGAGGGGACCGGTCACGCCTGAAGAAGTCCCACCTGCGCGAACACCGGTCTTCCGTCCAAGCGGCGCCACCATCACACGTGCCGTCCGAAGCACAGCCCGAACACGGCAAGCAAGAGTCGAGTGCATCAACCGGCCACTGGAAGTCCCCGCACGGCGGCAAGTCTTCGACACAGAAGAAGCCATAAGGCCCTAAACCAGCTACGCCGGCGAAGAAAGTCCACCTTGCACAAACCAGCCGGGCACAAGTCACGTGCGTCGTCGAACCCCAAGGCCAAGCCAAGGGTGAACTCACAAAGTCAGAGCCGGTAAAACCGGTCGGCGCACAGGTCACAATGAGTCCAATTGACAAAGGAAAAACCACGAATGTAGTGAGTCCAGGGCTGAATCGAAGACTCCAATTCAAGCCCACAGTCAAAAACCACTGAAACCCGTAGAACGGAGAAAGGCAAAAACTCGACCGTCCCCGGTCGAGCTATGAGTGAAACTGACGAGGTCGCCCTGTGCTCGCCGGGATAGGGTAGTAAGGGGAGGCCACCCGGGGTCATAGTGCTTGGATCCCCGGTGTCTCCTCCCCAGTTGTGTGCTACACACAATTTTGCTGAAATCTATAGGCAATAGAGTGTATTCCCAGATAGTAATGCCATCGGTAATGTATTTTGAAAAAACAAAGTCAAGCATGTCATGACAGGAACAGGCATGAAGCAAGCGTCCTGCACAGCAACATTTACCAACATAATGGCGCCAGGGCGCGGGCACGAGGGGCCCCGCCAAGCTAAGCGAGCCATGGACGCATAACATATCCCGCAAAATCACACAAGGTACAAGCCAGCAGGTAAGCGCCAATCTTGCCACCAATCAGCTGAAAGGTGAGTGAGCGCGGGCACGTGGGGCCCCGCCAAGCTAAGGGGAGATTTTTGGCGCTCAAAGTTACAGCGAAGATGAAGACTGTCTTCATTCCTGCTCGAACCGGTGCCCAGCCCGGGAGCCGGCCGAGGGCCAACCTAGCTACCTTACCTTTCCGCCGGAGTGGGAGCGGGGGACGAAACGTCCATAGCACCCACGGCACGAACGAGGGCGAAGTCCCAGCGCAGCTCACCGCGCAGCCCAACAACCCAAGATGCAGGTGAGGGCAGCCGCTAACGATGAGGGGACCACAGACCCACACAGGGCACAGGTAGGGCCGACGAAGTAGAAGTCAAGAAGAAGTCAAGAGTCCGGAAGACCGGCGAACTGGTCGAAAGTTTCAAAGTCCGTAGGCTAGAGCAAACACGTCTGAATGGTGTGAGCCTAAGTAGCATGACTGGTTAGTCACCACGTGACTCGGAACCGGATGGGCAGGAACGGGAGACAACTCTCGGCCACTCTGGGGGTTCCCCGAGTGCCTCCCGGGTTGTGTGGTAACACAACGGGTCCTTAGGCTAGAATTGAGTAAGTAGTAGACACTTCCAATAAGTCATGTCATCGGTAATGTTTTTGAAGAAACAAATTAACACAGCAAGTAAAATACTCACATCTTTGCCACTGAGAACAAGAGTTTTGAAGGTGAGAGATCGCAGCTGGTTTTGTTGGTCCTGCACAGACACAAATAGATACTTGTGTAATGTCTCAATAAAAACAAACGATTATTGTCATTATCAAACCACGTGAATGTTCTATGTTTATGTCCAGTAATTGTGTGAATGCATGTTTCATAAGTGTGCATGTTGGGTTCATTCTGTGGCACATCCACCAAAATTGTAGAACTGAGATTACAACCAGTACATATTTTTGAGGTGCAAAAGGGAAGGGGGGAGGGAGGAGGGCCTCTTTAACCCATATCATACTGAGGCTAAAAGCTTTAAATTTGTACACGGCCATATGCAAGCTACATCATAGTACTTACAGATAAGGATATAGACCAATGGCTTTTTTTTTTTTTTTTGGTCAGTCAGTGCATGCTGTGTTTTACAAACATTCACGATTACATGTTATACATCATTCTATCAGGAACGTCAACAAGGTGCGTAAAATGTGTGAATTGCGATTTAAAAGAACAAAAACAGTAATAAAGTAACATCGAGATGCACGTTTTAAATGATGCTGACGTCGGCAGCAAGAAACGAGTGCCCGGCTGATGACCGTTTAATACAATGTACATGAGGTGCAGCAGTATCAATCGGTCTGTCTCGCCTGCTGAACCCTCATGTCATCTCTCTCTCTCTCACTTACACACACACACGCGTACCAAATGTTTATGAAAATATAGTGAAATCACAGCCATTTATGTCAGCCTCGGTACCTGGAAGCCATAATTTGAGTTCAGCCCACTTATTTAAGTTTGTGTTATTATTTTGTTTTGAAGAAAACTACAGTGAACAAAACTTCCCCGTGCTGATGTATTTTTGAACATTTTTCAAGATTAGTGACATGAACAAATATGAACCGCAAAGAAGTACAACACAAATACAAAAGGAATAAAAATCATACATACACAAACTGATAATAAATTATGTTAAAAAAATTAAATTAAATTAATGCATGTTTGTGGAGAGAGAGAGAGAGAGAGAGAGAGAGAGAGAGAGAGAGAGAGAGACTGTTCCTGGAATTTGTTTTGTGAGTGGGTCTGCATGCATGTATTGGTAAACGGATAGTTGTCAAAATTCAGAAGGAAGTAACTGTGAATCATAACAGGTCAAACCGAACCCAACTGCAGTCTACACAGATTAACAAAATAGGTGACAGAAATTAATTATTTACACAAAGTCCAAATAAGGCAGCCACAGACGTGTAAAAAGGCTAAGTTTGTTTCTGATAGTAAATACATATTTCTCTGTACAGTATCTGTTTTTGAACTCTGCCCAAAAAACAGAAAGGTTTAGCTGCTTATTCAAACAACGGCACCGGTAAATGAAATACTTTGCCATTAATAAGATCAAGTCAAGAACTGGGTCAAGACCAATGGCTTTAGTTCAAGGGTGGTGCCAGAGTAACTTGGCGCCTAGAGGCGCCAAGCTATTCTGGCACCACCCTTGAACTATTTTAGTCAAACTTATTTCACACACTGGTGTATTCTGAATGATAAGGGTTAACTTAAGATGCAGTTTTTCATTAACCCATTTAACCCAACACCCTATTGCAGGAGATAATTCAAGGGTAGTACCAAATTTGCTTGACTGGTACCACCTGTTAATTATCATGGCCCATCAATCTCCTGCAACTGGTACATGGTCTTTAAGTGACACCTACTGAATGTGGGAAATGTGCCCATGGGGTTAAATGGGTTAATATGATCAAAAGTAAGACCCTACCTGAGAGAGAGCGGAGCTGAGCGTGTGAAACTGGTGGTCGAGCAGGACCCGCCACAGGCCCAGAACCTCCTCCACCCTATGTAGCAGCTCCTGCACATGCTGCAAGGAAATCTTCTCCACACGCTGAGCCTCACCTGTCGACACATTCACACGTAAATATCCACACTTTAATACGTCTCAATACTAGTATCAATACAATCTGACACAATACAGGCTATGGGTTGAAGCGCAAAGCTATTCTGGCACCCCCCCCCCCTTCCTGAGCTATCATGGTCAATCTTTCTCCTGAACCATTGTGGGTGTAATCTTTAGACAAATGCCTCATCCGATGACCCTCTCACATTTAATATTTGCCCCTGTGATACAGACTGATGCAAAACAGCGAGAATATGGACTGACAATGATGATTCAAGAGTGGTGCCAGAATAGCTTGGCATCTAGTGGTGCCAAGCTATTCTGGGCAAACCCTTGATTCAAGTTGAACTACCAAGGTCGATTTGTTTTCAGAGCCGTTATGCTTGTTTTCAGATGACAACTCTCATCAGGCGCCAAGCTATTCTGGTCCCATCTTAAAGGGGCACAACTTAACTTTTTGAAGGCTTCAGTTCACAAAAAGCTTTTACTGGGCTTCAGTATACATACCCACTTAGACAGTGACCACCCTATTGTCCCACCAAATGCTTTCTTTCGTCCGTTCAAAATGAAAAGAGGCCCACCGTAATCTTGTGACAGCTTACCGTGAAAAGATTGCTTCTGACAGACGATGGTAGCTGATGTCATAACTATTCTATACGACCGTAGGTCATCTGCATAACATTATAACCAATCAGAGTCGAACAAGCCACGCCCCCGGCCATGCACTGACGATGCAGCACGATCGTTACTAGTAAATACTAGCAGGTCAAGCGGAACCCGCATTGTGATTCTGACAGCATAGCGAGTATGGAAGGATTATTCTACATTCTCATGGAAAATTACATCAAAGGGATGCGGGGAGCATCAGTATAAATGTACACTGACATGTGTGTACACCACACCGATGATCTCGTAACCTGCATTATTGCAATACACTGATAGTCGACCGGGTTCTGCGGCCTTGTGACGTAGGCTCATAAATATGCATATTAATTCAAAATCAGACCGATGCAGACGATAAATCCGTGACTTGGGTACAAAAACAATACACCCTGTCAACGATGAATTCGATATTTGGCATTGTACTTACATTATAAAGCTCTAAGATAGTACACAAAGGACCCATACACATATTGTCAGCAGTATCTGTTGCCGACAGTTTTCTGACTTTGTTGAGATGCTTGATCCTGGGCAATATAATTTTAAACTATCATGGCCCACCTGGACCCATTTCTTTTACCTTGCAGCTTTTTGCGAGTGTGGTCATCTAACGCCCCATCTCCGTATCGCAATCTTGAGGGAAGATGTGTGGGAGACATCCTGAAAAAAAGCACAAAAATCGTTGCATGTATTCCAAAGTCCAAAATCTGCGCTGACATTGACAATGTTACTATTACGTTATTTTATAAACCCATTTAACCCCATGGTCGCATTTTTAAATTTTAAAACTGTTACCTAACGACTATGTACAAATTGCAGTAGATGAATTCACCATAATTCAAGGGTAGTGCCATATTAGGTGAAGGTGCCAAACTAATCTGGCACAACCCTTGAATTATCATGATCAATCCATTTCCTGCTGTAGGTCGTTGTGGCTACATGGGTTAAAGTCTCACATTTACCACATTTAACATGCACCCAGCACTACTTTTTGCAGTACTGATGGACGCATGCACAAAGAGGTGAAAATGTACAAGCAAATTATATGCACTAACACACAAACGCTACCTGAGTACAATAAACTCACATGTCGGAAGAACCACCGGCGTCAAATTTGGAGTTGAAATCCACAAAGTCGGACAGGTCTCGGACCTGCTCCAAAGCCTGTGCCAGCTCCTCGCTACTGTAGTTACTTGTCAGCTGCAGAACACAACAAGATGGGGTGAACCATAACCCACAAAGTCCCTTCTATATGAGAGCTATCCTCACTGTCAATGGTCTCTACCTTTTGTCTTTGACCTGATTTTGATGTTGAATTATCTCCTATTGAAAAAGTCTTGCAGATCTGCCAATGCGTCAGTGAGTTCTATAAGGGGCGCAGGAAATATGCATCACTGATTTGTCAAACGTCATTTGTCATGACGTAAGTTTTAGTTTTTACGTAATTTTATATTTTACGTGATATGAGTTTCACTTTCGCTTCATAGGCTTGAGAAAATTGTGACAAAACTAGAACTTCACGGTACAATTTTAGTCTTGCTATAATTTGTGTGAAAGCAGGTTGAATTTACCTAGCTACATGATATACTAAGTACACGGGTCACCTGCATGATTTTCTGAAAGCGTGTTAGTGTGCGCGTGCTCCAAACATCTCCATGAGGCATGGATCCTCATGCGCTCTCCGGGTGCATGAGGATCTATTCCTCCTGGAGATGCGCGCATGTTTGTGAGAGAGAGAGAGAGAGAGAGAGAGAGAGAGAGAGAGAGAGAGAGAGAGAGAGAGAGAGAGAGCCGCACGCTAGAGAGAATGATGTCATATTTAGAGTATTATGTCAGTGTCTGCGTGGTGACAGAGTTACTTCTTTTATGTCACCACCATGTCTGACTTTCTCTAGAAGTAAAGGTTTTTTAGTGTTTAATTCTTTTCTGAAAAAATGAATTTTTACTAAAGAAGTTGAAAGGATACAAAGCTGACTAACGAACTCATCCAATGTCTTTCTCCAAACTAGCTATATGCAAAAGTTCAAGTAAATATGACAAAAATTACAGACTCTAATCTGGGTCAACCGACTTCCTGTAAACGGTTGTTTATGTCTTCAAAGAGACATTCAATTACAATAAATATGCTCAGAGGCTCTCTTAACCACCTACTTAAGAAAGTAGTTCGCCAAGTTTCAAGCTTGTGTTTACAGAAATATCGGAGCTTCTCTTGTTTACATACATACGCATACATAATATACACACATACATACATACGGCGCTCCCCGCCAAATGTATGTTCAGCAGCAAGGTTAGCGTAACTAGACATGATGTAATTTTTATCTTGTTACTTCAATTGTTAGCGGTTTAGCCTGCCCGCCTTTGACATCATGGTCATGCTATTAAATTCATCCCACCGCGAACCATCCTAAAAAGTCTCTTCTATAAATAGAAGAGCCTCAACTCTTTCGAGACGTGCCGCATCTGGATTCACGGCATACAGCTGCGAATCCGGATGCAGCACGTCTCGAAAGAGTTAAAAAGCAACCACCACATGCAACTCAGACACATTAACCCCCTCACTGCCAGTGGACACAAATCCACGGGTGACAGCGCGTAAAAAATCAAATGACTGAAAATGTTCCATGGGCTAAATATGCCCCATGGTCCATCGCAAACGAGACAAAAACTAATGCAACTGTGGCAGATCCATGCCAGGAAGAGGCATAAATTCTCATGAGCCCCTGCGGATGCAGGGGCTCATGAAAATTTATGCCTCTTGCAGTCTGGCAGGTGGACTGTTCTGTCTGAACCAAAATAAAAAGCTGAAATTCAGCTTTATGGGATGTTCAAAAAGCTGACACAGCCTTTAGGACTGAAGACTGTCACCCATGCAAATCTCTGTGTTTGAAAGCAAAGCAAATTCAATATCGTATTTTCCAAATCAAGAAACAAAGATATAAATACCGCCAGTAGGGCCAGCAAGAGGCAAATAACCTCATGTCTGCTCATGAGGTTCTTTGCCTCTTGCCGTTGGGTGGTGTTTGCATTTTTCTGGCAGTAAAGGGGTTGTGTATGCAGGCATCAGAACTAATTACAGCATGCCAAAGGGGGAATGTGTTCACAAACTGACACTGCAAGTATGGTGACAAAGCGAAGGTTATAGTTCGGTCAAAATTAGGTCATACAAGGGTAGACTGAAGGAGGAACGATAGCTGGCAAGAGGCACTGGTTCTCATGAGTCTGTAGACTGAGGGAGAAACGTTAGCTGGCAAGAGGCACTGGTTCTCATGAGTCTACTCTGTGCGGCTGCATGGGCTCATGTAAATCTATGTCTTTTGCAGATGGATGGAGCTAGATGAGCAACATGTATTTCCATGGGTGACAGTGCAAAAGACTAAAATGACTGAAAACGGTCCACAGATTAACTATGCCCCATGATCCATGACCATCAAGAGACATAAATACAGGGGCTCATGAGAATTTATGCCTCTTGCAGACGAAACAGCCTAGCTGAAACAAAAAGCTGAAATTCAAGCTGTCGGGGATTTTGAAAAAGCTGAATCAGCCTCAAGACTGAAGACTGTCGCCCATGCATTTCACAACTTTCCTCTCAGAGGGGGTCATAATAAATACATCTGTTGCAAATGGATTGGACTAGACTAGCTGAATATGTTTGGCATCATTTCTTTCACCAGATTCCGATTCTTAAAAAAAAAACCTTATTACATAAAATGATAAGAGATGCATGTGTGTAACGTACATATATTGTTGGTCCTTGTGGTGTGTCAACTTGCAACTCTGCTGTCACAGAAGTATCCCAGAATGGTCTGCACACAGTACAAGCATTTTATTTAACCTTGCAGGAATCATCGCGACTAAAACCACCTAAAGGGTAAAAAAAAAAAAAAAAAAGACGAAAAAAAAAAGACACACATTAACAATCTTGAAAGTTACAGAATGATACATAAACATAGCACTCGCCTCAATACAGTCTTACACACAGACCACACTCCGTCTTAGGTGCAGCTTACTAATGCCAACCTCAGCCAGCATGAGTCCCATTCTAAATGTCATGAGTCCTGTTACTGCACAGTCTGATGAAAATATGTCTCCTATTAACATCCAATAAGTCCAAAAGTCGAAATTCCTAAATTTGAGTTCATATGAAGATGACCGCATGACACGTCAGGAGATGGATCAACCATTATAGTTCAAGGGTGTTGTCAGAACAGCTTGGTGCCTACAGGCACTAAGCTGTTCTGGCACCACCCTTGAAATACCATTGTTTCTTCAAAAACATTACCAATGGCATTACTATTAGGCAGGAAGGTACACTTAGGTTACCGATTTCTGCCTCCAAAGTTGTGGTGTTCCTGCACAACCAGGGAGGCAACTCAAGCAAGCAGTTACCAAAAACCCTGAGTAGCCTCCCTTCCTCCTCACGTGAGCTGTCTAGCCACACCAGTCTTACGCTTAGCTGCCTTGTGAAAGGTTCACCGGTTTCAGTCTCCGTAAGTTTCGTCAACTGGCTTACCTTTCTACCCCTTTGTCAATGCTTTCGCTAGGATGTGGCGAGGTAAGGCCTCAGGTAATGCCATTGAACTGGCGGAATTGAGGCTGGCCCTGGCATTTTCTGTGGAATTACGACTGAATTGGCCGGTATATTTCGACACTGAAGCTTGTACGGACTGGTCGTGAGCTCAGTTCAGGTGGCCTCAGGGGCCATGCGCGGTTGTTTTCATGCCTATGCTCTATATTGCAGTGTACGGGTAAGGACATGCACCACTTGCGGGGGTTTTCTGTGGCCAAGCGACACCCACGATTGCCGACTTCCCTGTTCGGGTTGTGCTTCGGATCAGGTCTGTGAGGCCTGCGCACCCGGGGAGGAGAAACGTTGGTCACTGCTGTGGGGATTCTAAGGGGGCAAGCGGCCAATGCGGTCTAAGGAACCACCGAAACCCCCAGTTCCTTCCTCCACACTAGAGCGCCCCAAGGCGCCACCTCGGACATAGTCGACTCTTCTACGCATCGAGGTCAGCCGCAGCCATTGGCTCCCCGTACCCTGCCCACCCGTTCTACGTAATGTGGTCTGCAGGAGACTCCACGCTCCACAGAGATGGGACTTTTGCGGAGGTATGCCCACCAATCTTTGGGGAATGCCGCGGTACATACAGCCGCTGTAACTGATAAGCCATCCGAGACCCTGCCCACCCGCTCTTGGAGCGTGGTCTGCAGGAGACCCTGCACTCCCTCTCCACGGAGACGGGACTTCATGGCGGTACCCCACACACCGGGGAACGGACGCAGCCCCACGATGTGGTGAGCATACCCTCAGGGCCCCATGTGTCTTCCCGGACCCCGCACCAAGGAGTTGAGTCTGTCTTGGCGCGAGTCTGTCGAGGCAGAGGTCTCACCGCTGAGCTCAGAACAGGAGCGGCTCAGCGAGGACCCCACCCCCCACAGCATCAGAGCTTCGAGGTCAGACGATCAGACATGGGGAAAGTCGCAGGCACGGAACACACACATCCTCAGTCGCTAGCCACTCGCCACTCGTTGCACTCCTCGCCAGGACTGCGGATGGATCGGAGATGCCAGCGCGGGTCTTCCCGCTGCATAGACGCCAAACCCTGAACGAGACACTGGTGGGGGACCTCGCCACGGCGCAATACTCCCTCGCGGCACCAGAGGCGCCGTACATACAGCTTAGCTGAAATTGTCGGGAGTTTGTTCCGGGGAGGGCGGGTCTGGCTAAGCCCTTATACAGGGGGTGGTATTGTGGGCGGCACCCTCCTCCTCTTCGCTATTCTTCCTAATAGTAATGTCATCGGGAATGTATTTTGAGAAAACAAATGAATTTTTCTCTAAAATGTATTTTTTCAAAAAATACTTACCGATGACATTAATCGGAGGACCCTGCTTGCCGCAAGTAAGCTAAGCATTTCTGACTGGTGTGACACCACGTGGCACGTGACCGGATGGGCAGGGACGGGAGGCTACTCAGGGTCCCTGGTTACAGGTTCTCAGGCTGAAACTGGGTAAGCTAGGCATATCTTCCTAGTAGTAATGTCATCGGTAAGTATTTTTCGAAAAAATACATTTTAGAGAAAAATGTATTTTTCTCTAAAATATATTTTTTCGAGAAAATACTTACCGATGGCATTACTGTATGGAAGTAGCACTTAGCCTAACAATTTCAGCCCAGGGATCGTTGTGTACAGTAATGCCACCGGGGAACCCTCAAGTGAGCTGTACCAACGTCCCTGAATAGCTTCCCTTTACTGAGTAGTCTCCCTTACCTTATATGGCACATGCGCAGCCGTTGCCAGTTTTCGCTCTTAGCTTACTGGCGGCGAGCGGGGCAGGTGGGAGGGTCCTCCGAGTAATGCCATCGGTAAGTATTTTCTCGAAAAAATATATTTTAGAGAAAAATACATTTGTTTCATCAAAAAACATTACCGATGGCATTACTGTATGGAAGAATGTCGAATAGGAGGAGGGCGCCGCCAACTACCACGCGACTGCGGACGCATTAGCGAAAAAGGCTGGGATCAACACCTCACAATTTCAGCTAAGCGTACCTAATGCGCATGGCGCGCCGGGAGGTAGTGTTGAGCCGCTGAGACGTCACCCACCAGGGCCAGGTTGTCCCGCTGGCCGGAGAGGTTGCGTAGATAGAAACGTGCAAAGGTGGATTCAGCTCTCCAGCCGACTGCGGCAACAATGTCCCGGACTGCGCAGTTGCGGTCAAAGGCGAGGCCGGTCAATACAGCTCTGATTTCGTGCGCCCGAATTCGCATCCGCTTGGCCCCTGAGGGGGAGAGGTCCTCGTAAGCAGAGCATATGATCCACCGCAACCATGAAGAGATAGTCTGCGCAGTAATGTCCGTCTTGCCACGATATAAGGGCAGAAAAAGGCGGGAGCGACTTCTCCGGAAAGGTTTTGTTCGTCGGAGGTATATCTTCAAGGCCCGAACAGGGTCCTGTTGGCGGGATTCCTGGGACTGGGAAGCAATCTGCAGCGGCCGGATGGTGATTACCTGTGCCCGGGCGGAGGGGAGCCTGTTCTTGGCGAGAAAGGCCGGATTAGTGAGGATCTGCACTGTGCCATCCGCCCGGAACTGAAGGCAAGCGGGCTCTGTGGAAAGGGCATGGAGCTCGCTAACCCACGCTGTGGAGGTGAGAGCAAGGAGAAAACAAGTTTTCCTGGTAAGATTGGCCAGAGGGAGGGGCTCAAAGCGTGCGGAATTGAGCCACGTTAGTATCCAAGGAAGGTCCCAGCGGGGCACCAGCGAGCGCGGAACCGGACGACGGAGCTCAAAATTGGCCATCAGGTCCGAAAGATCTTTACACGCGCCTGAGTCCTCACGCCCCAAATGTCTGTAAGTGTCGGCAATCATAGCCAAGTATCCCCGTATGGTAATGGGCGCCAAGTGTTGGTCCTCAAAAAGCCATAAGAAAAACTGGTAGACGCGCCACTTCCCTTCGTACACCCTGCGGGTGGATGGTTTGTGGGCTGCAGCGATAGCTTCCACTGCTGCATGCGAGTAACCTCGTGCTGCGAGGGCCGCCTGCACAACCGCCAGGCGTGTAAGGCTAGCCTCTCCGGGCACGGGTGGAAAAGGGCTTGTCGGGGCTGTTTCAACATCGTGCGAGGCGTCGGTAGCGTCACGGGGGGCTCCGTGGCGAGGCTCAACAGGTCGGTCGTCCAGCTCTTGGTCCAGTGGAACGGGGCGACCAGGAGGAGGACCGCGTTGCACCCCCGGAGCTTCTGAATGATCTTGGGAATCAGAACCGTGGGGGGATAGGCGTAGGCCACAAGGCCATCCCAAGGAAGAGACAGGGCATCCACTCCCCACGCGAGGGGGTCCGGAATGGGAGACATAAAGACTGGCAGTTGTCTGTTCCACCTCGTCGCGAATAGATCGATGGAGGGAGTCTCCCAGCGGGTACATATCTTGAAAATCTCCGGACTGAGGGACCATTCGTTGTGGAGAGGTTGGCCCCGACGGGACAAGGAGTCCGCTAACACATTTAGATGTCCAGGAATGTGGTGAGCCCTGAAAGAAATCCCGCGATTCTGACACCAAAGCATCATCTGGTACAGGAGTATGCAGTGAGGAGGAGATCGTGTCCCTCCCAACTTCTGGATGTAAGAGACTACTGTCGAGTTGTCGGACAGCACTAACACGTCCTGGCCCTGGAGACGAAGTTCCCAATGATGGAGCGCCAACCAGACAGCCTGTAGCTCCAGCCAATTTATGTGCTTGTCCACTGTCCCGAAATCGAAGCAAAGCTCGGCAGGAGATGCACGCCCCAACCCGAGCGGCTGGCGTCGGTGCAAAGGGAAAGCCAAGGAAGGGGGGAGGACAGAGGAACACCCGTCCGAAGCCACTCTGGGTCTATCCAACGGAGGAGGTGGGACCTGATCAAGGGGGTGACGGGCACCAAGGCGTTCAGGTCGCCCGAAGAGGGGCGCCAGTGTAATAGCAGATGAAGCTGGAGAGGTCGCGTAAACAGTCTGCCGGGGGCAAGAGATCCGATGCTGCATTCAGGAGACCGAGCAGCTGGAGCCAGGTCTGGGCTGACACCGGCAATGTACACTGTCCGACTGTACACTGTTCAACTTCTGGACGCGAGGCACGGGCAAACACACGGTGTTGAGGTCGGTCAGAAATTCCATGCCCAGGTGTATAAACCGACGAGACGGCAAGAGGTCCGACTTTCCCTCGTTGACCTGGAAGCTTAGGCGTCGAAGGAGATCCCACAGCGAGTCTCTGTCCGTCGCGAGGGCGATGGAGTCCTTATTCTGAAGCAGGAGGTCGTCCAGGTAGTTGGACGAGGGGCTGGAGGCCGACTGACGGGCTCTGGCCAATACGGCATCCATAAGTCTCGTGAACACCCATGGGCTGAGGTTGAGTCCAAAGGGTAGTGCGCGGAACTGAAAAACCTGTCCTTCGAAGGCGAAGCGGAGAAAGCGCCGCGACGACGAGTGGATCGGGACATGGAAGTAAGCGTCCGCGAGATCGAGACTGATAGCAAAGTCGAGAGGTTGGACGGCGGCCCGAAGCGCCCGCGCCGTCTCCATGAGGAAGGGGGGAGCCGAAATAAACTTGTTGAGCGCCGATAAGTCGATGATTGGACGCCACCGGCCGCCTGGTTTGGGCACGACGAAGATTCGACTGTAGAAAGCAGGCGAGTCGTGACGCGTCACCAGTTCCGTCACAGCTTTCCGGAGGAGATCCGCAATCTCCAGCCGAAGAGCGGCCGCCTTGAGCGGGTCTGCCGGTGACTGAGTCCACAAGGGCGAGCGTCGGAGCGGAGGGGGGGGGGGGGTTGAAAAGTCAGGCGCAGACCGTCCGAAACGACAGAATGTATCCAAGGGTCGTCCGGCAGCAGCGACCGCCACTCGGCGCTGTGCAGAGCTAACCTCCCGCCGACTGGCGACCCAAAAGGTGTCAGCGGGGGTGGAGACGGGGGAGCGTCATTGGATCCGGCCACACCTGGGCCGCCGAGAACGTCGGGGCCAGGCGGAGGCGGAAGAGGACGGGGCCGCGAGGGGTCGACCGAACTGTGGCTGTCGACCAAAACTAGACGAGGGTCCTGCGGGGGGATGGAAGGTGGGTCTGGGAAACCGCAGGGCGTGACCCTCTGACCTGCAGTTTGGAGGAAAGCGATGGCGGTCACTTCTAGGAGCGCTGGGCCACAGGTCCTTGGTGGATTCCCGCACCCGCTGCCAAGTCGGGCCAAAGAGGTTCGACCCACCAATGGGGGCCTGGCGGAGCTGCGTCTTAACAGATGGGGGTAAGCCTGGGCAAGAACGAAGAAGGCTGACGCGACGCATTAAATCACAATTAACCGCGCCCGTTAATGCGTTGGAAGAGGCGTGGTAAGCTGCCCGATTTGCCACTGTAGCAATGGTGTGAATATCCT
Organism: Semisulcospira habei; assembly: GCA_036245525.1. Classification (NCBI taxonomy): domain Eukaryota; kingdom Metazoa; phylum Mollusca; class Gastropoda; family Semisulcospiridae; genus Semisulcospira; species Semisulcospira habei. The sequence continues at coordinate 121,640,622 of BTPG01000005.1, forward strand.
CCAATTGGGAAACACTGGAGCGCCTAGACTCCACAGCGCAACAAACAATAGCCTGTGTCGCCAGTTCCAGAAAACCGGTACATGCGAGTGTATTTCGAATTCGAACCGCCGTAGTATCCAGGCCGGGAGGCAAGATACGCCGAACCGCCGCCCTGCCACCCACAAAGGCTTCCACGTCCAAATCCACGGATGGAAGGGGACAGAGGAAGTAGGGCGAGTGCCCATTATACCAGCGCTGCCGAAAAGTAAGATCGAAGTCCTCCAACCAACGGAAATCCGAGAAAAAATGCTTGTCGCCAAGACGTCCCTGTCCGAGATGCGTATTAAAGGCTTCCGTAATGTCGCAAAAACCGGGTGGTTGAGGGAGCGACTTAAAACGTTTGGGCTGATGGTGGGCATCCACGAGAGCCGAAGACTTCCGCTTGATGGGAGGGGACGAAGGGCATAAGTCCCGAGGAAGGAAGCTGGAAATCAGTCTAGAAGCCGAGTCTAAGGCCGCACACACATCGGACCCCAGAGCGCCACGGGCGGAAGGGGAAAGGGCCGCTACGTCATGTTCAGAAGAGTAAGAGCGATCGCCAAGAGACCACACGGCTGAAGCGGAGTCTTTCGGGTGCAAGCTAAGAACGTCATCAGGGGAGGCCACATTCGGATGAACGCTCGAGTGCGGGGAAGGAGAGTGGTAGGCAAGCAAAGAGGATGCTCAGGAAGGATAGAAAGCTGATGGAGGTTGGCGACATAGAGAGGGATCGGGTCCGGAAGGACACGAGCCCGCCCTAGTCAACTGAACAACAGGAGGGGGAGAAGAGCCCACCGCAGAACGCGCAAGAACGAGAATGACGATGGTCCCCCGAAGATACACGTGAAGATGGGACAAAGCGGGGAGATGAATTCCTCCGAGAACGACGAGACGTGGAAAGTCGGTAGCGCGGGCGGGACAAACGGTCCCGAGAGGAAGAGCGCCGAACCGAGGAAGCCAAAGTATGGTCCAAAGAAGGAGGCCGTAAGGCCGTCGCGCCGCGGGCCGAGGCAGAAAAACGAAAATGGCGAGCGTCCGGGGGAGAGGGTGACCGAAGACGCCAAGGCGCGGTACTCGTAACCGTCGCGGAAGGAGGAATGATAGACAATAAAGGTTGTGTACTCACGTGTGTGCTCACTAATGGTGGGCGGTCGCGTGGCCGCTGTGCACAAGGGCGCCTCTCACCTTGGGCATGACGTCCCGCCAACGGTGATAAGATCGGGCGCAGAGCAAGCGGCTGTTCCGAGCGGCTCAAGGACACCACGATGTCCGACAACGCACGTCGTGGGCCGGTGATGGCAGAAGGCGTAGCAGCAGTAATGGTGTTCCTGACGGACAGACTACCCGGCTGCAAGCATGGGTCCTGGGGGTTAGCGGGTCGTTCCCTGTGGTAAAAACCCCACAACTGCGACCACTGAAGTTCCCGCCACGAGGCACACACGTTGCAAGTCCGAGAAGAGGAGCATCCAGAACACGGAAGGCAGATGGAGTGATTATCAGTGGGCCACTGAAAATCCTTACAACGCCGGCACGTCTGAACTTGCATTCTGTAACAAACAGAAGAAAGGTACGGCGTAAAAGGAACACCGGTAACGGTCACGATGTCGGAATACGAAACGCGCCGAGAATTTTCGTTCGATACGAAGCAAAGAAAGATCCACAGATCAATGTCGCTGCCTGTCCGGAAAACTCTGGGACTCGGGGCTATGATAGTATCCAAGACCGAACTTCTACACATTAAGGCCGAAAAAGAAATCCAAAGAAGGGAGCCGTTTGGGCTGACAACCGACAAACCGGAAGCTAAGCGCGAAAACTGGTAGCGGCTGCGCATGTGCCGTATAAGGTAAGGGAGACTACTCAGTAAAGGGAAGCTATTCAGGGACATTGGTACAGCTCACTTGAGGGTTCCCCGGTGGCGTTGCTGTACACAACGATCCCTGGGCTGAAATTGTTAGGCTAAGTGCTACTTCCATACAGTAATGCCATCGGTAATGTTTTTTGATGAAACAAATGAATTTTTCTCTAAAATGTATTTTTTCGAAAAATACTTACCGATGACATTACTCAAACATCCCTCCCGCCTACCCCGCTTGCCGCCAGTCCGCTAAGATAAGACTGGTGTGGCTAGACAGCTCACGTGAGGAGGAAGGGAGGTTACTCAGGGTTCTTGGTAACTGCTTGCTTGAGTTACCTCCCGGGTTGTGTAGGAACACAACGAGTTTGGAGGCTGAAAGAAGGATTAAATACGGACATGCACACCACCACCACCAACAAAAGCACAATGTTACCTGAGGATGCGTGCCAGGTAGATGTAGATGCCATTGTGTTTGCCAGAGTAAATGACCTCCTGCAAGCTGCCTGGGACAGGTCCCACTGCTGACTGATGCAGAGAACCTCCATAAGAAAGTGGGGTCGACATGTGTGCTGGCATCATACCTGCACAAAAATGAATTTTTCTCTAAAATGTATTTTTTCGAAAAATACTTACCGATGACATTACTACTAGGAAGTATGCCTAGCTTACCTAATTTCTGCCTAAGAACCTGTTGTGTTCCTACACAACCAGGGAGGCAACTCAAGGGACCGTAACCAGGGGCCCCGAGTAGCCTCCCGTCCCTGCCCATCCGGTCACGTGCCACGTCGTGTCACGCCAGTCGGAGATGCTTAGCTTACTGGCGGCAAGCAGGGCAGGTGGGAGGGTCCTCTGAGTATTGTCATCGGTAAGTATTTTTTGAACAAATACATTTTAGAGAAAAATTCATTTGTTTTCTCAAAATACATTTCCGATGACATTACTACTAGGAAAAATAGCGAAGAGGAGGAAGGTGCCGCTCAGAAAATTACCCCCAGTATAAGGGCTTAGCCAGACCCGCCCTCCCCGGAGCAAACTCCTGACAATTTCAGCTAAGCTTTACCAACGGAGCCGGAGGCACCGGGAGGGAGTGTTGTACCGCATCGATGTCCCCCACGATGTCCCCCTCGTTTTAACTCGTCAGCTATTTGTTCAACTTCGTCCACCTCTGATCCGCCCGACATATTCGCTCTAGCACGGGCTTGCACCTTCGACCTTCTTTGTATTACGGCCGATGATGCCACTGTTGTTGGTTTTCTTGGTTTGGGTATGTGCATAAAATACAAAGGCTGTCCTCCAGTCTTGCAACGAATTGTGGCATCAGCTGATTCATTAAGCATTGTGCAGTTTAGTGCTGTCTGATATTTTTCTTCCTCCTTTGTCAGTGGCATCTGCAGTTCCTGGATAGGTCGAAGCTGGGTCGTTTGATATGTGGAGATGTGGCTATATCGACACCCATTTTTTCAATGGGTGAAATGGCTATTTCATGCGTCCGCTTTGCTGGTGGAGATGGGGTCCACACTCTTTGTAACGGCGACGTTTGAGCATCGACTGTGCATGGCGTTTTACGGGGAGTAGACGTTGGCGGAATAAAAACTTGTATACCACTATCACCTTCGTTAGTGCTGTTATTAGTGTCAGTGTTATGAGTGTCACATTCCGCGGATTGAAACGATTGTTTCTTTCCATGCCGCGAACCCCGCTTCGTTGGTCGTCCTCCTTTACCTAGCTGCATGAAGTGAACACACGCGACACATTCTTCAACACTCGTATTTGGATCGAACATGGTCCAAATGTGTTGTGATGAGGCAACATCAGATGCCGCATTTCGCCTTGTCTCCTCGGACACACGTGTTTCAGTCGAGTCTATCCGTTTCATCCGACTATAGCAACTCCTACACATTGTTTTGGAGTGCATCATGTCTTTGTCTTCCTGGATATTAATTCCATAACACTTGTGGATTAAGTGTTCATAATTGATACAACAACAGTCACTTTAGGCAGAGATGTGTTATGAATACAAACCAGTAGGTAGTTGTTATAGCGGCAGAGCGCCGGTCACACCGTGTACCGCGCAGTAGCAGCTGCGATATAAATAGAATGAGCACGCGAGAGTGGAATTTGACCTCGCAGCGCCTTATCTCTCTGGCAGCTGGAAGCGAACTAAGTGTCAGCTATGGTAAAGGCGTGCTGCAGGCAGGACGGGTGTACTGAGAGAGCATGGAGTTCACTCACGTGAGAGGCAGTGGCCAGAGCCAGCAAGTAGCACGTCCTTCTCGTGGAGTCTGAGAACCGTGAGAAGGGCAGAGGTTCAAAACGAGCAGTGTAAAGCCAGGGTAACACCCACGCGAGTTCCCATCGAGGGAGTAGGGGGCGTGACACGTGTCGCTGGAGGTCTAAGTGAGCCATGAGGTCGGCGAGATCCTTGCAAGACCCTGGATCAGGTTGGTCCAAATGGTGGTCGCTTGAGGTCGAAGCTAGCCATGAGGTCGGCGAGGTCCTGGTAAGACCTGGGAACTGGCCGGCCCAAAAAAGCGGTAAGTGTAAGCCACCACATTAGGAAGATATTCCCGACGCTAGGATCTGATCCGTGAATAGCCACAGGAACAATTCGGCTAGCTGGAGCATAGGCAAAGCTGTGGAGGAGAGGTGACGAGTCCCGCACCAAGACTGCATAACACGCCATTTTCCCTTGTAGACTCGCCAGGTGGAAGGTCGTTGTGCTGAAGCCATAGCCGCCACCGCCACACCCGAGAAACCGTGCGCGGGGATGGAGTGCCGCACAATCTCCAGGCGTGAAAAAAGGAGACTCTCCGGGCAAGGGTGAAAAAGATCCTGCCGTGGCAGTTTCAACATCCGTGGCGAGACTCATGAGAAGCTGGCCCTGACCAGACAGAGAATCCGCTAGCACATTTAAACTTCCCGGAATATGACGCATCCGCAGCGAGATGTTCCGATCCCGGGACCACACGAGGAGCTGAAACAGAAAGATGCACAGAAAAGGGGAACACGTCCTGTCCTGCTTCTGAATATACGCCACAACTGTCGAGTGGTCGGAGAGGATGAAGGGCCGCCTGGTGTGGCATAAGCATCCCCCAGGCGAAGAGGGCGAGCCAAACTGCCTTTAACTCTAACCAGTGTATGTGTAAGCCCACCAGGTCCAGCGGCCAAAGGTCCACCGTCACGCTGAAGTCCGGAAGCAGATGTGCCCCCCCCCCCCCCCCCAACCGGGGAGACTGTCATCCGTGCAGATCGACAGGTAGGGTAGCGGGGATGCCGGGAGGACTCCCGATGCTAACCAAGATGGGACTGTCCACCGAAGGAGAGGTGTCCGAACCAGTGGAGACACAGGCACACGGACCGCCAAATCCCCCGAAGACAGCCGCTAAAGAAGGAGATCTAGCTGAATCAATCGTGAGTAGAGCCAACTGAGAGGAAGTAAGACACTTGACTAACGACGGCACCACTATCCCTCGGAAACTTGCACACGCAATGGATTTGCGAACCAAGGAAGTCGTCTGGTCCCAGCCTTGTGACAGAGTACGCCAAGAGGACACAGGAAAACGCCTGGGAGAGATCTGCATATGACCGCTGTCGGAAGTAACCTCCATCTCCTCTGGTCCTCGGGTGCCCGAAAAGAACCCCTGATCCCCGAAGCTGTCATGTCGCAGGCGCTTTGAAATGTGGAGGGAGTGACTTGACGCGCAAGAGCTGCCACGGTGTGTCGCAGGGATGCTGCATCCGGCCATCGGCTGTTAAATCGGCCATGAGTAGTGGGTCCGGTGCTGATGTCGAGGCTGCATCCCCAGGGAACAGCGGTCCCTGATGGTCCAGCCGGAAGATCGACTGTGTCTGCCGGCTGACCCCCGAGGTCCGGTGTAGAGATGAGGTCCGCCGCCACAACACGTCAGAAGTTGTCCGCCGGCGAGGCGGAGTGGGAAGTGGAGACGTCTCCTAGTGTGGTATATGTAGCGCCCTGTCTCCACACACTGTGATTGCTCCTCAGTGTCCGGGTACCGAAAACGCCGGGTATCCTGCACTGCGCTTTAAGGCGAGAGGGTAAAGTGTCATCATCCGCCTTCGACGAGGAAACACATCTCGGCAGCTAAGAGTACTGATGGAACTTGTGTCATCTCCGAAGAGGCTGTCAGTCTTTGGGGATCGCCCGAGGCGCCACTCTCTGTCGGGGACCTCAAAGTTAGATTCCGTGGCGTATCACGTTGGCTGCTTAAGTGCCGATCCCACTCTAAGAGGTGCTCCGAAGGTGCGGCCCTGCCCAGGCGCTTTTGAACGGGATGATGCGAACAGCACTTGGTGTTCCCAGGCGGTCACCCATCCAAGTACTAACCGAGCCCAACAATGCGTAACGTAAATGACCAGACGAGAACCGGTGTATTCAACGTGGTACGGCCGTAGGCTGACCGGCCAAAGGCAAAAGGTAGCTGTCGTTGCTTAGGGGTGGTTCACCGCGTCTGCCGCCGGATACTCTCATAGAGGCGTGCATGAGACCCAAAAAAGTCCATGAGGGGTGACATTCGTTCATTAGTTAAAATTTAATGTCCCTATGGCATCAGAGATGATCAGAGACTAGCTGGTGAACTTTTGGTTGTACTATAGCAGTAATGCGACAAGGTCTAACTAACCGGAAAGAGGAAATATGAGTATGAATTATGAAGTTTTTTGTTTTTTTTTAAAAGAGCCGCTTTATTTCAGTTCGAAGCACAGGGCCTATAGTATGTACCAATCCGATAAGGTGGGAAAGGTGTAGCAATCTAATATTGTGCTTGGCCCAGGGCCTACCAAACGCAGCGAGGTTAAAAATAGAGTAAAATGAGAGTAAGAACCAACAACAATGGTCCTATGCTATGGGGAGACATTTTATTCAGACAATATATAAGAAAGGGTGACGATTTCAGGGCCTCGGTTAAATTTTCATTCTCATATGAGGGGGGACCGAGCTCTCAAGCCTGTTATCCATAGGTGTCGAGGCACGTATAGGCCTATTCATGGCCGGTAGATGCGGGTCGGAGCTCTCGGTGTAAGACGTGATGGAAGGTGGAAGAAAAGAGAGGGGATCTCGGCGGTAGCTGGTCCGCATGTGTGTTTGACCCCGAAGTGGTATGTCCTGAGAAGGGCGTGTCGAAGGAGAAGCTATCCGACCTGAGTGGTGAGACAGACGCCAAGAGGACGTACCCTATGTAATACGTGTGCACGGAGACTGGCTTCCAGCCAGGGCGCAAGGAGACAGTGGGAGCCCCAAAGGTGCCAAGCAACAAGTCGTTATGTGACGACATATGGCGACGCAGTGGCGTATAGATGCAAATAGGCAATATCACGCCTGGCTGGTCTGGAGCCGCGCCAGGGACAGCCGGGGGCCGATGTCTCCTCCCCTGAGGGAGATGGGGGTACCGCCGCGTGAGACCCATCTGCAAAGACGCCAGAGGAAGCGGGGGCGTAAGATCTCGCCCGGCACATAACAATCCGCGGCCGAAGGGACAGCGTCCGTCACCCTGGCCGAGGTGGGCGAGGAGTGTCTGCGCAAACGTCCCTGAGTGTGTGGACTGCCCACCGAGGAAGCAGAAGATGAAAAGGGAGAAGACCGACGCCTCACAGGGGAGGGACTGTGGCGTCTGTTCACCGGAAGCAGTCGACGGTGCGCACCGTGTCGGGAAGAGACCCGCGAACAAGACCGCTCCCGTCCCGAGACAAGAAGATCTTGGCTGTGGCGCAGAGGGGAAGGCAGAACAGTAGGACGCAAATCAACCCGTCCGATAGGGGAGCGCCGCGGCGGACCCGAGACCGGAAAATCGCGAGGAAAAGGGTGGCCATGTTCCGTCCGTTTCCGAGGGCGACCACAAAATTGAACGTCCCGGGAGGAAGGTGAATCCATCAGACGAGAGTGGCGAGAGCGGCGTCGAGAGGGTTGCTCGTCTGATCGATGGATGTGCGGTGACCGGCTCTGAGCCGGTGCACAAGGGGACACCGGAAGCCCCACAGTGTCCGAGTAAAGAGTCGTGGTGTGACGACCTATGGCGACGCTGAGGCGCAAAAGTGCAGGTGGGCAAGGTCACACCTGGCTGATCGGTAACCTCGCCAGGGCCTGTCGGGTGCCGGTGTCCCGTCCTCCGAGGGAGAGGGGAAGTTCACCGCGAGGGACCCATCTCCGTAGAGCAGGTGTGCGGGACTGGTCTGAAATGGCGCTCCATAGAGCGAGAGTGTATTGAATCAGTAAAGAACTTACCTCCCACAGCAGAAGGGACAGTGTCCGTCACCTTGGCTGGGGGCAGTGATGTCGTTTTCGTCGGCAAATCGGCCATTCACCGATAAAATTCCAAAATGTCCGAAAGAGTGACGTTCTGATCGGCCCGCTGTCCTAAGGTTTTACGCCTCATTCGGCCCCCCTTTGTCCGTTTTTTGTTTGCTTGTCTGATGTCTGTTTCGTTATTATTGCTTCTGGCCATATTAATTTCCTATCGGATAAATAAAGGTGTTATGAGTTACGAGTTATTGTCGAGCATTGCGTATTGGAAGCGCCAAGCAGACGACAAATGCATCAGCAGAGAGAGAGAGAGAGAGAGAGAGAGAAACTCCCCTTGTTGCTAACGGCGTGCTTCCGGCATTACCATTTTCGTTCTAAGTTTTATGTTATTTTGTTGTTAATAAATGTAAATAATTTTTTTTCTTCAGTGTTCTGTGTGTGGTATTAGTTGCAACATTTTTGTGTGCTGTGTGTGGTATTAGTTGCAACATTTTTGTAAGTCAAAATGGTGGCCGAAAGATTTTCAAAATGTCGCCGAAAGATTTTCAAAATGTCCTAAAGGTTTGTGACTGAATCGGCCAATTGGCCTATGCTGAAAATTTCTAGCAACATCACTGGCTGGGGGGTTGGGAGAAAATAGCTGCAAGGGTCCTGTCACCGGTGATCGGGAGTGCGGTGTGAAAGAGTGACCGGAGTCCGAGGACCGAGAGCGCCGGGACAAACCGTCGACTGCATCCAAGTTGGTAGGGGCCGGTGGAACTGGTACCGCAGAAGGGATGGGGCGCTTGCGGCGATAGAAACTCCACATCCAAGACCAACGGTCTTCTTCCCAAACGGTGCAAGTAGCGCAGGTCTTATCGGAGACGGAGCAAGGAAGGCAGTGAAGATGCAAATCAGTCGGCCACTGGAAGTCGCCGCAGGGGGACAAGTTCTGAGCTGGCTACTGCAACAAGTCATGAAACAGAAGATAACCGCGCATGACCTGGGGCCACGATGCCAAGAACACGACCATTGCAACCGACCATCGAAACGAAGTAAAAAAAAAATGTCCAAAACGCTGTAATTCCACGGAAATTGCCCCAGTAAGTTGTAATCGCCGGGTGAGACAATGCCTGAGGCCTTACCTGGCCATCGGAAGAGATCGAAACCGACAAAAATGAACGAAGAAGACAAAGAAACGCGGAGACTGAAAACAACGGAACTGAACAAAATGGAAGCTAAGTATAGAACTGGCAATAACAGACTCTCGCGAGATTAGGAAGGGAGGCTATCCAGAGGATAGGGGGATTAGGTAACTGCTTGCTAGAGTTACGTCCCTGGTTGTGTAGCAACACAACAATTTTAGAGACTGAAATTGACAGGCTAAGTATGTCTTCCTATCAGTAATACCATCGGTAACGTTTTTGAAGAAATAAATGGCTGGTGTGACGTCACGTGGCACGTGACCGGATGGGCAGGGACGGGAGGCTACTCAGGGCCCCTGGTTACGGCCCCTTGAGTTGCCTCCCTGGTTGTGTAGGAACACAGCTGGTTACTTACTTACTTACTTACGCCTGTCACCCCTACCCGGGTATAGGCCGTCGACGAGAGACCTCCAGCAACTCCTGTCCTGTGCTTCTCCTTCGATTCTACTCCAGGTGGTTCCCAGTCTCTTGATGTCTGCTTGGAGGTCTCGACGCCAGGAGTTTCTCGGCCTACCTCTTTTCCTCTTTCCCTGGGGGTTCCATGACAATGCCTGCCTAGTGATACTGGAAGCTGGCTTTCTCGGACTGTGACCGATCCATCCCCATCTTCTTCGCCCAATTTCATTCTCTGCTGTTATCTGCTCTGTTCTCTCCCAGAGTCTGACGTTGCTGATCTTCTCTGGCCAGTGGATTTTCAAAATTCTTCTAAGGCAACTGTTCATGAAGGTCTGTACTCTGTTGACTGTGGTTTTTGTCAATCTCCATGTCTCTGCTCCATATAGGAGAACTGCTTTTACATTGGAGTTGAAAATCCGGACTTTGGTGTGTTGTGACAGCTCTCTGGAACTCCACACTTTTTTCAACTGGAGAAAGGCTGCTCTGGCTTTACCGATTTGTGCTCTGACATCTGCATCAGTGCCGCCTTTTTTGTCTATGATGCTCCCGAGATAGGTGAAGGACTCCACCTCCTCCAACGGAGTGCCAGCAAGCAAGACTGGTTCTTCCCTGGTTGCGTTCAGCCTCATTGTCTTTGTTTTCTGTTTGTGAATGGTGAGGCCCACTTGGGACGAGATGTCAGCAAGCCTCGTGGTCTTGTCCTGCATTTGTTGATGAGTGTGGGACAGTAATGCCAAGTCGTCTGCAAAATCGAGGTTGTCAAGCTGTGTCCACAGTGTCCACTGTATTCCACTTCGTCTGTGCTCTGTGGTCATCTTCATGACCCAGTCTATGGCCAGTAGGAAGAGGAACGGAGACAGCAGACACCCCTGCCTGACACCAGTTCTGACCTGGAGCTCTCTGGTGAACTGCCCTTCGTGGATCACGCGACATGTCATGCCATCGTAGCTGCTCTTGATCAGGCGGACGAGCTTTGTGGGTACACCATAGTGTCGTAGGAGTTTCCACAGAGTCTCTCGGTCCACGCTGTCAAATGCTTTCTCATAATCCACAAAGTTGACGTACAGCGGGGAGCTCCACTCCAGAGACTGTTCCACGATGATGCGGAGAGTGGCGATCTGGTCTGTACATGATCGGTTCTTCCTGAATCCTGCTTGCTGGTCTCTCAGCTGGGGGTCAACGGAGCTCTTCATTCTCTCTAGGATGATCCTGTTGAAGACCTTTCCTGGTACTGACAGCAAGGTGATTCCTCTGTAGTTGGAACACTTGCTGAGGTCGCCTTTCTTGGGAAGCTTGATTAGGTACCCCTCCTTCCAGTCAGCTGGCATCACCTCCTCTTCCCAGATCTTTCCAAACAGTGGGTACAGCATCTCAACTGTTGTCTCTAGGTCTGCTTTCAGAGACTCCGCTGGGATGCCATCTGGCCCTGCTGCTTTGCCATTCTTCAAAAATGCCACTGCTTTTCTGATCTCTTCCCGGCTGGGTCTGTCACAGCTGATGGGTAGGTCGGTCTCTGCCGGCTGGATGTCGGGGGGGTCGGGTGGGCTAGGTCTGTTCAGTAACTCTTCAAAATACTCGGCCCATCTGTCGAGTTGGTCTGCTCTGTCTGCAATAGGCTTGCCTTCTTTGTCTTTTACTGGTCTTTCTGTATGGCCATACTTACCCGACAATCTTCTGGTAATGTCGTAGAGCTGTTTCATGTTGCCGCTGCCTGCTGCCTTTTCTGCCTCTGCTGCCAGGCTGTCTGTGTAGGCCCTCTTGTCTGCCCTGATACTCCTCTTCACCTCGCGGTTGGCTTCCGAGTATTCCCCCTGTGCCCTTACTTTGGCTGCTCTCGTGCGACTGTTGTTGACCGCTGCTTTCTTCTGCTTCCTCGCTTCTATCTTCTTCAAGGTCTGTGCCGAAGATTCGAAGCGAGACGACGAAGGAAACAACAGCTGCCAGCCCTAACTCCGCCAGAAAAGGCGATCAAGACCCAAGACATCTATGTCAAGGGAGAACTACAAGGAAGAAGAAAGTCATCGATGGTTTCCCACACCTGAAACAGGGTGATTGAGACCCATTCCCCACGCCTGATAAAGGGTGGATGGAACGAATACAACCAAGAAAACCACAAGCAAGAAGGAGCTCTTCGACCATTCTCCCACACCTATAATAGGGTGGTTGAGACCCACTCCCACACCTATAATAGGGTGGTTGAGACCGACTCCCACACCTATAATAGGGTGGTTGAGACCCACTCCCCACACCTGAAAAAAAGGTGGATGGAACGAAAACCACCAAGTAACACGTCCCCCACAAGGCTGGAAATCCAGGTGGAAAATTTAACACCACACGATCGACAAGCTAGAACAAGCGACCAACTACACTGCGATCCTATTTTTCTGCTGCTTTAACAAGACACGTGTGAGCCAGCTACTCAACTGAGGCCAACAATCGGCCCTGCAGCCCCCCACGGCATAACCCTCTACTGAAGAGACATCTGTCATGAATCGCTACACGCTATGACGTCATACTGTTTGCTAAAAGACTTACCTCCCGCCAACGAGAAAGGCAAGCCACTTTGTCTACAACACGGACTAAGGAATAGAGGAAACGGACATTGTCTACTTCACACCGACCACAAAACTACGCAGCACCAACTTTAATCTACAACACCAGGCAACACTGGTCACAAAGAACCCGTTCTAAAGCGCACAAAAGTGAAAGGAGGACTGGAACGCTCGCAACAAGCGAGGCCAACTATTCTGTGAAGCACTCGAAGAATTGAAGGCCCTTCTACAACGACAAAACCCGGCACCTACCACCAAAACGGTATACAATTCAGGCGGCCCAACAAGCCAACGGCAACAACAGCAATCAACGAAACGACAGCCACACCAAAACAGCAGCAACAGCTATGATTAAGCTGATTTTAAAGCATCAACTGTGAGATATGCACCACGGCAACACTGCATACCACCTACGCAGAGGACAATACTAGAAACACTAGTCTGTCGCATGGAAGGCAACACAGCCACACAAACAACCGGCATCGTCTACAAACACGAATACACGGAGAATCAACAACAACAACGACACTAAGTCTGGGATTGATCCGTCAAAACGGACGGATTAATAAACAAAGAACATGACTCCCACGTCTATACACGCAAACTCCGCCCAACGGTTCCTTGCGTCTTATCGCGGCTAAGCCCCGCTGAGCAGGAAATGACCTTGGAACTGACAGGCACAAGCGCCGAGGGAACAAAAGACGCGGCGATACAATCGGATCCCGACACAAGACTGGACCATGAAAGGATTTGAAGCGATCATACTTGACATCAATAACACCGCATCAGGAATACTGCAAGGATTTGAAAGCGTTCATACTAGACATCAATAACACCGCGTCAGGAATACTGCAAGGGTTTGAAAGCGACCATACTGGACATCAATAATGCCGCGTCAGGACTACAGTTACAGGCAAGGACTACACGGATAACATGTCCTTATGTAAGGAATTAAATGCGACACACTTAGAGGAAGACACCAAGAAATGGACTGCGAATTGTAGGCCGGTTCCCTGATGAGTAAATCGGAGCCTGTAGTTACTAACTACGAATACCGATCGAAACGCCCCCGAGTGCTTCACATTCTTCTGCTCGGATATTTTGAGGCGTCGGGACCAGAGTGACCGGATGCATACCTGGGTGGGACCGGTCTTGCTCTTTTACCACAACACAGCTGGTTCTTAGGCTGAAATTAGGTAAGCTAGGCATACTTCCTAGTAGTAATGTCATCGGGAATGTAATTTGAGAAAACAAAGCACTTATGGATGACATATGCAAACTAGCAAGAATGGCACAGCCCTTAAGGCTCATGTGCACCCTCTTGTAGTTGGGTGGTGGTCCCATTTTTCAGGAAGTGAAGGGGTTAACCTAGTTCAAGACACAGTATATTCATACCTGGCATGGGTGTCATGGCAGCCAAACCAGAGGGACCCCCTGGACTGTACATGATGGTGTTGCTCAGATTTCCAGGACCTGAAAGTAAATTACGCACAATATTTCACCGATTACCATTAATCTATCTCCCACTGTAGTCTGTCAGCAAGTTCTCACTTATTAACCCTTTGTGTGTTGGTAGTGGTTTTAGTCGTGATGATTCCTGTAGGAATCATCCGGAACCGACACTCAACCCCAGTAGCAAAACGTCTTCGGCCCCAAAACGGCCGCAGTGCCAGAGTGGGCACACGCACAGCCGTCCACAGCCCCACTGTGGCTGTCCTTGTGCCCTGAGGGCCTTTGCTTACTGGGAAAGGGTTAATATACAATATAGCAAGTTAGCAACACAAAGGGTAGGTCTAAATGTGAGCATGCAACTGGAGCCCTGCTGGCTTGTCCTGTGAGCCTCTACAGAAGATCACGAGAATCTATGACTTCTGAAAATGGATTGAGCAGATTTATCAGTGACGGAATAATACAACCAAATAGTTAACAAGTACCAACCACTAGAAAATGATGTGGACCCAATTGTAGCTGGTTGAAAGCCGGCTGCGGCGGCACCAAAGTTGTACTGTGCTTCCCCTCCATACATGAAGAAAGCCATCCGAGCCCAGTCAGCAACCTGTAGCCAACAATGTAAGAAATACAGTAAAACTATTCTGTTAATTAAGCAGCACCCGCTATACTGCATAATGATTTAACCCATAACATCCTAAGGCTGATTTTATTAAAATTTGCTTATTGTCCTTTGAAGGCTATATTACAGATCAGAAGATAAATCAACCATTTTAGTTCAAGGGGGGTGCCAGAATAGCTTGGCGCCTCAGGCTATTCTGGCACCACCCTTGAACTATCATATTCACATTTATTTCAAGCAGTATAAAAGGGTAAACTATGGTGTGTTGTAATTTGGAGCATAATGGTGAAACTGTGATTTTTAGCAAAATTTCTCTTAGGCCGCCGCCGGCTGCGTTTTAGCTTTACATTCAAGTCAGGAAAATGCTAACTTAATCTCAGCTAAGGGGTTGGGAGATGTGTGTACACGAGTCTGTGGATGGGGGAGGGGGGCAGGGACTGGGCGGTAACGAAGCGTAAAAAAAAGAAAAGATTTTGCTCCTACTTTAACAGCTAGCAGATTCTTTACATTCCACCAGCCAGCAAAGTATTATTGCCCTACATCAGGCAGACAAAACTTAGTTCTGCACCTGCTGGTCAGCCGGAGAACGTGAGCAGGCCAGCACGAGACAAGTGGCGCAGGCCTGATCCAGCTTGTGCAGGCGGAAAAACGCCTTGACCTCTTCCGCATCCGGTCCACCGCAGTCAATGAGAAGGGACTGAAGCTGCTCCACTGGCCGAAGTTTGCGCAGTATGTGACACCCCTAGTGCAACAAACAGCAATGATAGTAAAGCTAACACAGGCAAGTGAAGAAATGACAAAAGAAAGTTTATCACGTGAATGTTAAACTACCAGCAGCGAGAGAAACCTCTGGAATAAAACTTTATGGGCACAGTTTTGTTTTTAATTCTCAAAGTTTCTGAAACTGCCAAACTAATAATTAACCCATTCAGCCCCAATGCCCTGCAGCCAGGAGATGAGTCGACCATGATAATTCAAGGGTAGCGTCAGATTAGCTTGGCGCCTGTCGGCGCCAAGCTAATCTGGCACTACCATTGAATTATCATGGTCGATACATCTCCTCAGGATCAGGATTTTATTTAACATCTGTTCACACATTGGTGATATTAGAAAAAATATAATTAAAAAAAAAACAAACAAAACACCACCACCAAACACAACTTGTTAATATCAAAGAAAAGCAATAATTAACATCCAAACCCACACACAAATTACTTATTATAATAGTTCACCCACTGGACTATGAAATATGATATTAACTATTGGAATTGCAATATTCTTATGTAAGATGTCATGCGAGACCTCCAAGCAGACATCAAGAGACTGGGAACCACCTGGAGTAGAATCGAAGGAGAAGCACAGGACAGGAGTTGCTGGAGGTCTCTCGTCGACGGCCTATACCCGGGTAGGGGTGACAGGCGTAAGTAAGTAAGTAAGTAAGATGTCATGCATATTTTCTGCTAATTTTTCAACTGTTATGTTATTTTGTGTCAACAGATTCGTTGTAATAGGACATTCACAGATTATATGTTTAACACAGATGGGGCTTAAGCACTCGCATTTGATGTCTTTTGAGAATTTTGTTTTCCAATAATTTAGTCTTAACTTGAATATCAACGAAGCTATTTTTCTTGAACAAGGTGGAACATGAGAAGTATATTTCATCTATGTGAAAAAAACTGTTTAGCACAGAGTACATTTCATGTAGAGATAATTGCACATCATTACAAACTGCTGAGTTTTCTCTATTTATAGCTCCCTTTTTTGCTTGTCTGTCACAAATTTCATTCCAATAAATTCTGCAGTGTGAGGGTATCCAAAGAAAAAATATCCCTATTCCTCTGGACATAATACAGCTTATAATATGTTTTGTTTTCCTCACTACATCACACGACCAACATCTTTAGAGCAAACTGTACCACATGACCGAGCTACAAAAACACTTGTAGCGAAAAAAGGCGGACTTCTTGTAGCCCTCTTTGTGACGTATCTTGGATGCCAGTTTTGTTCTATAAAAGATCACCAAAATGTTATAAAGTAAAACGTTAGTGTTGTTCGAAACAACAGGCACACTACAGGACACGGCAACATCATGAAATATTTTAAACTACGTCATAGTCTATTATGTATAAATGTGTATTTCTCTGACGTCAGTCATGTCTGACGTGATCCAGGTCGGAAGATTTCTTTTTGATTTCTTTTACGAAAACATTGGAGGAATGAAAACAAATACGTTATTGGTAGCAGGGGCTTCTCCAATGTAAAAGCAGTTCTCCTATATGGAGCAGAGACTTGGAGATTGACAAAAACCACAGTCAACAGAGTACAGACCTTCATGAACAGTTGCCTTAGAAGAATTTTGAAAATCCACTGGCCAGAGAAGATCAGCAACGTCAGACTCTGGGAGAGAACAGAGCAGATAACAGCAGAGAATGAAATTGGGCGAAGAAGATGGGGATGGATCGGTCACAGTCTGAGAAAGCCAGCTTCCAGTATCACTAGGCAGGCATTGTCATGGAACCCCCAGGGAAAGAGGAAAAGAGGTAGGCCGAGAAACTCCTGGCGTCGAGACCTCCAAGCAGACATCAAGAGACTGGGAACCACCTGGAGTAGAATCGAAGGAGAAGCACAGGACAGGAGTTGCTGGAGGTCTCTCGTCGACGGCCTATACCCGGGTAGGGGTGACAGGCGTAAGTAAGTAAGTAAGCAGGGGCTTGCTGTACAGACCCTTGTAGGCCTTCGAGAGGTCAAAGGAACCATTGTACCCCTCAGGCCTTCGGCCTTTGGGGTACAATGATTCCTTTTGACCTCCCGAAGGCCTACAAGGGTTCGTGTAGCAAACACCTGCTACCAATAACTTATATTATTTCATATACTAAGTCTTTACATCTCCTGAAAACTGGTGCAAAGTCGTTAGATGACGCCTCCCAAATTTGGGAAATACGGCCATGGGGGTTGAATGAATTGAACCAACACTATCCTTGAGCATACGTGGTGAACCCCTACAATTACAAACGGCGAATGTGCACTAGAAAACGAAACCTCAGAGCATAAACACCTGCCATGACAAAGACAATCAGAGAATATCATATACACACAAAACATCTCACTTCTGTACCTGAGCTGTAAGAATGACGAATCTGCGTGCCTGCTCGATATGCTGGGTGACAACAACAGGTGGGTCGGCTGCACGGCTGGGCAAACCAACCGACATCCGCAACCTGCTTTCGGGGGTATGGAGCTCTCCCAATGCCCATGTTTTGCCATCCACAGCAACTGTTGTCTGAAGTATCACAGAACACATGCACTTTAACCCATTAAGCCCCGACGCACTGCAACAGGAGGTGAATCAACCATGATAATTTAAGGGCAGTGCCAGATTAGCTTGGCGCCATCAGGCGCCAAGCTAATCTGGCACTGCCCTTAATTATCATGGTCGATCTTGCAACTGCTACATAGTCGTCAGGTGGTATGTCCAAAATTAGGGAAATGCGGCCATCGGGTTAAATGGGTTAACTACTAAATGAAGGCGAGGCACAGAACAAAAGATTACCACCTTGATTGTTGAGGAGCGTCAATTAAACTACATTTGTAATAAAACTGTCAAGGCCACCACCTGTCTAAGATGACCACGCATTTTTGTTCCATGGTCTGTAGATGACCCTCTGTAAGGAGACGAACTGTCTCAGGCAACCACTTTAACAGTTTTTGATAGACCATTTCATTGCCTTACACAAGTTTGACTGTAAGCCAACATGCTCCTCATTATCCCTTTGGCTGTGGGTCATACTTTTCGCTGAGGAGATTCCTTATGGAATCGCCTTGAAAAAACACAATGCCGACAGCCGAAGAGTTAGGTTATTACTTTGTGCTGCTCTGTCTGCTAGTCAATTGAACAGCCAAAGCATAGTAAACTACCAAACAGGCTCTAACCTGCATAATTTACGAAAAGCCCCATGCATCCTTAATGCCCTAACATAGCAAACACCAAAGTGCAAGGGGCATAGGGTTTCATGAGCCTCATAGTCGCAGGGAGTCACTAGAATATATGCCTCTTCCTAGTTTCTCTTAACCCTTTGGCTGTCAGCAGCGCTCTTTGTTGAGTTGATTCCTGACAGAATCACCTCAACAAAAAGCCCTACTGACAACCACAGGACTAATATCTGTGGGTCTCAGTGAACATACACAAATTTTAGAAACATATCCTAGGTTCGGAGAATGGTCGACTGGTGCTCGGAAAATGACCTGGAACTGAATGTCTCAAAGACAAAAGAGGTGGTGATTGACTTTCGACAAATCAAAGTCCCGATACTGCCCCTTGTCATCAATGGGGAAACTGTAGAACAAGTCGACTCGTTTAAATTTCTCGGCTCCATAATCTCGCGCGATCTGGGTTGGGACAATAACACTACGGCCATTGTGAAAAAGTGCCAACAGCGTCTCCACTTTCTGAGACAGCTGCGGAAACTCGGTATGTCAAGAGGTATCATGGCACAGTTCTACCGCGCGGTGATAGAGAGCACCTTGTGCTTCTCTATCACTGTCTGGTATGGCAGCACAACCGCAACAGAAAAGAACCAGCTCGAGCACATTGTTAAGACTGCCTCCAAAATAGCTGGCTGCGACTTTCCATCTGTCGCCTCCATCTTCAAAACACGTATGGAACGGAAGGCAGGAAAAATCGTTCGCGATCTGTCACACCCAGCCAATCATCTCTTCGAGCCTCTGCCCTCTGGCCGGCGGTTTCGTGCTTTGAAAGCCAGAACCTCTCGATTCAGATGCAGTTTCTTTCCAGAAGCTGTACTCAGTTCATCACCATCCATGGAACAACGTGATTCCATGATTGTGACATAGGACTGATGTGTGTAATATTGTGTTTATCTATCTTAGTGCTGTATACAGGACGACTGAGTGTATGTCATGATGAATGCATGTGTAGTAAGTGAGGATGTATTTTACTGTCGCCATGTCACACAAAAATCCTTGTAACGTTTTACTTGGTGAATAAATGTCTTATGTCTTATGTCTATGTCTAGCCCCTGGCAGTAATGAGGTTTTAATGGCCAAGCAGGAGGCATGATATTTTATGAGCCTTTAATTCTGTAGGGGCCCATGAGGATCTATGCCTGTTGCCAGTGTAAGAATGGTCACGGGAGTGAAATATGGGCAGCTACCTGTGTCTCCATCAGTTGTTTTTGGAAAGGGAAGGTGTCACTGCTGACTGCCCACAGCAGGTCGTTGTCTTCATTCTGACTGGACACCAGCAGCAGAGTGCCTGAAATCAAGACACATTTACTTATTGGGAGGACACATTGTTCTAGGACGTTAGTAGACTTGTGGACTACCATCCAAGTAAAATCTGTGATTTTTTTTTCTGGCAGTCAATGTTGTGTAAACATATACACGGAATTTGCATTTGCCATTTGAACCCCCAGAAACATGACTTTGCCTTGCTGAACAATAAATCTCCTTGCATTTGACAACGGGCAAGCAATGCATAAACTGATACAGATTGCCTGAAAACCTCTGAACCCTTTAAGCCACAACAAGCATTAACATCACAACAGAGGACAAAAGTATGCAGCTGGCCCTTAGCTTATTGAGCCCTTTCATGCCAATGCTACAAAATCAGACATCAACTTTACTAGTTTAAAGGCGGTGCCAGAATAGCTATGCTATGCTAGAACCACCTCTGAACTAGCTGGAATGAAGTCTTCACAGGACAATTAACAAATTAAGAAATTTTGATTACAGAGCTCACTATGTTAACCCTTTGCATGTCAGTAGCAGTTTTAGTCGCGAGGATTCGTATAGGATTAATAGGAATCATCATGACTAAAACTGCTACCGACACCCAAAGGGTTAAAATGACTAAAAACTAAAATCTGGGCAAACACTCACACAATCTTGGCAACGATGCCTTTCAGAGGTCCTGACTGCACTTTTTACATGTAACTTACTTTCCTCAGAACAAATCAGATATAACGTCAAAAAAAAAAAGAAGAGTATTTTTCTCTAAAATGTATTTTTTCAAAAAATACTTACCGATGGCATTACTGATAGGAAGATATACTTAGCTTATCAATTTCAGCCTCCAAAATTGTTATGTGTTGCTACATAACCAGGGACGTAACTCTAGCAAGCAGTTCCTAGTCCCCTGAGTGGCCTCCCTATCCTCTGAGTAGCCTCCCTTCCTAATCTCGCAAGAGTCCGTTAGTGCCAGTTCTATCTTAGCGTACTGGCGGCAAGCGGGGAAGGTGGGAGGGAAGTTTGAGTAATGCCATCGGTAAGTATTTTTCGAAAAATTTATTTTTCTTTAAAATGTAGTTTTTCGAAAAATACTTACCGATGGCATTACTGTTAGGAACGTTACCTAGCTAGCCTAATTTTAGCCAAAATTTGGTTGTGTACGTATATCAGGCATGGGATTTGCCCAAGCAAAAATCATCTGAAACTAGGTCTTCAACCTCAGGCCTCCACGAAGCTAGACCTTGCTTTCCTTTCCAGCAGCGTATAGGATGCTCGTCGGTCATCGGTCATTGACGCATACAAATTTGAAATGACGCATTGCTCTGTCAGTGAGCCGGTCATATGACTTATTCATTTTTTAGACAGTCACTGAGACCCGCGCCAAGTTAGTTGGCATGTACAAGAGAGAGAGAGAGAACTATGGCCAGCTAGCTGATGCTCTAGTGTACTGTAGGCCTACACAGTCAGTCCTCAATGAACAGAGTTCATCCTAAAAATTAGGGAGGTGGGAGGCCAGCTGCCAACAGTGATGGGTGACACTTGCCCCCTCTCTGGAGCAAATGTAAACAATACTGCAAGAACATGGCCTGACTAGGTACAAGGTCCAACATGATGCAAAACGCTTTCCACCTGTAAGAGGCATACATCCTCATCAGTCTCCAAGGCTGCATTAATTTTAAGTCTCTTGTTGGTCTCATTGACGCTGATTTTGATCCTCGGAGTCGGTATGAGGGTGCCACAGGGGTCTAGATGTCTGCAGCCAGCTTTTTCATGGCATATTCATAATACTTAATAGATGTGATAGAAGCAAAGGAAATGGCTTTACTGTTGTCAGTGCTGCCCGTTTGTAATTTTTTTTTGCAGAGATATGCGTATTTTTACATGATGTCCAAAATGTTGTAATGTAAGATGTTGTAATTGATGTACCAGTGGTCTTTTGTGCTCACACATATAACCTTCGTTCTTATTTCATGGTTACATGTTTTTTTAAATTTTATATAAATGCCAAGTGTGTTACAAAGGTAACAATACATCTGTTACAGTTCATTTCTTTAATTGAGAGTTATATGGGCAGACAGTGAATTTTCCCGTGAGGGATTAATAAAGTATTATTGTATTGTATTATTGTATTTGTATTGTAACTCGATCTTGCTGTTCGTGTCTTGTAATTTCAGTCCACATCATGTAATTACTTGTATACTGACAACCACAATCTGTTTCTTGCTTTGTTTGTTGTTTTCAAGGAGAGGGCGGAGGGAGGGGGTGTCTATGATAATTTGACAAAAAATGTGTTGCGGTTGGTTTCCTGGACACTAAAGCTTCAATCAGTACTGCCAGAAAACTGGTTCTTGTTGCTGAAAACCATTGTGCTCTTCACTGTAGCACAATAATTCAGTGCTTGCACGTTTACTGAAAAAATGCATATTATATGTAATGAAAGTGATTGAAATGCAAATCTGATTACATTAGATTGCAAAATAGCAAAAAACAATTAAAAATCCGAAATTGCCAAATTTACTCGCATTTGGTATTTTATACACCAAGTATAACAGGTATAGTTGGCTGTGTGATGAATGTAACCAGTGCAAGAGTGAGTTTTTAAAGTCTGCAAGAGGCATAGACTTCAAAGCCGCCGCTTACCAGGACAGTACAGAAATGGTCCACAGCAGCTAAAGAGGCCCTGAAAGGTTGCTTTGACTGCACGGAGTGGAATGTTTTTACCGACACTACAAGCGACGTTGCCGAGCTGGCTGACACAGTTTGCAGCTACATAAATTCTGCGTAGACAGTGTTGTGCCTAAAACAACTGTTAAAATCTATTCCAACAACAAACCTTGGGTCACGAAGCACATCAAGGGGGTCTTAAACAGACAAAAAACAACAACAACAAAAAAATCATATTTGGCATAGTTTAAGACCAGTTGCTCTTACCTTGTGTCATGAAGGTTTTTGAGAGGGCTGTTCTTTCACATTTTAAAATACAGGTTGCAGATTTTATGGACCCCTTTCAGTTTGCTTACAGAAGGCAAAGAGGTGTTGATGATGCCATTTTGCATGTTGTAAACAATATCTACTCTCATTTAGAGAACCCAGGAGCCTCCATTCGACTGATGTTCTATGATTTGTCGTCTGCTTTTAACACCATTCAGCCACACATACTCACCTCCAAACTAGTTCACATGAACATAAATGCCTCTACCATTCTTTGGGTTTTGGACTATCTCACTAACTGGCCACAGTACGTCAGAATTAGTTCGGATCTAATCTCAAATGTACTTTTTACCAACACCAGTGCACCACAGGGGACTGTCCTGTCGCCTTTTTTGTTTTCTTTGTACACAGCAGACTGTAGAGCTACTCATGACGACTGTGTCATGGACAAATACGCTGACGACACGGCACTGACAGGTCTGATTACAGATGAGGACGACAGACACTATCGACAAGAGATCGATGACTTTGTAGAGTGGTGCGATAGAAACTACCTTGAATTACATTTTGTCAAAACAAAAGAGATGGTCATAGATTTCAGGAATAACAAACAGCATCCCGGTCCTGTTGTTATCAAGGGAACAGAAGTTGAGCGTGTAGAGTCCTACAAGTATTTAGGTGTTCTTTTTGACAATGCGCTCAACTGGAAACAAAACACAGATGCTATTGTGAAAAAAGCGCATACCCGTCTTTACTGTCTGAGAAAGCTCAGATCATTTCATGTAAGCACTCAGCTTTTACAGATGTTTTACTGCTTCAGTATTGTTAGCATTTTAACTTTTGGACTGACGTTCTGGGGGAGAAATTTATGTAACAGAGACCAAGATCGTCTTAACAAAGTAATCCGGAAAGGGGGTGGGGTGATTGGTAGAGCACAGGATAATTTGGACACACTGTACAACAGACGGATTACGAACAAATTGGCTGACATTCTTGATGACAAAACACATCCACTTAGATATGAATTTGACAGCAGACGTATCGAACGAAGTGGCAGACTCCGAATACCCAAAAGTCGTACATCACGTTATGCCAACTCTTTTGTCCCTCAGGCTGTTACCCTTTTCAACAGTAATATCAGTAGATAGTGTCGGTCAACATTCTTCCGTCCTTAGTACTAGCCCTCTCAGTATTATTACTAGTATTAATATTATTGTTATTTAAAGGTAACAATATGTCTGTTACAGTTCATTTCTTTAATTGAGTGTTATGGGTTATTTGATTTTTATTTTTTATTTATTTATTTATTTATTTATTTTTTTTTAATGAGTGATTGATGATGCCATGTGTTGTATGGGCAGACAGTGAATTTCCCCGTGAGGGATTAATAAAGTATTATTGTATTGTATTGTATTGTAAAAGTCCTCACCACCTAAGGGTCGTTATGAGAATCTATGAATATTGCTTGAGATTTTATCTGATAATGTTACTGAAACTGAGTAAGTAGATGCGCTCTAAGTAACGAGTATAATCCACATCTGCAAGAGGCACAGATCCTCATAAGTCCCCTCTGCCCGCGGGTTCATGAAAATCTACACCTCTGACTAGTGGTGCCATTCATGTTCATGTTTCTTAAACTGAGTCTAACTGAAAACAGCCTTGACTGTAACCAAATGGCAGGCAAGCACCGCAAAAACGTAAACAGTGAGAGTCTGCGGGCCCAGTTACCAAGATGTGTTGACAAGTTTGACAACTGAGCAGACTACTAGACCACGCCCACAAACGGCACTGTGATTGAGGAAGAACTGTACATCGCAGTTGATAACTTGACACTGAGTAGCCCATTTCGCTTTGCAAGCACCCAATCAATTTCAACATTTTCTCGATTATGATTGGTGGCTCGCAAAGACGCTGTGCCTACTAACAGGCTACAGGGCTGACCGAGTGTGCGGCAGTGGGGAGGATGAAATTAGTTTGTTAAAAGAGGGTGTTCATTATGCAAGTGTATTCTCTTCGTTCGTTGTACACTACTTTTGACTAGGCCGACAACATCCGTTTTTTTGCTGCTGACATTTCAAAATGGAAAATGCCAAAAACGTGAATTTTTTTGTTGACTTATTGATTTTCAAAATGACCTATTGATTTTATGTTCCTCTGGTTATATGACTTATTGACTGCAAAACTCAACCTAATCACTGTTCCAAGGGCCGAAAAATCAAACGACAGGAGGGGGGGGGGGGGGGGGACAATGCCTTCATTTCAGGGGTCGAAATAAGATCGGCAAATACAATGCACGTTTGCCCACCTAGGTTTACTGCGCAGCGTGGCGCACTCGACCACCATTGCGGGTCGCGCACACAGCCTGCCGCGTCATATCCTACCCGCGATGTTAAACCGGTGCTCTGCTCGTTTTGCTACCCACAATGATTTTTTTTTCGGAGATGCCTTTTTATTTTCGCAGACGATCTCATCTTTTTCGCGGAATCCCGCGGAATTCGCGGACAATTCCCATGCCTGGTATATGGGAGTGATGGCAGGCGAGGGGCGCCATAGCGTAGGCGGTAACTCGAGTAGCCTCCCTTCCATCCCCATCCGGGCAAGCGCCCACCGGAAGCCCGCCAGTTAGTTTCTTAGCGGACCGGCGGCAAGCGGGGCAGGTGGGAGGGCCATCCGAGTAATGCCATCGGTAAGTATTTTTCGAAAAAATAAAGAAAAATACATTTGTTTCCTCAAAACACATTACCGAAGGCATTACTGTTAGGAAGAATCCCGAAGAGGAGGCGGGTGCCGCTATAGCGCCCCTAAACCCAAAAACTGGCCACCAGACCTGCCCTCCCTAAGCAACCTCCAAATAATTTTAGCTAAGATACTTACGGCGCCGCTGCTATGTCTCCCACCAGCGAAAGGTTCTGACCCTGGCCGGAGAGGTCCCTCAGGTAGAAGCGGGCGAAGGTAGTCTCAACTCGCCATTCCCACAGCCGCCACAATGTCTCTGACAGCGCAGTTGCGGTCAAAGGCGAGACTTGTAGCCATGGCTCTGACCTCGTGTGCCCTGATGTTCATACGTTTGGCCTCATCAGGGGCGAGGTCCAGGTAGGCAGAGTGAATCACCCATCGGAGCCAGGAGGATATGGTCTGGGCTGAGATGTCATGTCTACCTGGGGACAGAGGGAGAAACGGGCGGGTGCGTCCCCTGTGCAGCGGCTTGGTCACCGTCAAGTCCGTTGTCGCCACACCAGTCACACAGCACTCGCCACTTTCCCTCGTAAACTCATCTGGTCGAGGGTCTGCGGGCTGCAGCGATAGCATCCACTGCTGCACTTGAGAAGCCTTTGCTGGTGAGGGCTTGCCGCACAATCTCCAGGCATGGAGGAGGAGACGTTTGGGGCACGGATGGTACAGCGCCTGTCGCGGTTGCTTGAGCATCGTGGGTGGAGTGGGGAGCCGCAGAGGGGGGCCCGTGGCGAGGTTCAAGAGGTCTGGTCCAGGAGAAGGGGACCACCAGGAACAGGACCATGTTGCAACCGCGGAGCTTGAGTAGGACCTTGGGAATAAGCAACATTGGGGGTTAAGCACAGGCGACGAGGCCGTCCCAGGGGATAGAGAGAGCGTCGACCGCTCAAGCTAGCGGGTCTGGGATCGGCGAGAAGAACAGCGGAAGCTGGTGGTTCCATCTCGTCGCGAAGAGGTCGATCATGGGAGCCTCCCACCTGCTCCCGATCATCCGGAAGATGTCCGGACGGAGCGTCCACTCAGTGTGGAGTAGCTGGCCGCAGCGCGAGTGTGAGTCTGCTAAAACATTCAGATGTCCCAGGATGTGTCTCGCGCGAAGATCAGGGAATCGATGTCATCCTTCGAGGGTCGCCAGTGTAGAAGCAGGTGCAGCTGCAGTGGACGGCAGTAGAGACGTCCTAGGGGGAGGAGATCGCCAACGGCGTTCATCAGGCCCAGGAGTTGAAGCCACACTCAGGCGGGGATAGCATCCTCTTGAGCCACTTGCCGTGCCAGATTCCCCAGCTTCTGAATACGCGCCTCTGGGAGCCCGTCGTTGAGGTCGGTACGAAACTCCATCCCCAGGTGTATGAAGCGGCGAGACGGCGTGAGGTCGGACTTGCCCACGCTGACCAGGAACCCGAGTCTGTCGAGCAGAGCAAGGAGTGCATCCCGGTCCTTCTCTAAGGTGGAATCTGACTGGTTCCTCAGGAGAAGATCGTCGAGGTAGTTTGACGTGGGACTGGAAGACGTCTGCCTGGCCCTGGCTACGATGACGTCCATGATCCGGGTGAAAACCCACGGGCTGAGGTTGAGGCCGAAAGGAAGCACGCGGAACTGGTAGACTACATCGGCGAGGGCGAAGCGGAGGTAGCGTTTGGCCGCGGGATGCATGGGGATGCGAAGATACGCACTCGAAAGGTTGAGACTGACGGCAAAGTCCATGGGTTGCACTGCGGCGCGAAGGGCTCGAGCGGTCTCCATGTGGAAGCGCGGGGCGACGATGAACTTGTTCAGCGTGGATAGGTCAATGACGGGGCACCACTTGCCCCCCGGCTTGGGAACCACGAAGAGGCGGCTGTAGAAGGCTGGAGTGTCGTGCCGCGTGACACCTCCGTGGCGTTCTTCCGCAGTAGAGCGGCGACCTCGCCGTGAAGGGCGTCCGCCCTGAGCTGAACTGAAGGCACTGTAGTCCAGAGGGGCGATCGGCGCAGAGGTGGGGGCGACCAGAAGGACAGCTGAAGTCCCTTGCAGATGGTCGAAAGGATGTCAGACAAAAGAGGTGTGATGGCTGGGTTCCAGGCCTCCTCGACATGACGGACGATGGCTTGCGTCACCAAATCCAGGAACCCCGCGGAGGCCAGGGAATTGCGGATGAGGGCGGCAGTCGGTGTAAGTCCAGGGAGGAAGTCACGCAGGCGAAGGCTACCCGCACAGGACAGAGCCGGAGGATCCACCGCCGGGAGTGGGCAGACAAAGCTCTGTGAATGCCCCGCATAAAAACGTTGACGGAAGGCAATGGCCAAGTTCGCTGGCCACCTGGCGTCGGAGAAGAAGCCGGCATCGCCCAAGGAGCCCTGCAGGAGGTGGGTGGAGAAGGCGTCGCACAGGTCCTGGAAGCCAGGCGGTTGAGGAAGAGACTTGAAGCGCTTGGCCTGGCGCTCGGAGTCAACGAAGCTCTCCTCTTGACCGGGGGTGAAGGAGGGCAGTCTTCTGCGGGTAGACATGACGCGATAAGGCGAGCAGCTTCGTCTAAGGCCCGAAGAGTCTCCATCCGATGGCTCAGAGTAGCGGAAGGCGAGTCCACATCATCTCGGGAACGCGAATGTCAGGGAGAGGAGGCACCGTCAGCGCCGAGCAAGGCCGACACAGAGTCTTCCGGTGCCAAGCTGATGGAGTCGTCCATCAAACGCGCGGGAGGGTCAGGGGCAGCAAACTCAGCTGAATGACAGGGAAGAGCAGGAAAGGCGGGCCACACGACTAGAGGAAGCAGCGCTGGAAGGGGGTCATCTTCCGCTGTAGCGAAGTCTCGAGGAGTGGAGCGCAGGGGGGTCACGCGCGGTCCTGTGCGAAGAGGCCAACCTGCTAGGTGAAGATCGGCAATCACGAGGGAAGCGGCTGCGACGTGGAGAACGAGAAAGTCTCGAGCGGGAGTCTCGGCACGGTCGGTGTCTAGTTGTCGAAGAAAGCGCCGAGGTAGTAGGACGTACCTTGAATCCAGCCTTCCGTGAAGAAGACCTAGGACGACGGCTTCCCAGCTAGGCCTGGGAGGAAGAACGCAGCCGCGGCGGTCGGTCCCGAGAACTCGAACGGCGACGAGGAGCGCTAGTCGACACGGTCCTCCCATCGCGTAGTGGCCCATTGGTATTGGTAGGTCGTCGTGTGCTCGGCTCGTGCCCCTTGTCTCTGTGCACCAAACGGGCGCTTCTCAAGTAAGGCGAACTGTCCGACCGTGGCGGCACCTCCCTGGCCTGAGTTAACAATGAAGGACGAGTGAGCGTGGCCTCCAAGGCCGCGCACCCATAATTACGCGCTCGAGAGTGAGAACAAACTCAGTCAAGTGCATATTGCGTGCCGCCACCCGGTGCTCTTCCCTTCCCATGAGCACCGGTCGAGGGCACTAACCGAGGTTTTACCTTGCCATAACGGTGAGAGAACCAAACCGACGCCGCTCGACGTGACATCCTAAGGTGCCAAGGGACTCTCGGTCACCACCACCACAGTAATGCCATCAGTAATGTGTTTTGAGGAAACAAAATACATTTCAGAGAAAAATACATTTATTTCTTCAAAAACGTTACCGATGGCATTACTGATAGGAAGAATTGCGAAGAGGAGGAGGGTGCCGCCCAAAGCTCTACCCCTGTGTAACTGCTTAGCTAGGCCCCCTGTAGGTGCACACTCACAACAATTTCAGCTATGCGTTACCTACGGTGCATCCAGCGCCGGGAGGGAGTGTTGCGCCGCAGCAATTTCCCCCAATGCTGAACGCAACCAGGGAAGAACCAGTCTTGCTTGCTGGCACCCCGTTGGAGGAGGTGGAGTCCTTCACCTATATCGGGAGCATCATAGACAAAAAAGGTGGCACTGATGCAGATGTCAGAGCACGAATCGGTAAAGCCAGAGCAGCCTTTCTCCAGTTGAAAAAAGTGTGGAGCTCCAGAGAGCTGTCACAGCACACCAAAGTCCGGATTTTCAACTCCAATGTAAAAGCAGTTCTCCTATATGGAGCAGAGACTTGGAGATTGACAAAAACCACAGTCAACAGAGTACAGACCTTCATGAACAGTTGCCTTAGAAGAATTTTGAAAATCCACTGGCCAGAGAAGATCAGCAACGTCAGACTCTGGGAGAGAACAGAGCAGATAACAGCAGAGAATGAAATTGGGCGAAGAAGATGGGGATGGATCGGTCACAGTCTGAGAAAGAAAGCTTCCAGTATCACTAGGCAGGCATTGTCATGGAATCCCCAGGGAAAGAGGAAAAGAGGTAGGCCGAGAAACTCCTGGCGTCGAGACCTCCAAGCAGACATCAAGAGTCTGGGAACCACTTGGAGTAGAATCGAAGGAAAAGCACAGGACAGGAGTTGCTGGAGGTCTCTCGTCGACGGCCTATACCCGGGTAGGGGTGACAGGCGTAAGTAAGTAAGTAATTTCCCCCAATAGGGCCAGGTTTTGTCGCTGGCCTGAGAGGTCTCTAAAGTAGAAGTGGGCAAAGGTAGATTCGGCACGCCAGCCCACAGCTGCCACAATGTCCCTCACGGCGCAGTTGCGGTCGATTGATTGATTGATTGTACATTGCTTAACGTCCCGACAGCAACAAGGCTTTCTCAGGACGTGCCTGTACTGCTTGTGAAAAAAAACTAAACAGAAAATTGAATGTATGTCGCCAGCCGGTCAAATACATTAAATAAACCTACAACATGGGGCATAAATAAAGCTAAGACCATTTAGCAACACACATCCAATATCAAGAGCTACAGGCAGTGCAGACAGTAGGGAGAGTTTTAAAAAGGCAAATACAGGTGAATGGACAAAGGGTAGACAGAAACACATGCCCCAGAATAGAGAGAAAAACCCACCCTGTGGGGCTGACCAGGGTGACCCTGGGAACTAAAAAATACCTAACCCCACCCAAGTCCCCCAAGTTGCGGTCGAACGCGACGCTCGTGGAGACAGCCGGGACCTTGTGTGCCCGAATCCGCAGCCTCTTCACTCCCTCTGTTGAGAGGTCTTCGTATGCGGATCGTATGACTGTGCAGCCAAGCAGAGATCGTCTGGGCAGATATGTCATTCCTGCCCAGAGCCAAGGGCAGGAAGAGGTGGGAACGTCCCCACCATAGGGGCTTTGACTGGCGGAGGTAGATTTTTAACGCCCTGACCGGATACTGCTGTCACACTTCCTGGGACTGGTCATGGCCCCACAGTGGACGAAGAGTGATCGTTTGAGGGGCGGCTGAGGGGAGCCTGTTTTTGGCCCAAAAGGAAGAACTAGTGAGGAATTGAACCGAGCCGTCGGCCCAGAGCTGCAGACAGGACGGGTGCACTGAGAGAGCGTGGAGTTCACTTACTCGAGAGGCTGTGGCGAGAGCCAGCAGGAAGCACGTCTTCCTCGTCAAGTCGGAGAACCGCACCAAGGGCAGAGGTTCAAAACGATCAGTGTTGAGCCAGGTTAACACCCACGTGAGGTCCCATCGTGGTAGCAGTGAGCCGCTGGAGGTCAAAGTGAGCCACGAGGTCGGCGAGGTCCTTGCAAGCCCCTGGATCTGGCCGGCCCAAATGGCGGTAAGTGTCAGCCACCATAGACAGATATTCCCTAATGGTGATAGGCGCCAGGTTCTGATCCTCAAAGAGCCACAGGAAGAACTCAGCGAGCTGGGGCAGAGCCAAAGCTGTGGGGGGGAGGTGCCGAGTCCCGCCATTTGCCCTCGTAGACTTTCCAGGTTGAAGGTCTGCGTAGCGATAGCCGCCACTGCTGCATCCGAGAAACCTTGAGCGGTGAGGGCACGCCTCACAATCTCCAGGCGTGTAATAGGCAAGGGTGAAAGAGATCCTGCCCTGGCTGCTTGAGCATCTTGCGCGGCGTGGTGTGGGAAGCCGCAGAGGTGGATCCGTGGTAAGACTCATGAGATCTGTGGTCCAGCTCTTGGCCCAAGTGAACGGGGCTACCAGGAACAGCACCGCGTTGCAGCCCCTGAGCTTCAGGAGAATCTTGGGTACCAGCACGGAGGGAGGGTATGCTAGTAGACCATCCCAGGGAATGGAGAGGACATCTACCACCCACGTGAGGGGGTCTGGAACGGATGAGACGAAGAGAGGCAGTTGTGTGTTCCACCTCGTCGCGAACAGGTCGATCATGGGCGTCTCCCAGTGCGTGCAAATCAGCCGAAAGAGGTCGGGGTGAAGAGCCCACTCTATATGGAGGAGCTGGCCCTGATGGGACAGAGAATCCGCCAGCACATTCAGCTGTCCCGGGATGTGATGCGCCCGCAGCGAGATGCCCCGATCCTGGCACCACACTAGTAGCTGGAAGAGAAGGATGCACAGTGAAGGAGAACGTGTCCCGTCCTGTTTTTGAATATACGCCACAACTGTCGTGTTGTCGGAGAGGACCAAGACCTCCTGGTGTGTCACGCGCGCCTCCCAGGCGATGAGGGCGAGCCAAACTGCCTTCAACTCCAACCAGTTGATGTGCTTGCCCAGTAGATCCGGTGGCCACAGGCCCGCTGAAGTCCGGGAGCAGGTGCACCCCCCAACCGGAGAGACTTGCATCCATGCAGATCAACAGGTAGGGCAGCGGGGAGGATAGGGGAACTCCCGACGTTAACCAAGAGGGGTCCGTCCACCGGAGGAGATGTGGCCGAACCAGCAGAGACACAGGCACGTGGGCTTCCAAATCCCCCGAAGACGGCCACCAGAGAAGGAGGAGATGCAGTTGAATCGGCCGCGAGTAGAGCTGGCCGAGCGGAAGCAAGTCTGCCGCTGCGCTTATGAGTCCTAACAATTGCAACCACATCCTCGCCGGAGCTTCCGTGGCTTGATACACTTGCAGGGCCAAAGCTGCTAACTTCTCGATCCGGGCCTGGGGGAGTCGTACCAAGTTCAAGTCGGTCCGAAAATCCATACCAAGGTGGATAAATCTGCGGGATGGCAAGAGATCAGACTTTCCAAAGTCAACCATGAAGCCGAGCTGTTGAAGTAGAGAGAGCAGCGCGTCCCGGTCAGTGGACAAGCAGGTCGCGTCCTGATTCCGGAGGAGCAAGTCGTCTGTTGTGGCTGTTTCCATACAGAATGAAGGAGCAGCAATGAACTTGTTCAAAGCCGAGAGATCGATAACCAGGGCGCCAACTTCCGTCCGACTTCGGTACAACGAAGAGGCGACTGTAGAAGACCGGAGAGTCGTGTCGCAGGACGACCTCTGTGGCATACTTCTGAAGCAACGCGTCCACCTCTCCATTCAACGCCTCTGCTTTGATCCGATCGCTTGGCACCCGAGTCCAAAGCGGGGAACACGGAAGAGACGGAGGGTGTTGAAAAGTCAGTTGGAGACCCTCCGAGATGGTAGAGAGGATCCAAGGGTCTTCCGGCAATAGCGACCGCAAAGCGTCGCTGTGCTGGGAGAGCCGACCGCTGAGTGGGAACCCGAGAGATGTTGGTGGGAGCAGTCCGGGAGGGGAGTCATCGGGCCCTACCCCGCCCAGCGGAAGCTGGGGCCGGGAGGGTGCGGGAGCGGCCAAAATGGGAGGGGAGGGCGGGGCCAAGGGGCACTCTTGAAGCTGGGTGTGAGGGTCTGAAGGACCGCAGGGCGTGACCCACAGCCTTGCAGGCCGCACGAAAGTGAGAGGTCAGTCGAGATGTAGGCCAGATGTCCTTGTTGGTCTCCTTGACTGTCTGCCAGGTGGAGCCAAACAGCAAGGGACCGCCGATGGGAGCCTGGCGGAGCTGTGACTTGACTGTCAATGGCAACCCCGAACAAGCATCTAGCACTGCATCCCGCCGGATCAAATCACGTCCGGTTCGCCACAACCGCCAGAGAATGCACCTTTTTTTTTTAATAATAATAAATTTATTTCAGTTTTTGCAGGCCATCAGGCCCATATGAACACAAAATACAATTTACAACCAGAAAATACAGGAAGGTGGTTGTAAAGAACACAATCACATAGCATTACATCAGCGCACATAAATAAACAAAAACAACAAAAGTTGTGTAGCGGAGTGGTAGACTGCGGGTCCCAATTGTCCTCGAGAGCTCCGACGATCGCCTGGCTCGCGAGGTCCAGGAAACCAGAGCAGGACAGAGCGCTGCAGATCAGGGTAGCCATCTTGTCTAAGCCCCGAGGAACCTGGGAAAAGATGGCACTGCGACCACCCGCCTGAAAATCCACAGTGGCGTCCAGCGAAGGTAAGGGGCATGAAAACGCCTGTGAGTGACCTGTGTACCAGCTCTGACGAAACCGTATGTCGATCCCCTCTGGCCACCTGGCTTCGGAAAAGAAGACAGGGTCCTTTGAGTTCCTGAGAGGCAACTGCGCCGAGAAGGCGTCCGCGAGATCCTGGAAGCCGGGTGGTTGCGGTAGGGACTTCAGTCGCTTAGGCTGTAGTGTAGCATCTACGGAAGCTGAAGCCTTTCTCTTATGAGGAGGGGCGGGCGGACAAGAATCCGACGGAAGAAAACGCAGAATGGGCCCAGTGGCCTCTTCTAGCGACCGCCGCATATCGATGCCCGGAATGAAGAGGGAAGAAGACGCATAGTCTGTGCTGGGAGTCCGCGGGCAGTGAACTCAGGGACATGGACGGGCGCTCCAAAACCCTGAAGGTGGAGGCGGAATCCTCGGGAAGTAGGCTGAGAACCTCTTTGTCAACAGCTGCTGCCAAGCGCCAGGGAGGGGTACGCTTAAGATCGGAGAGTGGGCGACCATTGCGCGGCGCATGACTGTCCGCTCCGCGGAGAAGGGCCAGATGAACAAGATTGAAACGGGAGCTAGGGGAACTCCGCCGAAGGACGAGAGAGGAGCGCTGGCGCCAATGCCCCCTAGTGCTCCGACTTCCAACGGAAGAAGAAAATGGACTCAACTCACGCCAGGCAAGTGCTTAGGAGGGTGCCGGAGAGAGGGTCTCTCTCACATGAAGGGGGAAAGACCGACGCCTCACAGGGGAGGGACTGTGCCGTCTGCTCTCGCGAAGAAGCGGTCGGCAGCGAGAACCGTGGCGGGAAGAAACGCATGAACGGGACCGCTCCCGCCCCGTTAAGTGATGATGTAGTCTGCGATGCGGAGGGGAAGGTCGCCCAGGGTGACGCAGAGCCACCCGTGGTCCAGAAGAGAGCGCTGTGAACGAAAGATGCGTGGTGATCATGGTGGCTATGCTCCATCTGTGTCCGCTTACGACACCGGTGCTGTATGTCCCTGGGGGGGGGGGGGGGGGGGGGGGGGGGGGGGGGGGGGGAAGAGTCCAAGGTGAACCACTCTGACCGAAGTGGTGAGATCACCGCCTAGAGGGCTTACCTTCCGATAGATGGGTGTGAGGAGACGACCGATGGAGAAGCGCAGGCTCTAAGGGGGGCAAGGCCGCGCCTGGCTGGTCGGCAACAGCGCAGGTGACAGTCGTGGGCCAGTGTCTCTTCCCCCGAGGAAGAGGGGGGTACCGCTGCGAGAGACCCGTCTCCATAGAGTGGGTGCGCGGGGCTGTCTGCAAACTGTGCTCGAGGGAGCGGGAGTGCAGGGTCTCGGAAGGCACATCACATCCCGCGGCAGAAGGGACAGCGTCCGTCACCTTGGCCGTGGGGGTAAATCGCTGCAAGAGTCCCGTCTCCGTGGAGCGGGAGTGCGGGTTCACGAGGCGACTGGGGTCCGGGAGTGCTGAGTAGACGCGCCAACTGTGTCCGAGTTGGGAGGGGCCGGATGGACTGGCGCCTCGGTGTAAGGCATGGAGCGCTTGCGTCGATAGAAATGCCAAAGTTCCAATCAACGATCTCCTCCCAGGTGGCGCAGATTACACAAGTGTGATCGGATGCACAGCCCGAACAGGGGAGGCAGCAAATGTGTGTATCGCTGTGCCACTGTAAGTCCCCACAGACGGTGCAAGTCTTAAGCTAAGCACTGTAACAGGGATGGAAAAATAAGAGAATTGTGCGTGGCCGGAGGCCACGTCACCGAGCACACGACCGGTGTAACCAACAGTCGAAGTCGAAATGAACGGCAAAACGCCGTAATTCCACGGAAATTGCCCCAGTCAGCCACAATTGCTGGGCGAGGCAATGTCCGAGGCCTTACCTCGCCATGTCTAGCAGAGCTAAACCAAAGGAAGAAGGAAACAGATGAAAAAAAATGCAGAGACTGAAAACCAGTAAACTGAACAAAATGGAAGCTAAGCATAGAACTGGCACTAATGGACTCTCGCGAGATTAGGAAGGGAGGCTACTCAGATGATAGGGAGGCCACTCAGGGAACTAGGTAACTGCTTGCTAGAGTTATGTCCCTGGTTGTGTAGCAACACACAACAATTTTGGAGGCTGAAATTAATAAGCTAAGTATATCTTCCTATCAGTAATGCCATTGGTAACGTTTATGAAGAAATAAAGAAGCTTGGGCCCTCTGCTATTTTGTTATATTCAGAGTTCACTGTAGTACAGTGAATGGGTAAACCTGTGTTGTAGCCAAATCTAAAACATGCTTTGGCCAGTTAACCCATTCAGCCCTGACGCACTACAGCAGGAGATGGGTCGACCATGATAATTCAAGGGTAGTGCCAGATTAGCTTGGAGCCTGTCAGCACCAAGCTAATCTGGCACTACCCTTGAATTATCATGGTCGACCCATCTCCTGCAACAGGTGCATAGTCGTTAGATGACGCCTCCAAAATTTGGGAAATACGTGCGCCGGGCTGAATGAGTTAATCCATCACATCTTGAGGCTGAACATTTTACAAATCTGCCTTTTGTCCTATGCAGACTACATTACAGATTAGTAGATAGATCAACTATTTTAGTTAAAGGGTAGTGCATAGGCGCCAAGCTATTCTGGCACCACCCTTGCACTAGTCTATCAATCAAATGTATTTCAAGCAGCAGTGTATTAGGATGAATAGGGCTAACAGGAGCTTGGATTGGGACTGCCTACCTTTTTTATGGTAGGCTGTGTGAACATTGTTGGGGCGCTGAGTGATGGCCCCTGCAGAAAAGCCAGGGGGAAGACGGACATGAATCAGTATGAGCATGGATGGTCCTGTCGACTGGGTGCCAAACGGCATGGTGGTGAAATACAGCCTCACACCTGTAACAGTCCAGGTAAACAATGCCAACAATACATATTTTTAAATTTTACTTAGATTCAGAAAACAAAAGAGCAAAGCTCTCCTGGCTTACATGCAAAACAAACCCCCCAAAAAAGCCACAAATTCACATCAACAAATTAGCAGCATACCAGTCTGTGTGATTGCCACCAAGTGTATATTCGCAGATTCGGCACTGGTCAGGGCTGATATGTAGACTATGGACTTGAAGTTGGACTTTTCCACCGTCCTGCAACATGCAGTTATCAAAGAATAGACATAAATCATATAGCACATAATTATATTGATGAGCAAAAGAAATGCAGTTGTTGCCAACATCATTGGGAATCCTCTGAAAAAAACAGTGTTTTCAATGATTCCAATGACAGCACATTTTTGTTTGATCATCAGCACACAGTAATTCATCATCAGTCAGTATGTGAGCAACTCAATCTGAGGATATACAAGGAGCTGAGAATCTGCCGGCAATAGACAGGTTTTCGTGAACCCTTGCTAATGAGAGTCTATGCCTCTTGCATATGCAACATTCTGAAGGAATGGAAACAATAACAGGAAAAAAAAGTAACACCCGACATATAATACAGCACAAAAAATAAGAAACAGTATCATTGCCTTGACATAAAAATACACAACCCGAGTAGCAATACATCTTCAGCTGCAGTGGGCCCGCACACAGCCGTGCATGGGCCCACTGCGGCTGTTGTGGGCCCAAGGTCGTTTGCTTACTGGGAAATAAAAGTGGATATCAAAGTCAAACAACAGTGTTATTCTGTGTGTTTTTTTCCTGTTTTAAATTCAATAATTCTTTTTTTGCTAGATTGGTATCCAAATCTAAGATGACAGCATACAAACCTTGCCAAAAGTGCCGCATTATTCAGAATAGTTTGTTGAGACACCGATGCCACTCGCCCCATGCCCTTGCCATCGGGACCAAGGTCATACACCTGTTAAGACAGTGCAGCAACTGACGTGACTAGGACTAATTGCAGAGAACCTAAATCAGTGAATACAAGAGGTACAGATCCTCAGGAGTCCCCGCAAATGCAGGGACTCTCCTGAGGATCTAAGCCTCTTGCTGTCCTCACTCAGTGAATCTACAGCTCTGACCCGACACATCGCGAACCCAAATATAGCGCAGGGGGTACCTTGGATCCCCCCAAAAATTGGACCGACCGAAACGGCAGTAAACCGCGAAATAATTTGTCACCGGCCTTGGCTGTATCACACTCCATGGGGTGCTGCACACACACCTGACGCGACAGCTGGGAGGGCATCAACACACTGAACACCCATAAACTTTCTACAGATGAAGAACACATACATACATGTATGAACATAAAGAGGGTAGGAGTATAATGAGGGTCTAGGCTTCTGGCACATGGCAGATGTCTCCCCACTTGACTGGCTGCTAGGCGCGTGGGAGCAGCTTCACAAAGACTACAACGTGACTTCCTCTTAGATATGACCACACATGCAAATGCGTTAATAGGAAACACTGCTTCGATGCGCATCAAGCTCTATGCTTTTGACAGGTGTCAAATTTTGGCACGCTCGGCAGCCGGAGATTATGACCTGGAGGGTGCGAAAACTGACGCTGAACCCTCGTTCGCCTTCTCTAACGAAGAAACACAGGCAATGTTAGGAAGACCTACTCTAATGCTGATGCTCACCGGTCATCGTAATCAGATTTTCTCACCGTGCGTGACGACTTCAAACAAAACACACTAGTGAGGTGATCAACCTATTCATTGAAGAATAAAGGCTACCTAACTTGTCTCGGAAATTGTCTATTGATGTATGTGAATGACATAAATGAGAAGTTGTCCTTTCTGAAGAGCTGGCGTTTCTGATTGGCTTTTGCAGCACCAATGAAATTGCATCTGTCATGTACAACACAATCGGTATGGCGGCATGATCGCACTGCGTGAATGCGTGAATGTATTTTATGTCTGAATAGAGAAGGAAATGTTCAGCAAAAATGGACCATTTCCTATCCTTCACAAAATGAAAAACATTCCTTTTTTTCGTGATGCTAACAGTGCAAGTAAGTGTTTCTGATTGTACTCGGCTTTGAAAGAAAAAACCCACAGGTGATACTGATAGGCAATGCCGCATACGCACACGCCCCGATTCTCATCGGATACCCCCCACCCACCTTTTGGCCCGATAACTCGCGGATGGATATATCGCAGGCCCATTTTGTGGACCCAGATGACTGCGATATGTTGGGTCAGAGCTGTATATGCTTCAAGCAGACATGGATATTTTGCAGTGAATCTGCAGAGAAATAAGACACTTAACCCATTTAGCCCTACAGCAGGAGATGGACTGACCATGATAATTCAAGGTTTGTGCCAGATTTGCTTGGCGCCATTAGGCGCCAAGCTAATCTGGCACTACCCTTGAATTATCATGGTTGATCCATCTCCTGCAGTTGGTGTATAATCAGTGACGCCTCCAAAATTTGGGAAATGCGGCCATGGGGTTAAGAGGGTTAATTTCTACAGACTGACAAGTCAAGTGATCAATTAGCTGAAAGCTAAGAGGAAAACTCTAGTATTACCAGTATGTAGCAGTAGAAAAATGTATTTTTCTCTAAAATGTATTTTTTCGAAAAATACTTACCGATGGCATTACTATATGTTAGATACACTTAGCTTAACGATTTCAGACTAAGAAACTGTTGAGTATACAAACACAACCAGGGATGAGACTCTAGGGAGCCGTTACCAAGACACCCTGAGTAGCCTCCCTTCCCTCCCCATCCAGGCACGTGTGCCGGGGTGTCACGCCAGTCGAACGCTATAGCGCTCTGGCGGCAAGCGGGGCAGGCGGAAGGGCCATTCGAGTAATGCCATCGGTAAGTATTTTTCGAAAAAATACATTTTAGAGAAAAATACATGTTTCCTCAAAATACATTGCCGATGGCATTACTATATGGAAGAATAGCGAAAAGGAGGAGGGTGCCGCCCGCTAGGCCATGTGCTGCTCGTGCTTAGCAATCACGAACAGGAGCAACCTCCCGATGATTTTAGCTAACCGGACCAAGGGCGCCTCTCGGGAGGGAGAGTTGCGCCGCAGTGATGGTCCCCTCCAGGGCCAGGAGACCCGCTGGCCCTAGCGGTCCCTGATGTCGAAACGGGTGAAGGAGGAATCAACCCGCCACCCGAATGCGGCTACAATGTCTAGTACGATGCAGTCCGAACGAACGTGCCACTTGAGAAGCCCGCAGGAACCCTGTGAGATGGTATTGGTAAATACCGCCCTGAAGCCTATGCAGCCCTGAAAATGGCGAGTGATTTACTCGCCATGGCGAGTGATTTTCTTTGTTTGGCGAGTTAAAAAAAAAAATCCACTCGCCAAATGCGAGTGTGCTCGTGCATTTTCCAATCCGTACTTCTTCAGTTCTAAATCCGAAAGTGTACGAACGTTCAACCTCCACTTCTTGTAATACTAAGCAAGCAATAGCGACCCGTTTTAGTGCGTCTATGATGCATTAAAACTCAAAATCACGTACTGAAAATGTAACTAC
This sequence comes from Semisulcospira habei, assembly GCA_036245525.1. Taxonomy (NCBI): domain Eukaryota; kingdom Metazoa; phylum Mollusca; class Gastropoda; family Semisulcospiridae; genus Semisulcospira; species Semisulcospira habei. The sequence continues at coordinate 121,680,452 of BTPG01000005.1, forward strand.
GGGGTAGTCAGACGCACTAAAATTCAGTGCATCTGCGTCCGAGACGCATCATCCTTGCACCACCGTGCGTACCCTAACAGAGGTCGGTGCAGTCGTTCTACTTTTAGTGACAAGTTGGTTCGTTTAGCCGCTCACTTGGTCGCGGCTGCGTTCAGAATCACCCCGACTCCGGGGTCCGTGCGAGTGTAACTGGACAGGCAAACTGTTAGTTTACGTGTGGTGTCGGCATGTTATTACAAAGTGCACGCTACATGTTGAACGCGTTACTTACAGTGACGTCACCATTCATACTATTATGGGATACCGAATGGTGCGCTTCACTTTCGATCGTGAACGAAGTTGTAAATGGCGGAGAAAAAGTAAAGGAAGCTGGAATGCTTCTGATTCTTCAATCCAGCACCGTCTGACAGTGATAATCGCTTAGAAAAAAGTTGCACTTCGACACCGTCGTCTCCATTAACACTCAAGCGACAGTACCAGAAATGATAATTGATACCCCTGGGCCGTGCGTGGCACTACCGCTGCGACTCGCAGTTTTCAGGGTTTAGGGCTGCGTGTATTTCCAAGGCTAAAGCATGACGGCACACGGATGGCATGCACAATGCGCATGGAGGCGAACTCAAGCAAGTCCAGAAATTTGAACAGAAATAAGTATGTCAGTTGTTTGGTTTTTTTTTTGTTTGTTTTTAATCGTGGTCGATCCGGCCATCTTCTGGTACACAGCTCTGAAATTGGAGAAATTATACGTCTTTCGGGTTAAATGGGTTGAAACCAACTTTTCAGTACATTAGTTCACACACACACACACACACACATACACACACAGAGTTTAGACAAGTCAGACTTTGGTTGTCAATCTGCATTCAGCAGAAAACTCTATATTCTCTGTTGCACTACATTATCAAACAATCATACAAATAAATAAATATATATATGTTTTTCTGTGTGTGTGAGAGAGAGACGGAGAGGGTGACAGGCTTTTGCACGATAGCTCACCTGTTAAAGAATCAGTATCATGGAAAGGACACACACACACCGTCACAACACATTTGAAGCCGAGGAGAGAGCGAAATGAGTTAATTTATTAAGGAACATACGGATGATGCAGTTTTTCTTAAATAAATCTGCGGACCCTCTATAATGCTCAGATAAGGGTCTGTGTACCCTCTAAAATTTATACCTGGGGGTCTACAGACCCTTTAACCTATTGTGAAAACAAAAGCCCTGCTCTACTTACAAAAAAAATAAAAAAATAAAAAATAAATAAAAATCCCACCACAGTTCACATGGGGACTTTGTCAGTTATTTCTCCACTTGATTCTATCAAAAGCTTGAAGTCAGGACAAAAACATTAACTTGGTTATGATTGTTTAAATATTTGCTCTGGGCAGAAAACAGTAACATTGAGCGTCAAACACTTGTGGTACATTATATATTGTTGTGTTGGGCTATTTTCAGTACTAGTAAAATGTTCAGTTTTGGCTAGTAACATTTGCAGTTTGACTAGTAAAACTTTTAAGTCACTAGCCAAAGGCTGGTGGGCAAAATTTTAGACTTTCAGGGCTGCTATGCAGCGCGGGGGACCCAACGCAGCCATGCAGAGATCATCTGCGCAGCCAGCGATAATGGCAATGCCCCTGCCAGGGGAAGCCAAGCCGGAAAGGCTGTGTCCCGCGCAAGGAGACTCGCAGCGCCCAGACCGAGTCCTGACGGTGGGTGTCCTAGGTCCAGGCAGGGCCCCAGAGGGGCACCAGGCCACCCCCCGGGGCAATGGCCGCGGGGAGCCGAACTGCGCCAAAGCGAGGGGTGCGATAGGCGACGCACACTGCCATCGGCCCTGTCTGTAGACAGGCTGGGTCCATTGAGAGCGCGTGGAGTGCGCTGACTACGGATGCTGTAGCAAAAGAAAGCGAGGAGCCGGTCGTCCAGGGCCCGGCCGCCAAGGCGGGGCTCGTAAGGGGACACACGGAGCCATCGGTCCTGTCTCTAGACAGGCTGGGTCCACAGAGAGCGTGTGCAGCGCGTTGGCTCTGAATGCTGTAGCGCGAGCCAGCGAGAAGCAAGTCCTCCTGTTACGAGAAGAAGCCCCTGTCCGAAGGCCAACCCTGCTGACGCTGGGCGTTGAAGGCGTCCATCAGATCCTGAAAGCTGGGGGGTTGAGGGAGGGACTTGAACTTCTTAGTCAGGTGCGGCGCGTCCACGAGGGCGGAAGCCTTCCTCTTCACCAGCGGAGACGGGGGACAGAGGTCCAGAGGCAGGAATCGAGCGATGAGCCGAGACGCAACGTCAAGGGCGCGCGAAGTCTCCGAGCCCACCAGGAGGGCTGACACAGGTGAAAGGCCACGTGAGGACGAGCGAGACTGAACGCTACCACAGGACCGGACATCCGGGGACGCTGAAAGGTCCGAGCGGGTAGGGTCGGGTGAGCAGAAGCCGAGTCCTCTGGGTGGAGGCAAAGTGAGTCGGCGGCGTCCTCAGGGGCTGGCCTTGCTAGAGGGGAGAGCAGGGGGGGGGGGGGGGGGATCGGAGGACGTCCGATCCCGGCTACGGTGGTGCACAAGGGAGGAACGGACGACACTAGCAGTGTCAGGCGCCCTGAAGTACACTGAACTGGGAACACTGACCCGTACTGAAGACCATGAGGATCGCGCTGTAGCGCGGCAGAGCGCCGTACATCACGGGAAGAAGACCTGTGCAGTAGCACAGCTGGGTCCCGTCGCTGGCGGTGGCATCGCGCTGTAGCGCGGCGGAGCGCCGTACATCACGGGAAGATGACCTGTGCAGTAGCAAAGCTGGGTCCCGTCGCTTGTCGCTGGCATCACGCTGTAGTGCGGTGAAACGCGGTATGTCACGGGAAGAAAGCCTGTGCTGTAGCATAGCTGGGTCCCGTCGTTCGCCACTACTGTCCTGGTCTGTAGACCGGCAGGCTGCTCTCGGTCGCGGGGAGCCGACCTGTGCTGTAGCCTGGGTGGGTCCCACTGAACTCTGGCATCCGCTCTGCCCTGAAGACAGGCCGGGTGCGAAGAGTCTTGGGGTGCCGCATGGGTCCAAGAGGTCAAACGGACCGGGGGCGAGACACCAAGACCGTCGGGGAGCGAGAGCGTCGAAGCAAGTGTACCGTAGAATGGACCGACGGCCGGAAGTCAGGACACACCGAAGGCGCTGGGGGCTAAGGGGGGGGGGGGGGGGGGGGGGGCATGGTCGTGGGGGCTAAGACTGGCGTGGAATTCGCGCGTGGAGGGAGGCGAGCCCCACAATGTCCGAAGTCGCCCGCTGAGGGGGCGGGGAGGCCACCGGTTGAAGGGGTTCCCGGGAGGCAGACGGGCGGTCACGCCGGAAAAACTCCCACAACTGGGACCACCGTTCTTCCTTGCACAAAGAGCATCTCTCGCACGGCTGTGTCGAAGAGCAGCCCGAGCAAGGGAGGCCCAAGGTGTGACAGTCCGAGGGCCACTGGAGCCCTTCACACCTAGGGCAAGTACCTAACTGCGCGCTGTAACAGAAAACAAGGTGCATGAGAGATAACGGCCACGGCTTTATCAGCCAGTGCTGGCGCTTAGCACTTAGTTCGCTTCCATCTGCAAGAGAGATAAGGCTGCCGCGAGGTCAAATTCCACTCTCGCGCGCTCATTCTATTTATATCACACTTGCTACTGTGCGATACACGGCGTGACGGGTGCTCTGCCACTATAACAACTACCTACAGGTTTGTATTCATAACACATTTCTGCCTATAGTGACTGTTGTGAAAGCAACATCGTTCAACAGTTGAAATTCTCACCTACACACTGATACCAAACACTGCACAGTAGCAAGTGTGATATAAATAGAATGAGCGTGCGAGAGTGGAATTTGACCTCACGGCAGCCTTATCTCTCTGGCAGCTGCGGCGAACTAAGTGTCAGCTATGGTAAAGGCGTGCGGCACGTGGCCCCAATGAACAAAGGCCACGTGAGCAAAACTCACGACCGGTGCCACAAAGGGTCGGCTGCGAACGAAAAATTCATTTTTCTCTAAAAGGTATTTTTCGAAAAATACTTACCGATGACATGACTTTATGGAAGTGTCTACTACTTACTCAATTCTAGCCTAAGAACCCGTTGTGTTACCACACAACCCGGGAGGCACTCGGGGAACCCCGAGGGGGCCGAGAGTTGTCTCCCGATACTGCCCATCCGGTTCCGAGTCACGGTGTGACTAATCAGTCAGGATACTTAGCTCACCAGCGGCGAGTGGGGCAGGTGGGAGGGTCGTCCGAGTCATGTCATCGGTAAGTATTTTTCGAAAAAATACCTTTTAGAGAAAAATGAATTTGTTTCTTCAAAAACATTACCGATGACATGACTTTATGGAAGAATTGTGAACAGGAGGAGGATGCCGCGCCCCAGCACACCTTTAGGGCTCAAGAGCCATCCTCCCTGCCGCAAACTCCCGACGACCCTAGGTAGGTATATACCTACGGCGCCGAGGCGCCAGGAGGGAGTATTGCGCCGCAGTGATGTCCCCCACCAGCGCGAGAAGTCTCGCTGGCCTGCCAGAATCCTGAGAAGAAGCAGGTGAAGGTAGAATCTGCCTGCCAGCGCCCGGCAGCCATGATGTGTAAGACAGCACAGTTCCGGTCGAACGCGACGTTCGTGGCCATGGTGCGTACCTTGTGTGCACGTATCTTTAGCCTTTACGCTCCCTTGGGGAGGGATCCTGGTAGGCGGACCGTATGACTGAGCGTAGCCAGGCAGAGATCGTCTGGGCTGTAGCGTCAGTCCTGCTGGGTTAACGGCAGAAGAGGCGTGTGCGTCCACTCCGGACGGCTTGTGACGGCGTAGGTACACATGTAGGGCTTGCACAGGATCTTGTTGCCTGGTCTCCTGGGGAAGTACGTCCCTCTCAGCGGCCGTAAGGTGATCACCTGTGGCGCGGCCCAAGGAGACTAGGTCATGGCAATGAATGCAGGGTCTGTAAGGAGCAGTACGGAAGGTCCGCTCGAAGCTGCAGGCAGGCAGGGCGCGCTGAAGCGCGTGTAGCTCGCTAACTCGGGCCACCGTGGCGAGAGCCACCAGTAAGCATGTCGGAAGAGTCATGTCCGCAACAGGCCATCCTTGGTCTCCGAGAAGCCAGAGGAAGAAGTCCGCGAGGTTGGGTAGTTAGGTCGGTGGGGGGAGCGGCGACGGACGCCGCCCAGGAGCACAGTACTCACCATCCTCCCTTATAGAAGCGTCAAGCCGAGTGCTTGTGGGTTGAAGCGATAGCCTCCAATGCTGCCCTCGAGAAGCGCCTAGCGTCGAGGGCCTGTGGCACAAGTCCAAGCGTGAAGGAGGAGGTGCCCCGGGCAAGGGTGGGACAGCAGTCTCGCGGTTGCTTGAGGAAGAAGGAGACGAAACTGTTGGGGGGTAAGAGGAAGCGAAGAGACGGTGCCACAGAATGGACATGCGAAGACTGACCAGGCGAGCGGAACTGGGATCAGGGAGACAAGCAGGGGGAGGCTGGTGAACCACCTCGTGGTGAACAGGCTGACACGTCGTCTCCCACCGCGCGCCGAGCATCCGAAGGCGTCCTGGCGTAAGGTCCACTCCGTATGAGGCTAGTGGCCGCGATGGGAGAGGAAGGAGGCCAACACACTGTCAGCCGGGTCTCTGCTCATTCTTACTCTTCCATCCACCTTTGCTTCCTACTCTTTCCTTCTTATCCTTTGCTTGTTACTCGTCTTCTCTCTTGCACCCTCGTCTTCTATCTTTTAAGCAGCGCCGAGCACGGAGGGAAGGTTGCGGTCCTCGCACCCGCGCCACAGAAGGAAGAGGAGCATGCAAGCTGGGTGAACGCGCCCCACCGAGTTACTTGTATGTACACCTTCACTGTCACGTTGTCGGAGAGGACGAGCAGTCCCTGGTGATTGAGTGTTCCTTCCACGTGGTGCGGGTCTGCCAGAACGGCTTGCAGCTCCAACGTGGGTGTGTTTGCCAGCGTACCCAGAGGTGCAGCTGCAGCGGCTGGGCGTAGAGACGACCGAGGAGGAGTAGATCCGGCGCCGCATTTTCAACCAAGGAGCGGAAGCCAGACACTGGCGGAGGCTGTGTCCTGCTGTGCTATCTGGCATCCTAGGATCTGTGGCCCCAACAATGCACCTGTAGAGGACGAAGGGGAACTCCCAGCCGAGATGGACGAAGCAACGAGAGGGTGTGAGGACCGACTTGCCTGTGGTGACCAGTCACCCCAACCGAGGCACAGCCGCATCAGGGCATCCTTGTCCAAAGTCCGGTCGCATCCGCAAAGCGCACGAGGAGGTCGTCAAGGCAGGTGGACGCCAGGGCGACGGGAGCCGCGGCTAGGTACCCCTGTGTCCATGAAAGGTGAGGATCCAAGGGCAGAGGACCAGAAGGATGGCAGCGCCCGAACTGGTAACTACTCCGTCGCCGAAGTACGGCGATACTCCCTGGAGGCCGAGTGCACGGGGACCTGGAGAAGGGTAGGAAGTGCAGGCTGAACGCGTAGTCCAACTGAAGGCGGAGCCGAAGACCACACGGCGAGAACCACGGGCTAGCGGCGGCAGGAGCGAAGGAGGAGTCCTGCGACGCCCAAGGTCCTAGAAGAATCCTCCAGGGTGCTCGAACGCACCGAAGAGCAGGGCCGCCCAGGGAAGCAAGACGCGGGAGAGTCGTCATCACCGAAGGGCAACCCGCAGCCGGACGTCAAGGAAGCCAGGAGTCCTCGAAGCGACGGACGAAGGCTTGGGTCAGGAGAACCCGAATCCCACGCAGGCTAGGGAGTGACAGACAAGCGAAGTCACCTAATCCAACTGCCGAGCCGCAAGCGGGTCCACAGCAGGCAGGAAGCGGAGGCACGCCTGGGAGAGTCCCGAGAACCAGTCGTGATGAAGGCAAGCCAAGCGGCCGGACATCCAAGGATGGCGAAGCATACTGAGTTCCGGGAACCTGACAGGAGGGGCGCTGAAGGGCACAGCGTAGGTGACGAAGCCGGAAGCCGCGTCCGGAACGGGAACTCCTAGCTGTCTTCCCACGTCCAACGAAGAAGTCAGAAGACGTAACGTGAGGCAAAGGCAAGAGACTGAGTCCTCCGGGAGGATAGCGGCATGGGTAGGGCATCCAGAGGGCGAAGCAACTGTTGCTAGGCGACCGGGACCGGCGAATCCGAGGAGGGGGAATGGGCCGGGGGAGGGGAAGAGGGACGGGACGAACGGAAGGTCGGACACAGAAAGGGACAAGGCGAACGCGAAGACACCCACCAGCGAGGTGGATCCGGATCCGTGGAGCGCCGCGAAGAGAGGTCCCTCCTATGCACGCTAGAAGCGGCGTGCAGACGTTGAGTGGTGGTAGGCCTCCGTATCGCCTGGAGGCTTCGGACGCGCGCGTGAATGTGTCTCCAAGCCGGGCTCGATGAGGCGGGCTATCTGCCGGCACGGGTACCCCCAGTGGGGGCCCGGGGGCTTTCTAGGAGACGAGTGGGGATCGATAGAAGACCTGGGATGGTGCGAGGGCACGTCTCTCTGAACTGGGCTCTGTGAGGTGAGTTCTCTGCCTGTCGAAAGGCTTTGTCCGGGCGCACTCCCTCCTGGGAGCGCCCACCTCGATCAAGACCCACTCCGCGCATGAGCTTCGGCGTCCGGCGTGGCATCTTTCCACAGGGTCCTTCCAGTCCCGAGCGGTCGGTGTACCGGGCACAGTGGAAGGCTTCTCAACTGGGTTCGGCGCAACCAACAGAGTCGGGCGCTCGCGTCTGTAAAAGCTCCATCGCTGCGACCAGTGTAGCCCAGGCCAGGTGGAGCAGACATCCCAAGCGTGGTAAGCGGCACATCCAGTGCAGGGGAGACAGATCCTGAGGCATCTGACGGCCACTGGAACCTCCGCATAGCTAGCAGGTCCTCCACCAGCCACTGCAATCACTAGTAGCCGGGCTCAGCCAACCTGCCGATAAGCTGCGTAGACCTCCTCAAGGAAGCTATCGTGGTGACAGTCGACCTGCTCCGAGAGCGAGGCTCCAGCCCCAAGTCGTCGGCCGCATGGAGGGCTTCCGAGCCGATCCTGAGTGGCAAGAGTGATCCATACCTCTCGAAAACCTTGGACGCGTGCGCAATGTGTCTCCAAGCCGGGCTCAATGAGGCGGGCTATCTGCCGGCACAGGTACCCCCAGTGGGGGCCCGCGGGCTTCTAGGAGACGAGCGGGAATCAGCAGAGGACAAGGTACGGCGTGAAGCGCATCTCTCCGAACCAAGACTCAGTGAGGTGGTTTACTGCCTGTCAGAAAGGCTTGTCCGGGCACGCTCCCTCCTGGAAGCGGCGACCTCGATCTACCTGCTCGCGCGCTAGGTCGTAGCGTCCGGAGTGGCGTCAGTCCCAGGACGGTCCGTTTCGTGTGGAAGTACGCAGTGTCCGGGAATGGTGCCTCGACTTGATTCGGATCCCACAAGGGAGCCGGTCGCTCGCGTCTGTACACTCCATAACTGCGACCCCCGCAGCTCAGGTCAGGGGGAGTAGGTGTCGCAAGCGCGGTCGGAGGCGCATCCGGTGCAGGGGAGACCGACCTCTGGTAACTAACGGCCACTGCCCAGTCCGTCTTTCATATGGATGAGCAAAAGGTCCTTGCAACAGACCATCACCTCGAAGGCGCGCGGACAAGGGCCTGTGGGCCCCCGTCCTGCTAGGGTAGCCTTCGGAAGACAAAAACAAGGCACAAAAGCGAGGTACAAGCGTGTCAGCAAGCCTGGGTTTGCAACACATCCCTGTAAGCTAGCGTTGCAGGCAAGAGGGTCCCGGCGAAGCTAAGGTAAGCCCCCTACCCATGGGGCCCCAACCACAACAATGTGGTGTACCCATCTTCCCAGCGCGTCTCTTCCTCCGCTGGGTACCACCCTGTATCTCATCCGAGTGGCAGACACCCTGGTCTGGAGGGCATAGTCTCCGCCACTCTAACGAGAGCATACGACACATGTACAACAAACTCAAGCATGTCATGACAGGTACAGGCATGAAGCAAGCGTCAGATATAGTAACATTATTAACATAATGGAGACTGGGCGTGGGCAAGCGAGTCCCCGCCAAGCCAAGGTGAGCATATGACGCATGCTGTACAACTCAACATGTGAAGACACGAATAGGCATGTCACAAACGTCTGGGACTGTAACATTACCCCGTAACGGCGACAGGTCGCGGGCACGTAAGGCCCCTCCAAGCCCAGGCAAGGATATGACGCCTGATATACAACAAGTCAAACATGTGAAGACAAAGATAGGCATGAAATAAGCGTCTGGCACAGTAACATTACCCGTAAAGACGACAGAGCGTGGGCCATTTTTTTTTTTTTTCATTTCGTCTCTCTCTTTCTCCTCCCTCTATCATCATCTCTGCATCTTCTTTGTCCCCCCCAAGGAAGCCCGCCAAGCTAACCAGGCCCTGTAGCCTCCAACCACACAAGGTACGACGAAGACTGACCTTCGTGCCCGCTCCAACCGGTGCCCAGCCCGGGAACCGGCCGAGGGCCAAGCTAGCTACTTTACCTCTTCCCGAAGCGGTAGCGGGGGGTGGGGGGAGAAAGTAAAAAAACCATGGCATGACCGGCGAAGTCCCGGCGAAGCTCACTGCGCAGCCCAGGCACTCAAGCAGCCAAGCGGGCAGCTGCCAACGAAGAGGGGACAACAGCGCCACGCAAGACGCAGGGAGGACCGACGAAGTAGAAGTCAAGTGAAGAACCAAGTCCGTAGAAGACCGGCGAACCGGTCGAATCCCAAGTCCGTAGGCTAGAGCAACACGTCTGAACAGCGTGAGCCTAAGTAGACTGACTGATTAGTCACACCGTGACTCGGAACCGGATGGGCAGTATCGGGAGACAACTCTCGGCCCCTCAGGGTTCCCCAAGTGCCTCCCGGGTTGTGTGGTAACACAACGGGTTCTTAGGCTAGAATTGAGTAAGTAGTAGACACTTCCATAAAGTCATGTCATCGGTAATGTTTTTGAAGAAACAAAGCCGTTATCTGAGGAATGCGCCTGCCGGTCAGAAACCTGACCGGCCGAGGCATGCCCCGAGACCTTACCTGGCCATATCCCAAGCGACGGAAGGCAAGCGAGGAAAAAAACACCGACCCAGGGAGGACCAGTTGTCTCCAAACCAACCACAGGTAGTCCGTGCGGAAGCACAAGGCACCACATGTAAAATCCAAATAAGTACATGAAGGCAACTGCCACACCAACCATTCGTAGTCCGAGCGGAAGCACAAGGCACCACGTGTAAAATCCAAGGCACAAGTATCCGAGAGCAGACCGAGGAAAGTCCAAGGTAAGTCCAAGGGAATCCAAGGCTGAGCACGAGTAACACAACCTATCGCTACAAAGCTAAGTGTTCGACTAGATAGGGAGGGAAGGGAGGCGACTCAGGGTGTCTTGGTAATGGCTCACTAGAGTTGCCTCCCTGGTTATGTATGTATACACAACAGTTTCTTAGGCTGAAATTGTTAAGCTAAGTGTATCTTGCATATAGTAATGCCATCGGTAATGTATTTTGAGGAAACAAAGACACACACACACACAAATCAGTTCACCTTTAGCAAAAGGGGTAGAGGTCTCTGAGGGAGGGTGGGTCAGCTGGGAGTCAAAGTGAGAGAGATTTTTCAGAATGAAGTGCAAAATCACGAACCTGAATGCTGCCTTTCTGTGTGCGTCCGTACAAAATGTGCCTTGAACTGTCAATGCTGATTTGTACCAAGGGATCTGTCAGGTCAGAGAGAAAAAAAGACTTGTTTAATCAAATGATGCAAAATTGATGTGAAAGAAGATAACAGAATAAGTGAACGAATAAACTAATGAATAAGACGCATACATTCTCACATACATACCGAGGGTTCCGAGCGTAAGGGCCGTAAATCGGCATTTTGTCGATTTTGTGATTTTTATATCGAAGAAACCGTTATTGTATGTAGATTTATCCTGTGATATCGATATTTCAATCAGTCACATATATAAGGTGTTATTGATGAGAACTTAAATCAATTAACGGTTTTGGGTGAGACAGCTGCATGCCAGACAGCCGCATCTTGAATTACGGCAGTGTATAAGAAGCGCGCTACTACCAGTGGCGGGGGCGTAAAGGCCTTATCTGTATGTGCCTGGTCTACCGCGCGCGTGTTTACATTCAGGCACTCGGTGCATCGTGCATGCCGAAGAGCCGTAACTCCAGCTACCATTTTTAAGCAGGCAGAAGTCTGAAAAAAGCACACCGATTTCGAAAGCTTAAAGACGGTAGATGCCGTTACGATCGTCCAGCTGGCAAAGAAACAATAAAAGTAACTGCTAAAAGGACAGCATGAAGACAGTATAATGCCTGGCTAGCATGCATTTTAGAGGCATGGCATTAAACAACAAAGAGAACTGACGATTTCCGACACTGTGTTTGACCGTGGACTATCATTATGAAAAGCGGAGTATAATTTGGCAAATCACCAAATCCATACACGTATATTGGTTACCAAATCAATGCTAGCTCATTAGTAAGTACATACACGCATCAAAGATGGTGACAGGAGACAAACTACTGTTCAAAACTGAAAAGATATTGTAGTGCCGTGAAAAGAACGAAAAAAACTAATGTTACGCTGGCACACTAGAGACATGGATATAAATCAGTATCTGTGTCCCTGACCGGCCAGAAACTGAATGGAAACGTTCCCATGGGGTGCCAGACATTCCTAACAGGCCTGGCACAGTTTCAGTCCTCGGGTGCAGACTGACACATCATTTCAAACCGGAAGAAACCGTTGGCTTTACGAATTTTACCACACGTTTTTATTCTTTCATCCGACCATCCTGTGGCAGGACGCTGAATACGGGACGAGTATCGCGCGCGCGCGCGCACGCACGCACGCACACACACACACACGCGACATTTTCCAACTGAGCTGAATGACTTGGACAACTTACGAAATTGTAAACTGATTTATACATAATAAAAATGTAGGTTTCTGAACACCGGTACTAATTCAGTAATCTCTTGTTCTCGTTTACAGGCACTCAACTATGGAATCAGATGACAATCATGTTTTCCTGCAGCTTGCTGCTTCGCTCACTGCAGAAAAAAATGATGACAGTTTCAGCACCTCGGACGACGAGCCACTGAAAAACACCGTTGAGTTTAATGAATCTAATCTGGAGCCCCTTAAATGGCAGACTGGTTTTGACACATCAGATGAAGAACCTCTGATGAAGGCTAATCACGATATCGATGACCTGATCACAGACCCTTCCTACGTACCTTCTGATTGTGAGCAGGTTTCAGCAAGCAAGAAAAGAAAAGCCAACAAAAGAAAAAAGAGGAAGAGAAACAGTGATTCCGATCTTCAGACCGCAAAAGAAAGCAGTCTTCGAGCCCACCTGACCCATCAGAGAAATCTGCATGATCACACAGGTAGGCTGGACAACTTTTTGGCGTCCAATGGATTGTACAGACAAGAAATTGTTCCTGATGGTAACTGCTTTTTCGAGGCATCTGTTGTTCATCTGGAGGACATCAGCCATTTGGAACTTAGACACTGTCTGTGTGACCATCTGATAGAAAACATTACAGAGTACATTCATTTCATGGTCAACAGAAGTGAAGAAGACGAAAATGAGCGTTATCTCCGGTATCACTCAAATGTCAGTGAACTCAGAAAGCCGGGAAGATGGGTCAATGATGCTGCTGATTTACTTCCTCGTGCTCTCGCAGACTGGGCAGAAAGGACTGTCGTCATATACTTCAGTGATGTCTTCAAGTCTCAGCACGAAATACACCCCGCATCAGGCAGAAACAGTCAGGCAGTTATCCCACTTGCTTTCATTGACTTTGATCCAACTCACTATGATGTTTGTCTTCCCCTCCTTCGTGCAAGAGCTGATCCGGCAGGTGAGAAGACACACACACACACACACACACACACAGATATAGAGAGATGATGAAACGTTTTTATTCCGGATAAAAAGTTTTAGGCATAGCAATGCCTATCTTCTGCTATTCTACACATATAAAAATACATCAGACGTTACAGCAAAAGTTAAAACATCTATAAATAAAAAGACCCCCCCCCCCCCCCCCCCCCCAGAGAGAGAGAGAGAAAGTTGTTGCACAATTCAGCCATACATGCATTTATCACGTTACAGTCACCATCCTTCATACCCCAGCGCCCAATCTTCTAATCAGATGAAGTGATAATAGGGCCTGAAACACATTTGAGATTTCTCATTTTGCTGTCTTGCAGACACGTCTACTTTGCATCACAGTGAGACGTGTACCGCAAGGCCCTCCAAGGATGCAGATGAGGATTTAACTCCAAACGACGCAGGTACCAGCACTCCTCCACACGACGCAGGTAACAGCACTCCTCCACACAACGCAGGCAATTGCACTCCTCCACACGAAGCAGATAACAGCACTCCTCCACACGAAACAGGTAACAGCGCTCCTCCACACGACGCAGGTAACAGCACCCCTCCACACGACGCAGGTGGCAACTCTCCTCAAAATGACGCAGGTAAAGGCTGTATTTCAAATAAGACAGACGCTGCATTGATTAATGATGAGAGATGTCCCTCTCCTGAACCAGACAGTTCGATTTCAATATCTAATAAAGTGACACCAAGAAAACAAGGAATGTATGCCAGTCCATCCAAAAAGAAGCTGGCGCGACAAAGGGAAGCCAGACCAGAAACGTGGAAAAAAAATGTTCGGAAGACCTTGCACCTGCAAGGCAAACAATACCTTTCCCAATCTGGCAAAAGAGTACCATCGAAGGTGATGAGGGAGGTGGACTGTACAAAGTGCAGGTACAAGTGCTCTGAAAAGATAACAGAGGAGAGCCGAAAAGAACTCTTCGATGCCTTTTATGCTCTACAATCATATGAAAGGCAGAAGGATTTTGTCTGTGCCAACGTTTTGCAGAGGTAAACAGCAACGATGTTTGATGAGGATGCACAACAACCAAAGGAGAAAAAACGTCGAGTTTGTCGTGTATTTTCTTTTAATGTTAACGGCACCGTCCACAGAGTCTGCAAGAATTTTTTTCTTGCGACCCTGGCTGTTGGTGAAACCTATGTGGACCATGCTCTGGAAAACAGCACTGGAGGTGTGTTCACAGGCCAGCAGCTACGGGGGAAGTCACGACCACCCCACAACAAATATAGTAATGAGGCTGTTGACCGCGCCAAACAACACATTGCGTCCTTTCCTGTGGTCGAGTCTCATTATACAAGAAAAGACACACAGAGGTTGTACCTCTCTTCTGACCTCACTTTGAGCAAAATGTATGAGCTGTACACTGAAGATTGCCAAAGTGGTGGGTACACACCTGTGTCCGCCAGAAAGTATAGGGATATATTCAATCAGTATTTTAATTATTCGTTCCATCACCCAAAGAAAGACCAGTGTGTCACTTGCGCAGTTTTCCAACAGAAAGGGTCTGCTGCATCGGAAGAAGAGAAAAAGGAGTATAAGAAACACCGAGATAGGAAAGACAGAGCAAGGGAGGAAAAAGATCGCGACAAAAGAGAGGCAGGCAAAGATCCAAAGAGGCATGTCATCACAGTCGATCTGCAGGCTGTTCTGCAAGCGCCGTGTGGGCTTGTCAGTCAGCATTATTATAAGCGCAAGCTGTGTGTGTATAACTTCACTGTCTATTCTCTCACTGACAGAAAGGGGACCTGTTTCACGTGGGATGAAAGCGAAGGGAAGCGCGGTTCATGCGAAATTGCCACCTGCCTGTACATTTACCTGTCATCCTTGCCCCATCATATTGAGGAAGTGATCATTTTTTCTGACTGCTGTTCAGGACAGAACCGCAACCAATACCTATCAGCAGCACTAATTCATGCTGTCAATAACATTAGCAACATCAAGGTCATCAGCCATAAATATTTAGAAACAGGACACACTCACATGGAATGTGCCAGCATGCATGCAGCCATAACTTTCGCCAAAAAACACTCTCCAATCTACACGCCGAGTGGCTGGGACATCATTCTGAGGATGGCACGACGAGGACAGCCCTATGTCGTCATCCCGCTCAAGCATGGTGACTTTCTTGATTTCAAACATGTAGCATCCACAGCCATCAGAAATACAAAGACAGACTTGAAGGGAAACAAGGTCAACTGGCTCAGCATCAAAGTGATGCAGTTCCTAAAAGGTCAAGAAGAGATGATGTTTTTCAAGTACTCCTTCGATGATCAAGAGTTCCAAGTGCTAAAGATGATAGGGTCCAGCAAGCGTCGCGCACAACCTCTACCTGCACAAATACCTAGGTGCTACGCCTCAAAGCTCCCTGTGTCCGTCGCCAAGAAACAAGATCTGCTGTCTCTTTGCCGCTCTGGAATCATTCCAGCTGAACATCACCCATTCTATGAAAGCCTTTCGACATCTCCAGCTATGAAGGACAAACTTCCTGAGCCTGACATGATGGAGGATGACTGCTCTGATATGGATTAAAACAGGTCATTAGAACAGATCATCTCGTAGTCATGTCTGGCAATGGCACACTTGGCCAGAATAAAACCCTGAGTGCTGACACAAGTTTGACAGTGAGGAACTGTAAATATTGTAATATGGACATAATAAACGGACTTGAAATTTCAATAATATGTGATTTTGTGTTAGAAAACTCAATCCTTGGATGCGGGAATTTCTTTTCTTTTTCTTTTTTCTTCTTCTTCAAATGTTGACATGCTGAGAAGACTGAAATCAAAGCCTGTGCTACGTATGCTTTTTGAACTGAAAATATGACTTACGAGAACTGTGAATGGTAAGACACTTATCAAAAATGCCACAACGACATCAGTGGGTGAGTTCTCTTTCATTTCTGCATAGTTACTTTCTCTTCACGTGTAACGAGATGTTCCTGTATTTTGATAATGCCATTATTGTTGTCAGTATTGCCGACTTCACGTTTGGTTGGTTTTCTCCGTATAGAGTGCACAGCTTAAGTGGACTGATCAGTTAAAAGCATGTGAAAATGTAATCTGTCACTGGTCAGTCTCCTTGAACTCGTATTATATAGATCCTGCTAGATTGAACAGTTTTAAGTTGTGGACCGCTATTCTCCGTACATGTTTTATGATCTTCTTACACTCATGCAGCAGTTCTGTGCTTGTTTTTATCTCCTGCTAAAGAGTCTTGTTTGATTATACGGTTCTTTTCCGTGTCGGGTAATGGCAATTTCACCGTGCAGTTGCCGGGCGTAAAGGCCTTATAACTATTTAGAGCTTTCCCGTCCGTAGAGGAGTCCGTTTTTCCTCACCCCCTGACAGCAGTAACTCTTTCTGCGGCTGTCTGGCACTATCAACATGACCCATTTCAGAAACGCAGCCTAGGTGGAAAACTAGCTGCGGTCCTTAGGCAGGAATGTTTACGTATATACGGGCCATTTTCGGGCGTGCCTGAAACTCGCACTTAGCAGGCCTGTCTTTATGCAGGCACAGGTGGCTGCAAACCTTTTACTCTGAGCGTGCATAAGGACCGTATATAATGTCAGCATTGTTTATTTGCCAAATGTACGCAAAATAAAAACGACTGTTTCAAAATGTTCATTTGAAAGTACAGAGGAGAAAACAAGCTTTCAACTGATACGTGTTTTGATACCAGGAACTCAAGCACTAAATAGAAATAAATCTTCAAAACTTTCAAACTGCTCTCCTGTAAAATTGTGGGAAAACGGGATACGGCTCTTACGCCCGGAACCCTCGATACATTCTCAAATACATCACGATACCTCACCTGGAGATGGTGCCTTCCCATTCCGCAGCTTATCTGGCTCTACTCATAAACTATCATGGCCGATATACCACAGCTGGTATTACCAGCCTTGGGTATATCAGTTATAATAGTTCAGGGGTAGTGCCTAGGTACACAGTATTTATAGATGTGTCACAAAGTTACTACAGTCATTACTATATATATATATTACTGTACTGATGACTACATGTACAAAGCTAAATGCAGGCATGGGAACTGCCCAAGCAAAAATCAGCTGAAACTAGGGAGGTCCGCAACCTTCAGCCTGATGCCAGAGCTTGCTTCTGGGGGCCGGAAAATCAAACAACAGGGGGGGGTGGGGGGGGGGGGGGGTAGTAGTCGCGACACCTTGCTCCGGCCGAATAATCAAACACAGTGAGCGTCTGCCCGCCTATGTTTACTGCGCAGTGCACGGCACACTCTGACAGTGACCAGTGCGGGCTGCGGACAATTCCCATGCCCAAATCTTGTCTGCTTTGCTATTAGATGGCGGCAACGGACATAACATCAGAGGATTTTTCTTTTTTCCCCCGAGGAATATGAAATTATTTTCCGCAGATCCGAGGACAATTCCCATGCCTGTAAATGAGATAATGAACACACACAAAAAAAATCAAATGGCTAATAATAAAAGAACTAGTAAGCAAAAGCACTCACCATCTTGACTGAAGGAGAAGTTGAGGAAAGAAGGAACCAAGAAGGAAAGAGAGCTGGTGGAGTGACACACTTTGCGACACTTACGGCTAAACCACCCATCCTCAGCCTGAAAATACAGCAGGAATAATAGTAAATCCACTATTGTTGTTTCTTTCAAACAAACTGAAAAGTCTCCTTTAAATACTCTATCCTATAACGTATTAATATTAATTCAAACTTTTACTTAACCTATTTACCCTGACACCCCACAGCAGAAGGTGGATTAACCATGATAATTCAAGGGTGAAGGCGCCAAGCTAATCTGGCACTACCCTTGAATTATCATGGTCGATACATCTTCTGCAACTGGTACAGTCGTTAGGTAACACCTTCAAAATTTGGGAAATATGGCCATGGGGTTAAATGGGTTAAGGGGTGGCTTCACACACCCCCTTCCCCCCACCATCTCTCCTTTTATTTTTACTTTCAAAAGATAGTGAATGTCCCAGCAAACTTTACATTGCGCTTTTGCTCTCCTAGTGAGACTATTCAATTACTGAATACACGTCGCACTTGCTCTCTGAAAGCTACATTACAGTTTTGCAGACAGACCCTAACAGATGAGGGATGGTGTCAGAATAGCTTGGCACCAAGCTATGCTGACACCACCCTTTAGCTATTATGGTCAATTCATACCACGTTGTGTTTGTTAGGCCTAACTGCAAAATTATTATTTTAATTTTTATACAATAGTTGTGAAAACTTTACTGTTCCTCACGGGGAAATTGTGGCTTCCTTCCCTAGGAATAGATGTTAACCCCTTGACTGCCAGTGGTGGCAGACTTTTTCTGAAATCTTTGTCAGTTCAATGCCTAAAGATCCCAGCTGTCTAATGAACATGGATACAAAGTGTTGTCAGCAAGTGGCATAGGTCTTCATGAGCCCTTGCAACTGCAGTTGGGTGGTGTTCATATTTGCTCGGTACAAAACAGGTAAGCATTGCCACAGAAACAGCACCACCTGACTGAAACTTTATTTTTTACAGATACAGAAAGTTGCTCGCTCACCTGATAAATCAATTCATACAGAGCGCCATCCTTGCCAGCCATAAAGATGCGACCCTGCTCAGTGCCGGCAATAGCTGTGATAAAGGTGCTGTCGGTAGGGATGGAGTACAGAGGCTCCGGCAGTAGATGCATCTCACCGACCCACCCCTCACCCGAAGGACCTGCTTGTAATAAACAAATAACACACAAAAATGAATTTTTCTCTAAATGTATTTTTTCGAAAAATACTTACCGATGACATTACTACTAGGAAGCTTCGCTTAGCACATCAAATTTAGCCCTCAAAACTTTGTTGTGACCCTCACAACAGGGGAGGCAACCCTAGCGTGTAGTTACCCGGAAACCCCAGAGTAGCCTCCGACGCCCCTCTATCCGGTGGCGCACTCACCCCTTCCCGGCCAGTTTCTGAGCCTAGCTCCACTGCGGCAAGCGGGGTAGGAGGGAGGGACCTCTGAGTAATGTCATCGGTAAGTATTTTTCGAAAAAATACATTTTAGAGAAAAATTCATGTATTTTCTCAAATCATTACCGATGACATTACTATGAAGAATGGCCAAAAGGAGGAGGGTGCCGCAAGCTTAGTACACCTCCCCATCCCCGCGCCATCGAGGCCCCTCCCAACGCCTCCTATGCCCCTCTATCCGGTGGCACACTCACCCCTTTCCCGCCAGTTTCTGAACCTAGCTCCACTGCGGCAAGTGGGGTAGGAGGGAGGGACCTCTGAGTAATGTCAATGTAAGTATTTTTTTAAAAAATACATTTTAGAGAAAAATTCATTTGTTTTCTCAAAATCATTACCGATGACATTACTACTACCAGGAAGAATGGTGAAAAGAAGGAGGGTGCCGCAAGCTTAGTAACCTCCCCATCCCCGCGCTAAAGCGTGCACCATCAAAACCCCTCCCAACACGCCCACTCCCGACAATTTTAGCTATGTGTACCTATGGCACCTGAGGCGCCGGGAGCGAGTGCTGCGCTGCCGAGATGTCCCCCACAAGGCCAAGGTTGGTGCGCTGGCCGGATAGGTCTCGTAGGTAGAAGCAGGCGAAGGTAGACTCAGCCCGCCAACCAACGGCTGCCACAATATCCCGCACTGCACAGTTTCGGTCAAAACTCAAAGGCAATGCTCGCCGCCACCGCCCGGACTTCATGGGCCCGGATGCGCATCGTTTTAGCTTGCTCTGGGGCGAGCTCCTTGTAGGCTGACTGAATCACCCAGAGGAGATAGTTTGTGCCGAAATGTCTCGTCTGCCCGGAGCCAAGGGCAGGAACAGGCGCGAGCGCCCTTGTCTTAGTGGCTTAGTTCTGCGCAGGTACACTTTAAGGGCCCTGACAGGGTCCTGTAGCGGGAGTCCCATGACTGATGAATCAACTTTATTGTTCCAAATACATGTTGACACGTACAGGAAAATTTGTTTCGCCACCTCAGGTGCAACTCGCAATCACCCACACTCACACAACAGTTCACACACAACACTGAAATGGACAGTGGCTCGGGACGGGTGAAGCCCGTCGCCAAGGCGTCTCATGGCCGGCGCCAGTGGCCCCAACCCGACCTGAACCTCCCTAGCACAAAGCAAACTAAGGACAGCCCTATCATAGTATCTCTTAAACACGTAATATAATGTTTTTAAACTTTCTGCTTGGCTGAGACTAGTTACACAAATGAGAAATACGCATCAACAAAACAAAAAGACGAATTATACTTTCACAGTTGCTACCTGGGGGCCCGTCGCTATAAGAACAGCGCCGGCTATTAGACATTCGCTCCGGCATAAACAGTCACCACCTTAATCATGTTATAACTTAACTAATATATAATTTCACACCTACTTATTTTTCAGCAATAAATAGTAATGACTACAATATTAACGTAAAAGCTGTCCAAAATTGTTTCTAAAGCACAGTACACACATCCACACGCTGTTAAGTCAGTGTTGTAAGAAATACAGTCACTGTGTTGGGGAGGTGTCCGTCATCACGTCACTCTGTGGAATGTGGGGCCCGAAGCCTGCCGGCACTCCATCGCTGCGCACACTCACGCTACTCCTCAGGCAGTGATGTTGCGCGTGGCGTGGGAAGAGCCACTCCTGAGATGCTTGAAATGGGAGAAAAGCACGTTGGTTCTTTGCCACAGCATAATGCGCGCTGTTCTTCTGAGATCGGAATTCCCGGCCAATGGCACTAACAAAAATCAGCCAGCGTGTATAAACTAGCATTGCACTGACGGCGGAGGGATCCGTGGCCCCGAGGGGTCGAATGATCACAACTTGAGGCGCAGACACTGGCAGGCGATTCTTTGCCAAGAAGGCAGGATCTGTAAGCAGCTGTACCGATCCATTTGTCCTGCGTTGCAGACAGGAGGGGCGTACCGAAAAGGCATGAATCTCGCTAACACGCGAGGCAGTGGCAAGTGCAAGCAGGAAGCAGGTCTTCCTGGTACGGTCTCCCCAGCGCGCTAAAGGTAGAGGCTCGAATCTCTCGGAGTTGAGCCTGGTGAGAACCCAGGACAGGTCCCAGTGAGGGACCAACGAACGTGAGGCCGGCCGCTGCAGATCGAAGTGGGACATCAGATCTGCCAAGTCTTTGCACGCTCCCGGATCTGGCCGTCCCAGGTGTCGGTAAGTGTCTGCCACCATCGCTAGGTAACCCCGGATGGTGATGGGGGCTAGGTTCTGCCTGAAGAAAAGCCACAGGAAGAACTTGGCCAGCTGGGGGTTGGTTAGGTCCGTGGGGGAAAGCCGCTCCGCGGCGTAGACGTTACAAGTGGAGACCCTCCTGGCTGCAGAGATCGCTTCTGCCGGACAATCTCCAAGCGTGTAACATCAGTCGCTCTGGGCATGGGTGGAACAGCTGTTGCCTGTTGCCTCGGCTGCTTGAGCATCATACTCGGTGTGGGAAGAATCACTGGTGGGTCCGTCGCAAGGGCCAAGAGATCAAAGGTCCAACTCTTGGACCAGCTGAATGGCGCCACTAGTATCAGTACCGTATTGCTGCCCCTGAGTTTCTGAATGATCTTAGGAACCAGCACTGTGGGAGGGAATATGTAGGCCAGGAGTCCTTTCCACGGAATGGAGAGCACATCTACGGCACACGCTAGTGGATCTGGAACGGGGGAGACGAAAAGTGGAAGCTTGTTGTTCCATGTTGTGGCGAAAAGATCGATCAACAGCGTCTCCCAACGCTCACAGAGTAGCTGGAAGATATCCGGCTGAAGCGACCACTCCGTGTGTGGCATCTGCCGAGAGAGAGAGTCCGCTAGAACATTGAGATGTCCCGGAATGTGTCACACCCGCAGAGTTATGCCCCGATCCCTGAACCAAAGGAAGACTTGGTACACGAGGATGCAGAGGGAAGGTGCGCGCGTTCCCCACTGGTTCTGAATGTAGGCTACGACGGTCGAGTTGTCGGAAAGTACCAGAACATCCTTTTGTGTGAGTCGATCTTCCCACACGATGAGAGCCAGCCACACCGCTTTCATCTCCAGCCAGTTGATGTGTCTGTCTGTCTGCTCTCCCGTCCAGCTGCCCGAGGTCACAGCGAACTCCGGCAGCAGGTGGGCCCCCCCCAGCCTGAGCGGCTCGCGTCCGTGCAGATGGAAAGCTGAGGAGGAGGGGAGAAGAGGGGAATCCCTGAAACCAGCCTGGCACTGTCTGACCAACGCTGGAGATGAGACTGTACTAACTCCATCACCGGAACCAAGGTCGCTAGATCGCCCGAGGAGGGGCGCCAGTGCAGAAGTAGATGAAGCTGAATCGGCCGCGCTTAGCAGGCCTAACAGACGGGAGCCAGGACCTGGCCGGGAGAGCTTCTGCTTGCAAGGTTCGGAGTGACGCTTCCACTATGCTCTGAATCCGCTCTTCTCGTAGTCGTACTCGATTGAGGTCGGTCAGGAATTCCATACCTAGGTGGACAAATCGGCGTGAAGGTACCAAGTCGGACTTGCCCCCCGTCGAC
The DNA here is from genome assembly GCA_036245525.1 of Semisulcospira habei. Lineage (NCBI taxonomy): Eukaryota > Metazoa > Mollusca > Gastropoda > Semisulcospiridae > Semisulcospira > Semisulcospira habei. The sequence continues at coordinate 121,702,868 of BTPG01000005.1, forward strand.
CAGGAAGCCTAGGCGACGGAGTAGGGCCAGCAGGGCATCTCTGTCGGTCTCCAAAACGCTCGCCATCTGGTTCCGTAAAAGCAGGTCGTCCAGATAGTTGGACGTCGGGCTGGAAGCCGCTTGCCGGGAACCTTGCCATCACTCCGTCTATAATCCTGATGAATACCCAAGGGCTGAGGTTCAGTCCGAAAGTAAGAGCCCGAAGCTGGTAAACTATCCCGCGAAAGGTGAAGCGCAGGTAATGCCGCGATGCCAGATGGATGGGTACATGCAGATACGCGTCCGCTAGGTTGAGGCTCACTGCGAAGTCCTGGGGGCGCACCGCCGCCCTCAGAGCTCTGGCTGTCTCCATCCTGAAGTGCGGGGCCGAAATGAACTTGTTTAGGGCCGAAAAGTCGATGATCGCCCACCATTTCCCACTGTAGAATGCCGGGGAGTCGTGACGCAGGAACACCTCCGTGGCCTTCCTCTGTAAACGTGCTGTCACTTTGCCCTGGAGAGCTGTCGCCCTGTCCAGTTCTCCCGGAACTCATGTCCACAGGGGTGAGTGTCTCAACGGGGGGGGGGGGGGGGGGGGGGGGGGGGGGAGGGGGAGGGGGACTGGAAGGAGATCCGCAGGCCCTCCGTCACCGTTGACAGAATCCATGAGTCGTCTGTAAACAGCTGTCGTCATGCGCAGCTGTGAAGAGCTAGCCTCCCGCTGACCCAACAGGAATCGGCAGGAGGACCGGAGACCAGTCAGCGAGCCCAGCCGCGCCCTCGCTTCTGAGAGCCTCTGGACCAGGTAGTGGAGGGTGCGCGGAAAGCGCGTGAACGTGCCGGAAGGGAAAAGGCTCCTCCTCGTCCTCGGAAAGGTCGGGAGGAGGAGGGTCTGATGAAACGCAGGGCACAACCCACGGCTCTGCGGGCTGACTGAAAGTGTGCGGAGACAACTCTAGCCGGCGCTGGCCATAGGTCCCTGGACGTCTCCCGTACCGTCTGCCACATTGGTCCGACCAGCAGAGTTCCTCCCAAGGGTGCCTGCCGCATTTGAGACTTCAATGAAACTGGTAGAGAAGTGCACCAACTCAGGAGCTCATCCCGGCGCAACAGGCCACAGTTGGAGGCTGCCGCCATGGCGTTGACCAAAGAATGAAAAGCTGCCCTGTTCGCCGCCACCAGCACCGAGTGTATCTCTCTTCGGAGCTGAAGCCTCAAGATCCCAGGTGTTTTCCATACGTCTGACTACCGACTGTGTCACCATCTCCAGGAACCCCATACACTCCAGAGAGTTGCGAATCAAGGAAGCCGCCTTGTCCAGTCCTCGAGACAGGGAACCTTGTCCACTGCCGGGAGGGCACAGCAAAACGCCTGAGTGTGACCTGCATACCACTGCTGGCGGAAGGTAAGATCCATTCCCTCTGGCCATCGTGCGTCCGTGAAGAACCCCTGATCTCCAAAGCCGTCTGTACGAAGGTGCACCGAGAATGCTTCCGCTAGGTCCTGGAAACCTGCCGGTTGGGGTAGAGACTTGACTCGATTGGACTGCCGAGGAGTGTCGACCATCGCCACGGCCTTCCTCTTCAAAGGCGGAGAAGGGGGGGCAGTGCTCCAGCAGGAGAAAGGATGCGATAAGACGAGATGCCTCGTCCAAGGCTCGGCCAGTAGAAGACATCGGCGCTGCGTCAACAGAGATGGTGGAGATCGGAGAACGCCGTCCAGGCGAGGTAGGTCCCTCATCGTCCTCTCCCAGGGCTGACACCGAGTCCTCCGGATGTGGACTCAAAACCTCCTCGTCATCTGCCGCGCGCTGAGAAGAAGTTGAAGCCATCGGTCCGAGCACCGAGCGAAGAGGAGTCCCCGCCGAACGTTTGTACCTGAGGTCCGCGAACCGTCAGCGAGGGCTGCGTCGGTCTCGCAGGGCTGTCGCCTCCGTCCACCGGCTGTCATCCGAGTGGTCCCTCCGCTGACGACGAAACTGCGTCTCCTATGAAGAGCGGTCACTGCCAACATGGCCCGAAGATCTGCTGCTCCTCGCGGGTGATCTTGAAGCCAGTCGTTGCGACGAAGTCTGTTGCCGCGACCTGCCTGAACTTGTCCTCCGGTCCGACGAAGAGGAGCGGGAAGAAGATACGTCACCCTGAGTACGAAATCTGAAGTCGCCATCTCCAGGAATCCGTGCACCCACACCCTGAGATCGCTCCTTTGATTGTGAAGACCGAAAACGATGGTAATGTTGTGCTTCGGGGGTCCGCCGTCTACATTGTAAAACATCTCGACGGCTCAACGTACTGACCACACTCGTACCCTCCCGAAGGAGGCCTTCAGCGTCAGTGGAACACCCGTGGCTCCACTCTCTATCTCGGGACCCCAAAGTCTGACTTATCGTGTTTGCCTCTTGATTTCCGATCCCCCTCTTAGAGGGCCCGTAGGTGTGGCACTGTCCAGGCACAGGTCCGGCCTACGGTAGGAGGGCGCTCTCAACCCAGAGGGGCGACTGTGGCTTATCGTGTTGGCATCTTGATTTCCGATTCCACTTTGAGAGAGGTCCCGCAGGTGTGGCCCTGTCCAGGCGCTGGTCCGGCCTATGGCAGGAGGGCGCTCTCAACCCAGAGTGGTGGTCCCCCGCGTCTGCTGCCTGGGCTCTCTGCTTGCCAGGAGGGCGTCCGTGAGACCCAACGTACTCCTTGCGGGAGGACCAAGCTCTCAATGGCTGTTTAACACAAGGTGGCGAACCACCGACGGGCCCTATCTCTCGCCCTCGAAAGGCGCAACAGAGCTCTTGGTGCTGTGCGGGATGGTAAGTCCCGTCGGCTGCTATTAGGCTCATTAGTCCGCGAAGGACGTGGCAGCTCAGTAAGTGGGGGCAGCAGGACCTTTTTTTTGCGCCGACAAGCACACGATGTCTGAAATGGCGTTTCTCTGCTTTACTTCCAAGGCTGCAGTCGCTACAAGCTTGTGTGCCGGTCTCTCTCTCCGGTAGAACGCCCACAGTTGCGACCAACGATCTTCATTCCATGTCGTGCATAGTGTGCAAGGTCGACTGGAGGAACAGCCTGAGGCCACTGGAAATCGCCACATTTGGTGCATGTCTTCACCTGAGCACTGTAACATAAGACAGACAAGGGCCTTTGCAAGCGCTCGAAGCCTCTAAGAGAGGGTTCGAGTTCCCGGTCAGTCGCGTACATAACATTTGGTCCATGCCGCAGTCTGGTCAAAAACGCCAGCTGAGGCAGTAACCAAAGCTTTACCTGTCCATGTCCATCGAACCAGGAAAACAATACAACCACAGAAAAAATCCTTCTTTCTTTTTCTTTCTTTATTTTTTTTTAATCCTTAGTACAAGAATCTCAAGCACATCCACGTAAGAAGAGATCACAAAATCCAAAGTCGCAGCACACTAGCTACACACGATAGTCTAGCTAAGCGAAGAAACTGGTGGGAAAGGGGTGAGTGCGCCACCGGATAGAGGGGCATGGGAGGCTACTCAGTGGTTCCCTGGTAACGACACCCTAGGGTTGCCTCCCCTGTTGTGAGGGGCACAACAAAGTTTTGAGGGCTAAAATTGATATGCTAAGCGAAGCTTCCTAGTAGTAATGTCATCGGTAATGATTTTGAGAAAATAAATTAAACAGAAATAATTATGTATATCTAATGCAACCATAAAGGCTGCTAATATGTACAGATGAAAATGTTTTTTTTTTTACCAAAACAATTTCTTAAACTTCTTTTTTTGTGTCTACATTTGGCATCCTTACAAGTTGGTTCAGCTAATTCATAAATTCTCATGGAAATGGGAAAAGGACTGGCAACTGGCCTGCTGATGAAAGGCAACTCTGGAAACAGGTACAGCCACATAAAGGCATGTCTTTAACACATTTAGCCCCAGCGCCCTAAAGCAGGAGATGCATTGACCATGATAATTTAAGGGTAGTGCCAGATTATCTTGGCACCCTTAGGCGCCAAGCTAATCTGGCAATACCCTTGAATCATCATGACATGATCAATGCATCTCCTCCAACTGGCAGATGGTCGTTAAGTGACGCCTCCAAAATTTGGGAAATGCGGCCGTGGGTTTATATGGGTTAAACTTACCATCATACATCTTGGAGAAGCTTACACCCAGCAGAACAATATCCACAGGTGTAGCTAAGCACAACAGGTGCTGGATGTGTGGCTGGAAGATACCTGCAAAAATATAGATAACACAGGCAACACCACTAGCACACCGTCAGTGTCACATGTACGCCGAACTAGTCAAAGAAAAAAAAGCCTCCTCATCCCACATGACTGTTACTGGCAACATACTTACTGCCAACATACAGTCCACCTCTAACTTAAACGTAGAGGAGGGCTGTATGTTGTCAGTTACATTCATATGGGACGAGTAGGCTTTGTCCTTTGACACACAAATTTAGACTAAATCTACCAGATCACAAAACCCCCTTGTGTAAGCAGCCACCTGTGCCGTAAACAGTACTGGTGGATGCATGCACAATGGGACTGACACAGATTCACAGAACAGGGTAAGTACACACAATTCTAAATAAAACAAATGCACACAAAAGAACCTCACCTGGTTTGGGTTTGATGAGGGCCACGCTTAGAATGGTTTCATTCAGTCCATCGAAATAGGCCAGGTCGCTGCTGCATTAGAGTAAGAAAAGAAAAGAAAGAAAAGAAGGTAATGTACTTGATTTCAAACAATTATAATTATAAAAAAACTTCAGGAATTTCACTTAAATTCAAACACAATTTTCCACACACTGTGCATGCTGCCACCAGTAAAGTTTACTTTACTGGTGGCTGCAAGCACAAGGTTTAACCTTTTTCACCCTAAATACACTACTGCTTGAAATAATTTGACTATTGACAGCTCAAGGGTGGTGCCAGAATAGCTTGGTGCCTATTCTGGCACCACCCTCGAACTGAAATGGTTTGCCCATCTCCTAATCTGTAATGCTGCCCTCATAGGACAATAAGCAAATTAAAAGAAGAAAGGCAAAGCCATTATGGCTCACGTGTATGACCGATTTACATATGTGACCTTTGTGACAAGGGCTGGCTTCTGCAGCAGCAAAATCCATCTTTTCTGAAAATGTAAGCATTTTCACACATCTGTCAACCCCCCGTGACCCATGGACCTTTGTGATGAGTCGAATAAATTAGTATGCATAGGAAGGTCTTATCATTGTCTTATCATCAGCTATCTTTGTGCCAAATCTGGTTGAAAAATTTGCAAAAATGTTGATAATAACTACAATTTTATATTTTAAAAAATTGGCATTTTACACACATTTGCCAGCCTCTTGTGACCCTTGCCCTTTCCGAGGGGTCATCCAAATTAGTATGCAGAGATAGGTCTTACCATCAGGTATCTGTACCAAATTTGGGTTTAAAGTTGTAAATAGTATTTGAAAATTTAACATCTTTTGTCAAAATACGGCTATTTTTTACCTATTTCCTGAGCTGTCATGACCCTTGACCTTTCCGATGGATCAACCAAATTAGCGCGCATAGAAAGGTCTTCCCATCAGGTATCTCTGTAGCAAGTTTGGGTTTAAAGTTGTGAATAGTATTTGAGAAAAAACATCTTTTGTCAAAATATGGCTATTTCGGACCTATTTCCTGAGCCCTTGTGACCCTTGACCTTTCCCGGGGGTAATCCAAATTAGTATGCATAGATAGGTCTTACCATCAGGTATCTCTGTAGCAAGTTTAGGTTTGAAGTTGTGCACAGTATTTGAAAATACAAACATCTTTTGCCAAAATATGGCTTTTTTTCACCTATTTCCTGAGCTCTTGTGACCCTTGACTTTTCCGAGGGATCAACCAAATTAGTATGCATAGAAAGGTCTTACCATCAGGTACCTTTGTGCCAAGTTTGGGTTTGAAGTTGCGAATAGTATTTGAGAAAAAATAAATTATGTCAAAATATACTTATTTTTGACATATTTCCTGATCCCCTGTGACCTTGACCTTTGTGAGAGGTCACGCAAATTGGTATGCTTAGAAAGGTCTTGCCACAAAGTATCCTTGGGCCAAGTTTAAAGAGTGTGGCTTGAATAGTCTCCGTGAAAATGCCAACGTTAAAGTTTATCACGGATGACGGTGGACGAACGACCACTGACTCAAAACATACTCATTTTTGCTTCGCACGTGAGCCAAAACATTCAGCATCAGGATGTACTTACTTACTTACGCCTGTCAGGATGTAATGGGTTAAGAAAACTGGGGGTTGTTTTCGACGTCAGTAAAATTAAACAGATTATAGAAGCAATCTAGAAAACCACTTACCCATCTTCATACTTCCATACAAAGATGTCGCTATCAATGGTGAGATACGCCCGCTCAATTTCAGGGAACAGCCCCATCATGCAGTTACACTGCATGCCTTAGAATGCATAAGGAACACAACTCAGGGAAATCATTCACAAATTCAATGGGGCTGGTTTCAGAACTTTCACTTCTTGGAGACAAATGCAATTGCAAGAGACAGATCAACTACATAGCTCAATTATAGCACCTAATCAGTTTGGCACCTTAAGTCCTCTGTTGCAAATTGTTTTCACTTCGATGACAGTGGGGAAAACAGAATTTTTTTTCTAAAATGTATTTTAAAAAAACAACTTACCGATGGCATTACTATGGAACACGCTCTATAACCTATTGATTTCAGCCTAAGCAAAGTTGTGTCCCCTGCACAACTGGGGAGGAGACACCGGGGATCCATGCCGAGGAACCCCGGGTGGCCTCCCCTTACCACCCTATCCGGTCAGGTGTTGGGCGAAAGCCTGCCCGTTTCACACTTAGGACGGCATCCAAAATAGTCAGCAAAGACATGCCAAGTCTTGACAGTGTATACCAACAGCGGCTGCTTAGACGTGCAGGGCTTAATGCACGCGACACTACACACCAGGCTTGTGGTCTCTTTAACCTGCTTCCGTCTGGTCGCCGTTACTCTGCTCTCAAAGCACGGAAAAACCGTTTTAGTAACAGTTTTTATCCTACTACTAGTGCTGTCCGAGCCCTTTTATTGTTATAAGCGTGCGATGATGTGCTCTGTGGGTCGACCATAGAGTTTCATTGCCAAGGCCGACTGATGTTTGCATGAATGACCGAGTGAGAGTGCGTATGTGCTTGGAATCATGTGACCGGCCTACAGAGCACTTCGCCCAACCCTTGTGCTATCCCTCTGGCTGTTGGTGGTGTTTGATCGAGCTGACTCTATGAGTCTCCTCCCCCAGCAGGGCGCACCCCCAACGGTTGAGAGAATAGTGTATATCAGTATTAGCCTAGTCTTATGATATATATTAACCAGTTTTACATCCAACTGTGATCACTAAAATAGTGACATTTACTCTAAGATATTCTGTTTTCTTCTTAAACGATATACCTTTAATTAATTTTGATTGCCTATATTAATAGGCGTGTGTGTTTGTGTGCGTGTGGAAGATGTGCGTGGGTGTGTACGGTATGCATTGGGTTGTGATATTAGTTGTTTAGTTTTAAAATTTTTACAGTGTGTGTAGGGCATTGGATTTGTGTGATAGAGTATTAATTGTTTTTTTTTGTTTTTATTGTTGACTGTGATGTTTGTAATTATAACGACACCAACACACATTCCTATGCTTTATGTTCTTAAGGCAATGGCAATAAACAGTATCTAAGTGGCAAGCGGGGCAGGAGGGAGGGCTCTCCGAGTAATGCCATCAGTAAGTATTTTTCAAAAAAATACATTTTAGAGAAAAAAATTCATTTGTTTTCTCAAAATACATTACCGATGGCATTACTATATGGAAGAATAGCGAAGAGGATGCGGGTGCCGCCCCGTAACCCCCTGTAATTAACTCCCACTGCAGGCCCCCAAAAAGCACTCCGGACGATTTCAGCCAAGATGGACCTAAGGCTCCTGTGGAGATGTCGCCCACCAGGGCCAGGGAGTCACGCTGGCTGGATAGGTCGTGGAGGTAGAAGTGGGCGAAGGTGGAGTCTGCACGCCAGCCTACCACCGCCACAATGTCTGTAGCAGAGCAGTTGCGGTCAAAGGCCACGCTGGTGGCCACTGCTCGCACTTCATGCGCCCGGATATGTAACCATCTATCCCTGTCTTGGGAGAGGTCTTGGTAGGCCGACCGAATCACCCACTGCTGCCAGGACGACACCGTTTGGGCTGAGATATCCGGTCTGCCTGGTGAAAGTGGTAGGAAAAGGTGGGAGTGCCCCTGGCGGCGCGGCTTTGAGCGACGCAGGTAAATCTTCAGTGCCCGGACCGGATCCTGTTGACGCGACCTGCGGGATTGATCTGTCCCTCTGAGCGGACGAACAGTCCGCATCTGGGGCGCAGCCGAGGGAGGCCGGTTCTTGGCCAGAAAGGACGGGTCGGTGAGCAGCTGAGTCGAGCCATCGGCTCGAAACAGCAAACACGCGGGGCGTACCGAGAACGCATGTAGCTCACTCACACGGGACGCCGTGGTGAGGGCCAGGAGGAAACATGTTTGCCGGGTCAAGTCGGCGAACCGTGCCAAGGGCAGGGGCTTGAAGCGGTCTGAGTTTAGCCACGTCAGTACCCAGGCGAGATCCCACCTAGGGACGAGTGAACGGGAGACTGGGCGTCGGAGTTCAAAATGAGCCAACAGGTCCGAAGATCTTTGCAAGTGCCTGGATCCGGGTGGCCCAGGTGGTGGTGGTAAGTGTCCGCAATCATGGCACGGTAACCCTTGATGGTAACAGGTGCTAAGCCTTGGTCGTCGAAGAGCCACAGGAAGAATTCTGCCAGTTGGGGGGTAGTTAGATTGGTGTGGGGAGGGGGGGGGGGCCGCTGGGCGGCGCACGACGACTGGAAGACCCGCCACATGCCTTCGTAGACCTTCCTGGTACAGTCTGCGGGCTGCCGCAATCGGCGCTACTGCCACACCTGAGAAACCTCTAGTGGTGAGGGCTTGCCGGACAACCTCCAAGAGTGTAGGAGGAGGCGTTCTGGGCACGGGTGGAAGAGAGCCTGACGGGTCTGCTTGAGCATCGAGGGCAGGGTGGGAAGCTCCAGGGCCGGGTCCGTCGCTAGAGCGAGTAGATCCGTGGTCCAGCTCTTGGTCCAACTGAAGGGGGCCACCAGCAGGAGAACCCCAGAACATCCCTGAAGTTTCCGCAGGATCTTCGGCACCAGTACGGAAGGAGGGTAGGCATACACAATCAACCCGTCCCAAGGAATGGAGAGCGCGCCCACCGCCCAGGCAAGTGGGTCCAGAATGGGCGAGACAAAAAGCGGTAGCTGGTTGTTCCAGCCGGTGGCAAAAAGGTCAACTTTGGACAAGCGGTGTCTCCCATCGTGAGCAGATCAGGCGAAAGATGTCTGGGCGCAGAGACAATTCCGTGTGGAGAAGCTGGTCACGGCGGGACATGATTGATTGATTATTGGTGTTTAACGCCGAGCAGGCGACTAAGGCCATCTCAAGGCGGGATGGGTAAAAATCTGGTCAGCCAGACTAAAAGCAAGGTCTTAAGACAAGATGTATTTACCTTAAAAATATGGCAGGCTAAAATGTCGCACGAGTCTTTAAAAGAAACGTCTAGACTCTCAAAAAGGGCAAAATAGTGAAATTCACATAGTCTATGAATGCTCAGATCTTGTTAAAAATATTGCATTCTCTCAAGAAATTAAAGATTTTGTCCAGGGGAACATCCCAGAACAAAACCTTCAAGGAGTCTGCTGTGAAGTGTTTATATCTGGTGTCAATGAGATCGGCACAATACAGCAAAAAGTGTCGAACAGAAAACTGCTCATCACAGGCAAAACACCATGGACGCTCATCCTGTTTTAGTAAGTAAGAGTGTGTAACATACGTGTGCCCGATGTGGAGCAGAGTAAGGACAGTCTCCTCACAGCGGATGCCGCAGCGATGAAGTAGACTGTCGGACACCCTAGGAAGAGCCTCATGCAGCTTGTTCCCTTCCTCTTTGTCCCACTCGGACTGCCACTCGCGGGATATGTACGCACTAATCACAGGTTTAAAATCACTATGAACAGTCTGTGTGTCAGGGACAGGGTCATTGCGGGCACTGTTGGCAGCAGAATCTGCGATCCTGTTGCCTTCGATGCCCACATGCCGTGGGACCCAAATAAAAATGTCATAATATTCCTTCATCAAGTCCGCGTAAAGCTCTCTAATCTGCACCAGCAGGGGGTGGTCTGTTCCAGCGCCCTAAAGGGCCTGCAGGGTTGAAAGAGAGTCCGACAGAATCAGGAAGTTCCTTTCCTGAGACTGATAGGCATGCTTGAGTGCCAGCAGAATTGCCTGCAGTTCTGCACTAAATACAGAGGAATGGTCAGGGAGGTGGAGCTTAAATGGGCGTCTAGGATGGCGAGAAGACACTGCAGCCACAGCCACTCTCCCATCCTCAGACTTGGACCCATCCGTATAAATATGACAATAGCCAGAAAAACTTGAAAGGAGTTCATTTAGGCTCTGTTGGTATATGGCTGGTGGAGTACAATCCTTCTTGTGGGCGGTCAAGTCCAGCAAGATGTCAGGAACTGGTAATAGCCAGGGTGGAGTGATGTGTTGCAGAGATTCTGAAACTTTGTCCAGGTCCACTCTGGCCGCCTGCAGATGAGGTCAGACACGGAAGGAAAGTGGACAGACAGCTCCCGGATGGGCATCGTAAATCTCTGCAAACGACGGGTTAAAAACACAATCATAGGCAGGATTGTCTGGATGGGCCCTCAGCTTCAGAACGTAGCTGAGCACGAGTCAGATGCGGCGGAGCTTGAGAGAAGGCTCCCCTGCCTCAGCATACAGACTAGGAACTGGAGATGTCCTGAAGGCCCCTAGACATATGAGCAGACCTTGATGGTGGATTGTGTTCAGACGCTGTAGAACAGACTTGGAAGCAGAGCCATATACCACAGAGCCGTAATCCAGTTTGGACCGAACAAGGGCGCAGTACAGTCGAAGTAAGACAATGCGGTCTGCACCCCAGTCAGTATGACCAACGGCACGAAGAACGTCGAGGGCCTTCTGACAAGAGGTTCTAAGGTAATTAATGTTTGCAGAAGGTCAGTCTTTTGTCAAAGATGACACCCAGAAACTTTACCTCCTCGGCCACCTTAATTGGCACTCCAGCAATGCTCAGGCTAGGTTCTGGAAAAAATTTCGTCTGGTTAGTAAAATGCACACAGACTGCCTTGGAGGGTGAGAACCTGAATCCGTTGAGAGACACCCACTCCTGGATGCGATCAAGGCACAGCTGCAAGCGCCTCTCAAGGGACGCAAGCCCTCGACCTCATGCACACAAAGCAAAGTCGTCCACAAACAAAGAGCACTCAGAATCATCCTTGACGGCCTTTACAATGTTATTAATTTTAATGCTAAATAAAACAGGAGATAAAATGCTGCCCTGCGGGACACCCATATCCTGTTCAAAGGAGTCGGAGAGGGTGGAGCCCAAACGGACATGGAACGACCGGTTAGACAAAAAATTGTGAATAAAAACGGGCAGGTGCCCTTTAAAACCCATGTCCGACAAATCAGACATTATACCATACTTCCAGGTAGTGTCATTTGCCTTCTCAAGATCGAAGAAAATTGCATAGACATGCTACTTGTTGACAAAAGCATCTCGGATAAACGACTCAAAGTGGACTAGATGGTCAGTTGTACTACGGAAGCTCCAGAAACCGCACTGGAGGTCTGTGATGAGACCCTGTGACTCAAGATGCCACACCAGGCGGGCGTTGACCAAGCGTTCCATAGTTTTGCATAAACATGAAGTCAAAGCGATTAGCCAGTAGTTGCCCAGGTCGGAAGGATCCTTACCCGGCTTGGGGATTGGCACAACCACAGCCTGACGCCAAGATGGTGGAAAATGACTAGTTATCCAGATATGGTTAAAGGCCTTGAGAAGTACAAGGAGTGAATCCTCAGGCAGATGAGTTAGGAGCTGATAGTGGATGGTATCTAATCCAGCAGCAGAGTGAGTACATTTCTGCATGGCTTGCTGCAATTATGAAAATGTAGAAGGGGTATTATAGTCTTCCGAGTTATCCGATATAAAATCACAAGTACAAGGCTCTCGCTTCTTCTTCTCTCTGGAAGAAAGGTGAATAATGCTTTGTTGAAGAATTATGGGCAATGGTGGAGGCAAGCAAATTGGTCACAGCCTTTTTATCCGTGACCAAACTGGCACCATCTCTAAGATGGCCAACAGAAGCCGAGCCACCCCTGCCCCTAATTCTCCGAACAGCCTTCCAGACATTTTGGGATGGAGCCCTAGAAGATAAAGATGAGTCTCCAGGAAGCACGGCGTTCACGTTTAAAAATGTAACGGGCTTTCGCCCGCTGTCTTTTAAATGTTAAAATATTCGCTTGCGACGGATTACGAAAAGCATGTCGCTGAGCAGATTTGCGCATTTTGGGGGCCTTGTGGCACTCTTCATTGAACCATGGTACTCTCGGCTTCCGAGGGAGTGATGTGGAAATTCTAGGGATCAGGCATGGTAATTGCCCAAGCAAAAATCATCTGAAACTAGGCCTTCAACCTCAGGCCTCCAAGAAGCTAGACCTTGCTTTCCTATCCAGGGGCCGAAAAATCAAATGGCAGGGGGGTGGGTAGGTGCTAGACACCTTCTTTCCTGTGGCCGAAAAATCAAACGACAAAGGAGGGGGGGGGGGGTGTAGGCACTAGACACCTTCTTTCCTGCAGCCGAAAGATATGACGGGGGGGGGGGGGGGAGCCTTCCTTCCTGGAACCGAAAAATCAGACGGCAGGGGGGGGGGGGGGGGGGGGGAGGCGCCTTCATTTCAGGTCCGAAACAAAACCGGCATATTTAATGCACGTCTGCACACCTAGATTTACTGCGCGGCGCACTCGACCACCAGTGTGGGTCGCGGACACGGCCTGCTGCGTCATATCCTGCCCACGATGTTTAACCGGTGCTCTGCTCATTTTGCTACCCACAAATGTTTTTCTCGAGGAAATGCCTTTTTATTTTCACGGACGATCTCTTCTTTTTTGCGGATTTCGTGGACAATTCTCATGCCTGCGGGATGGTTTCACCTGCTACGTCCAACAAAATAGAAGTAAAACAAGAAACAGGTTCTTCAGCTGACATGACCACCTCCTCTGTAAGATGAGACTGACAGAGGGAGGCGAACAGAGGCCAGTTAGCTTTCTGAAGATTCCAGCGCCCTGCTGGCGAATCCTCACATCTGACCGATGACAGGACTACTGGGAAGTGGTCACTACCACACAGGTCGTCGTGAACCTTCCAGTCAAAGTCCAGCATGAGAGAAGGATCACAAACAGTGAGGTCTAGAACAGAACTAGATCCTGAACCTGGGTTAGAGAACGTAGGTGAGCCATCATGGTACGACCTGGGTTAGCACAGCTCCTTAAAAACCGGACCAGTGAAAAAGACTGAACAACATATCTGCTGACATCAAGTCCTAATCCTGGACAAAGATGGCACTCCTCTGCTAGCCCACTCAAGTCAGTGACTGAGGAGACTACCCACCCACGCCACGTGGAGGCCGGTGCCGAGTGGGCCCACGGCCGGACAGGGTGTCTGCGACCACGTTCAGGTGGCCCGGGATGTGGCGGGCTCGAAGAGCAATGCCGCGGTCCCTGCACCAGAGCAGGAGATGGTAAAGGAGGATGCACAGTGAAGGCGAGCGAGAGCCCCCCTGGTTCTGTATGTAGGCCACTACTGTCGAGTTGTCCGAGAGTACGAGGACCTCCTGGTGGGCCAGCGTCTCTTGCCAGGCGTTGCATGACGACGGATGAATGGGCACGTGCAGATAAATGTCCAAAAGGTAGAGGCTGATAGTAAAGTCCATCGGACAGACAGCTGCACGAAAGTGAGGCGCAGAAATGTAATTGTTTAGCGCCGACAGGTCGATGACAAGACGCCACTTGCTGCCTGGCTAGGGGACGACAAAGAGGTGGCTGTAAAAAGCAGAGAGCCATGTCGCGAGACTATTTCTGTCTGCCTTGACAAGGTCGTCTGGAGACTGGGTCTAAAGGGGGGACATGCGCAACGGCGGAGGGGACTGGGACGATAACTGCAGGCCTGTGGAAACGGTCGAGAGGATCCAGGGGTCGTCTGGGAACAGCGAGCACCAGTAGTTGCTGTAGAGGGCCAACCGCCAGCCAACTGGGGACCTGAGAACTGTCGGCAGGGGGCAGAGGGGAGGGCAAGTCAGCAGGCCCGCCTGCATCCCGATTTACGGGCGCCACGGGACCAGGAGGGGTGGGAGGCGGGGAAGGACTGCTGAGGGCCCTGAGGGGGGGCGAGCTCTACAGCGGGAGCCGCTGGCTGGACAAGAGATGGGCCTGGAAGACCGCAGGGCGCGACCCACGGCCGTGTGGGAAACGCAAAAGCGAGACGAAGAGGGGGCAGCGGCTGGTCGGGGCCACAGATCCTTGGACGTCTCCTTGACGGACTGCCAAATGTCCCCAAAACGCTGCGAACCTCCGAGTTGGGCCTGATGGAGCTGTGTCTTCACGGTCTTGGGAAGATCCGAGCAGAGGCGCAGGAGGGAGGTCCCAACGCCAGAGGTCACAGTTGGCGGCCGCCGCCATCGCGTTAGTGGACGAGTGGTAGGCAGCCCGGTTAGCAGCCACAAGGATGGAGTGGAAGTCACGGAGCGGGGACGTAGCCTCCAGGTCCCAAGTGTCCTCCAAACCGTTCAGCACCGCTTGCATTGCCAGCTCCAAAAACCTGGAACAGACCAGTGAATTCCGGACTAGTGTCGCAATCTTGTCTAGAGGTCGAGGCCAAGCGTTCTGGACCGTCCTGCGACTCCCCGCCTGAGAGATGGCTGCTGAATCCAGGGTGGGAAGAGGAACGGAGAAGGCTTGATACTGGCGGGCTACCGCGCGTCCACGAAGAAGTCGATGTCGCCGAAGCTGTCCTGGCGGAGCTGCCTAGAAAAAGCTTCCGCGAGATCCCGAAAGCCGGCTGGCTGGGGAAGCGACCTGCGACGTTTGGCAGGCCTCTGCGCATCAACCATGGCGGAAGCTTGCCTTTTCACAGGGGGTGACGGTGGGCAGAAGTCAGGCGGGAGGAACTGGAAGGCAGAGAAAAGACGGGACACCTCTTTGAGGGAACGGACAGCCGGGGACAGCCCAGCGTAGGTCCGTCAGCCGGGGAAGCGGAGGAAACTGACGAAGCAGCCGAGCGGGGGGCAGAGGAGCCGAAGGCAGAGTCCCGAAGGAAAACAGCCGAAGCCGAGTCCCCTGGATGCAGGCTAAAGGTGTCTAGATCGAGGTCCATAGAACGCCTGTCGCGCGGATCCAAAAAAGGGGGTGGGGGGGGGGGGGGCGACCAACTCCGCGAGTGCGAGTCTGCCGACGGGCCGCAACACGAGCGAGGGACAGGCAGAGCCGCACGCGAAGCCTGCAAGGAAGGGCATCGCGGGAATGAGGGACTGTGGTAGAACGACGGTCGGAGACCAAGACGGGTTCCGAAAGCCCCTTACTAGCCACCCGCCGGATCCGATCCTGTGAAGTCGACTCTAAGTCTCTCCGCCCGGATAAATCGGAGCGGGAGTGGGGGGGGGGGGGACGACGTAAAAGTGGCTCGCTAGGCCCGCTCGGAAGCATCAAAGCGGGGAGGGATCATAGAAGGAGATTGTTGGCCACACTCAGACAAATCTGAGCATGGAGGGAGCGTGATAAGTCTCGCCTGGCCCGCCCGGAAGAATCAGAGCGGGGGGAGGGGGGAAGCAAAACAGGGGGCTCGCGGGCCACGCTCGGACAAATCAGAACGTGGGGGGAACGTGTATGAGCCGCGCTGGGCCCGCCTGGAAGAATCGGAGCGGGGGAGGGGGGTGGGGGGGAGAACGTAAGTGTGGCTCGCCAGGACAAATTGGAGGCAGCACGTCCATCGCTCTCGGGTCACGCTCGGACGAGTCAGAGCATGAGGGGGATGATTGTAATGATTGTACATTGCTTAACGTCCCGACAGCAACAAGGCTTTCTCAGGACGTGCCTGCACTGCTTTTGAAAAAAACTAAACAGAACATTGAATGTATGTCGCCAGCCGGTCAAATACGTTAAATAAACCTAACACATGGGGCCTAAATAAAGCTAAGACCATTTAGCAACACACATCCAATATCAAGAGCTACAGGCAGTGCAGACAGTAGGGAGAGTTTTAAAAAGGCAAATACAGGTGAATGGACAAAGGGTAGACAGAAACACATGCCCCAGAATAGAGAGAAAAACCCACCCTGTGGGGCTGACCAGGGTGACCCTGGGAACTAAAAAATACCTAACCCCACCCAAGTCCCCCAGGGCAGACCCGGGTGGGGGCATGAGGGGGAGCATAATTTCTTTCTACCTCTTACTTTTCTATCCTCTCTTCTTTCATTTGAGCAAGTCGCGCCGGGCCCTCTCAGACGAATCGGAGTGGGGGGTGGGGTGGGGGACGTACGCTCGGCTCGCCGGGCCCGCTCCAGTGGGCCGGACGGCCCGAAACACGGAGCGAAGGGGAACCCCATGAGCCGACGACATCCGGCGAAGAAGTCCGGGGAGCCTGCTGGGGCCGGGAAGGACAGTCGCGTCGGTAGAAATCCCAAACCTGGGACCAACGGTCCTCTCTCCAATAGGCACACACCTCACAGGTCCGGTTGGAAGAGCAGCCCGAGCACGGGAGGCAGGCGTTGTAAGAGTCCGAGGGTCACTGGAAATCCCCGCAACGAAGGCAGGTCCTCAAACGCGAAGTTGCCATACCATCCGCCGCGCACAGCCCGCAGGGAAGAGTTCACTGAAGGGCTGTAGAACTCACTCCAATCGGCATACACGATAATGAAGAAGAGTTCCGAACGACACAAGCTGACTACACGAGACCGCAGCCAACGTAAGAGTGCACAGAATAATTCAAACACCAGACCGAAGCACCGGTCGGAACAAAGCCCACATGCAGGAGTCCACTGCAGGCGTAGAACTCACAATGAAAATGAAGAAGAGTTCAGTACTAGTCACAAATGACTCCACGAGGCAAAAGCCAACGTAAAAGTTCACAGTATAATCCAAGCACAAGTCAGACGAAACCGGTCGTAAACAAGAGTAAGGCCAAAACACGACCGCCCACGGTCGAGCTAAGAGTGAAACTGGTGGGCTTTTGCCCAACACCTGACCGGATAGGGTGGTAAGGGGAGGCCACCTGGGGCTCCTAGGCATGGATCCCCGGTGTCTCTCCCCAGTTGTGCAGGGGACACAACTTTGCTTAGGCTGAAATGAATAGGATATAGAGTGTGTTCCATATAGTAATGCCATCGGTAATGTATTTTGAGAAAACAATTGAAATGACTGAAAACAGTCCAAAGGACTAACTATGCCCCATGATTCATGCCAGCAAGAGAAATAATTTCTCATGAGTCCCTTTGGATGCAGGGGCTCATGAGAATTCGTGTCTCCTGCAGATGTGACAAGCTACTCAGTCTAAGCAAAAAGCTGAAATTTAGCTTTCTGGGTTTTTGAAAAAGCTGACTCAGTCTCCAGGACTGAAGACTGTCACCCATGTTTACGCTATTTTAGTATTTAGCCCTAACACACTGAAACAAGATATACACTGATAAGGAAAGTTCAAAGTTGTGTGTGCAAGACCATGGAGCGCATCATCAACAAGCGCCTGCAGTGGTACCTGGACTCTGAGAGCATTATCGTGCCAGAGCAAGCTGGCTTCAGAAGCTACAAGAGTACAGAAGACCAGACAACACACCTTGCACAGGTCATAGAAGATGCCTTTCAAGATCAGAAGGTGACATTAGCTGCCTTCATTGACCTACAGAAGGCTTTCGACAAGGTGTGGAAGGATGACCTCCTTGTGAAACTCCTTCGCAGTGGCATCCAAGGGAATATGTACCGGTGGACCAAGTCATACCTGCACAATCGCAGAGCCCGTGTGACAGTGGATGGGTACTGTGGCCAAAAAGTGCTGTTGCGTCAGGGGGTGCCACAGGGGGGAGTCCTGTCACCGACACTGTTCATACTTTTCATCAACGACCTTGTGCCAGAGCTACCAAAAGGAGTACACGCAGCCCTGTACGCAGACGACCTGGTACTCTGGTGCACAGAAGAGTATGCAACAACTGCTACATACAGGATGCAGCTAGCCCTGGACAGGCTGACAGACTGGACCAACAACTGGTGTGTGACCATCAACACAGAAAAATCATCAGCCACACTCTTCTCTCTCTCCAACAAGGCAAAGGCTGGCAACCTAACACTGGGCAACACCCCGCTGCGGTATGAAGACCAACAGACATACCTGGGAGTCACCCTTGACAAGAGGCTGACGTGGAAGCCGCACATTTGGAATGCAGAAGCGAAAGCTAGAAGAAAGCTGAACATCATGAGAAAACTGGCTGGAACACAATGGGGAGCCAATGAAAAGATCCTCAAAAATGTATATCAAGGCACAGTGAGACCACACCTTGAGTACGGATCTAATGCATGGTTGACGGCAGCCCAGTCACACCAGCAGACCATTGACAGAGTTCAGAACCAGGCACTGCGTATCATCACCGGCGCAATGAGATCCACACCAATTGAAAAGATGGAAGAGACAACGGGCATCCCACCCCTGCGCATGAGAAGAGATTGCAAAGCCTTGATACAGTCCACAAAGGTCAAGTCTTCCAAAGACCATCCTATGAACGCTAGGATGAAACAACCAACCTCAGGGAGACTGAAAAGATCAAGCTTTGTGAAGGAGACGAGAGCACTGCAGAGAAAACACCAGGCAAAGCTGCCTGCGCAGGTAGAGGCTCTGAATCCTGCTAGCGACCTTCCACCTTGGGAAAGTAAGCCAGAAAACATCACCATCTCTTCCACGGTACCCTTCATCACCACCAGAGATGAGCACAGCACTGTGAGCAAGAAAGCCCTGACACTGGCCATGCTCGAAGAAAAGTATCCCCAGGAAGCATGGATACGGGCATACACTGATGGATCAGCCACAGATGCAGTTCAGGATGGAGGGGCTGGGGTGTACATTCAGTACCCAAACGGAAAATGGCAGGCAGAGGCAGTACCAACAGGCCTTCACTGCACAAATTACAGAGCTGAGGTGGAAGCCCTAGTCCGCGCAGCTAACACCCTTAGTGGCACTGCAGACCCTGATGCCCAGATTGTCTTCCTTACTGATGCCATGTCTGTCCTTGAGGCAGCAACAGAGATAGATAAGTAGACAGGTGATGGACACCCCTCCCCCAATCTATAGATTTATTTGATCCTCTCCGTATTTAGACAAACCCACTCGACCAATTACCACCAATACCTTAATCGCCTAGCCATTTTAGTTCCACTCCAGAAATCATTCAAGCAACGATTTTTTTATCAACTGCCAACCCGCGAGTATTAAGCAGATCCCCCACCTAACCTAAATTATTAATGCTGCCATTGACTTCTTTAAGCAAAATTATTATATTATATTATAAAATGAATCAAGACGAATTACTTCTTTTAAGTGATATTTGTGCTGTAGAAAACAAAGACTTAGACTTTAAAAAACAGCGTCTTTTGTCTGTGATTGTGTCGGGCAAATCAAAGACTTATCTGGGTAGACAATACATGATAGAGGATATTGAATCTCTAAGCTCTGACGAGCTAATCAAGCTTCATTCAAAATATGAAAATCACATTGCTTCACTAATGACACGTGATTTGAGTCGATCTCTTGTCTGCCTATACACAAAAGCTGTAAGTCACTTCCTACCTGTTGATAGTGACAGCCTTTCACATGATCTCGAAAGTAATCCTATTGTTTCAAGTTCAATTGGCAAATTAGCATGTGTCATGTTTTACAAGTTTGGGAATTACCTTGCACCTGCTGTAACCTTACTTGTTACCGGGAGTCATATTGATTTTTCAAAAATAAATTTTAAATTAGAAGAAAATGGACGAGACGACTCCACAACAGAGCCATGTCTTGACACAGGTTCAAACAGTGACTAAGACTAAAAGTCCAGGTCGAATAGAGGCTGGGAAAAGATTAGCTGAATATAACAGACAAAAGAAATTACAGCTTCAAGCATTAACAGAAAAGACTGACGTAACATCATCAGTGACACTACCATTAGAACCAACACATACCCCACAAAGTGATAAAAAAACAACTAAACCTGAAACAACAAAATATATAGTTGCTGGATTTGTTGTCGGATTTGGTTACGTAGGTTACCAATTATATACAAAATACAAACCAAACACTCAAACAGTGTCCAAAAAATCAAACACTCCAAAAACAAAAGAAGAAGTCTCCACATTACCAGCAGTTTCAAAACCTTTGGACCCA
>BTPG01000005.1:121735278-121912778 GCA_036245525.1 Semisulcospira habei
TTTATTTTTGTTTATAAAAATTGGTCCAAAGCCTAGAATCATACCAGTTGCATGTCCAGTAACAGAGTTGAAAGATTTGGCAGACGTACAGGATTTTGAGAAGGAAGGGGAAATTGGAGAAATATATGGTTTTGAACTTGATTCAAATGGCATGTACAAAAGGAAAGTAATTGTTGACATGAAAGATGGTGAAAAACAGATTCCTAAACTTGGTCAGCTGCGTGATGTTACTGTACCTACTCCACCTGTAAATAATGCGCCTTACAACTTAATACATGTGGGTAGTAAGTGGGTTGTTTCACCTGTGCCTGTTCCACCACCCACAATTGACTGGGACATAAAGATTGAATTTATTAGTCCTTATGTATACACTGATGATGAAGGCGCCTTAGTGTTTAGGAAGGTTGTTAATTCTGGGCCGCTTATTGTAAGCCTTGTTCCAAGTTTTGCCCCAGACAACAATAGCAGAGAAAAACTGAAAGTTGAAAATTATGAGAGACGGAGATATCTTCTTACAACTAGAAAGGGTAGATCAGATACTTCTGTTGTGTTTATGCCAGCAAGCTTAGTCGTGGCTAGAGAAGCGACAATAGTATTTGAAATTATCATGAAATCTGTTGCTACTGCTAAAGAGGCTCAAATTGCACAAGGAATTAAACTTACATGGAATGAAACAGTAACAGAATCATCAAAGGTCTTTATTGCCATTACAAAAAATAATGATGTTATTAATGTTTCAAGCAGTATTCCCACTGTCAAGGTGGTGGTTGACAAAACAACTTTTGTTCGTCTAACTTACATAAACCTTGAACACATTGATCTTGTTGCATTTTATTATGCCAGCAAATTGTATACTTTTGAAGAGTTGCAAAATGTAATTGCTGATTAAAAAAATATTTGTAAATAAAAAATGGTGAACTTGTATCCACAAATACCACCTGAGCAGCTTGAGCCTATTGAGCGTGATAAAACATTAAAGGCAGATTCATTCCGTTTAATGAATATTACAGAAGCGTTGAAGTATTTGGAAGAAGAACAAGCAAAATACTCGAGGTGTAAACGCCGTTACAATACGGTTTTCAATTCTGTACACAACACATCAATGGCCATGGGGGTGGTTTCGGCCGGATTATCTGTAGGAGGTATAACTCTTTTTGCAACGGGGGTGGGAAGTGTTATAGGAATTGCTGTTGAAGGTATTGGTCTTGTCACAAGTCTAGCATGCTTTGGTATGGAAGCTATTAACAAAAGATTTTATATGAAGTTGCAGAAGCATGAAGCATTAAGTACGCTCGCAGCAGCTAAGCTGACGAGTATGAAACTTATTATTAGTAAGGCTTTGGAAAATAATGAAATTGACGATAACGAATTTAAAAGAGTCCAGGATGATTTAGCAAATTACAAGCAACAAAAATCTGAAATACAGAATAAGATGCGTAGTCAGGCTGTAAATGTTGAAGAGCTAAAGAAATCTTTTTTAGAACAAGGAAAAAAGATAGGCGTAGAAGAAACTATGAAAAAAGTTCGAGAACTTACAAGCAAGTAACGATAGGTTTTGGTAATCCATTATTTTTGTCATACACTTCGCAAAGAGATGTCATGCCTTTCACCCCTGCCTACCTAACACCATCTGCCCCTCCACCAGACTAAAAAAAAAATTTTATGTTGTCCTTGTAACTTGGGTAATCTGTCCGAGTAAGTTGTTGACTTGGTTCAATAACTTACAAGATCTTATGATTAGGTTCTTGTAAGAACTTGTTTTAAGTCACTTATCAGAACTTGCACCAACTAACTTCAAAGTTACCTGTAAAGTTAGTTAGCGGTTGTAGGTGACTTTGGAAATTTGTTAACAAGTGTCTGTAGGTAACTTAAATTTGTATCAAGTGTATATAAGAATGTTTTGTGTGTGTGGTTATTATTAAATAACTGTGTTTTGGGGTATTGACGTAGAGTCAATGGTATAAATGTTCTTGAAATTATCATATCTCTAACACTAACTATATATACACATGCATAAATACACACACAGACGCACACACACACAAACACTCGCACACATACATACACGCATGCACATGCATACATACTAGCATGCACACGCATACATACATGCACTCACACAATGACAAACACTCACACACAAACACTCGCACGCATACATACATGCACTCACACACTGACAGACAAACACACTCATACACTGACAAACACACGCATACACACTCACACATACCTACAAACACACACAAGCACTCACACACAGACAGACAGACAGACACAAAATCTTTATTCAGCATGTAGACTCCAGTCCGCAGAAAACTTCACCGCATTTCAGTTGTATGACACGATATAGACGCGGCGTACTTAGTCACGTTACTAAGTCCCTATGTCAGTGTTAAAAACCGCGCTGACAGCGTTAGCGGCAAGGGTGTCATTAGAAGATTAAATACTTTGTATTAAGAGTCATTTAACTCTGTGTTCTGTCTATGTTTTTGCTTGCTACAGAGCTACAGGTCGCTAAATCAACTTCCACATTGCAGCTAGTGACGTATTTGTCTGCACGCTGTACTCAAATGAAACTGTCTGCACGCCGCGCGCCAGCGATGTTTGCTACGTAAAATCTATTTTAAAACCGCGCTGACAGCGTTAGCGGCAAGGGTGTCATTAGAATTTTGAAGACTTTATGTTAAGAGTCATTTAACTCTGTGTTCTGTCTATGTTTTTGCTTGCTACAGAGCTACAGGTCGCTGAGCCCACGCCGCGCTATTTACCACCAGCGATGTTTGCTACGTAAAATCTATTTTAAAACCGCGCTGACAGCGTTAGCGGCAAGGGTGTCATTAGAATATTGAAGACTTTATGTTAAGAGTCATTTAACTCTGTGTTCTGTCTCTGTACTCAACTGAATGACACTGTCTGCAGTCCGCGCTGACGGCGTTAACGGCAAGGTGGTAAACAGAATTTTGAAGACTTTATGTTAAGAGTCATTTAACTCTGTGTTCTGTCTCTGTCCTCGCTGTACTCAACTGAATGACACTGTCTGCAGTCCGCGCTGACGGCGTTAACGGCAAGGTGGTAAACAGAATATTTAAGACTTTATGTTAAGAGTCATTTAACTCTGTGTTCTACTCTCATTTCTTAGTTGTTTACGAGACGGAAGTAATAGCAAATGACTCTGTTTTAGTAGGCTCAATCTTCTGTTTTGCCCCTCAACACATGCTTACTGCGCCGTTAGCGGTCCCCGTGTGTGACTGCACACCTAAATTCGATAGAAATCGACATAGGTCTGTAAACGTGACACTGCCTAGATAAATTAAACAACCTGACGAGAATAAATGTCCTATTACATAGAGACCCGCATGCTTTTGCGTACGGTACAACCAATAAACTAAAACCGCGGTTTTTCACTCACAGCCGTGTTTAAAGTAAAACGCAATACTGAACCCGGTTGTACTCGACACTCCGCAATTTAACAGTAAGTTTTCTTTAGTCTCGGCTCACTAACCTTTTTGTTGTTTCAACATAACGCACAATAGTAATATTCTACAAGATGTATCACTGCACTGAATATCGAAGTCCGGAATTTGTAATATTTCCAATGGCTACCACAAATAACACATCTTCTCACAGCAACAGAAATCCTTGAAACGTCTCAACGACGCAATACTTGATCACGAGACTAGGGTCACGAGTTGACACGCGGCGTTGTTATTGGCAACATTGACGTCACTTACTTTTGGGTTGGGTGTTGTGGAAATTATGCCTAACGGGAATTCCCACAATGAGGCAAGTAGTCATTTCCCAAAAACAGCTGATAGTAGTAAATGACAGCATTAATAATTTAGGTTAGGTGGGGGATCTGCTTAATACTCGCGGGTTGGCAGTTGATAAAAAAATCGTTGCTTGAATGATTTCTGGAGTGGAACTAAAATGGCTAGGCGATTAAGGTATTGGTGGTAATTGGTCGAGTGGGTTTGTCTAAATACGGAGAGGATCAAATAAATCTATAGATTGGGGGAGGGGTGTCCATCACCTGTCTACTTATCTATCTCTGCAACAGCAAGCAAACTGCCACGTCTACAAGAGGCACTGCAAAACATCAAGTGCACCAGACTGGTGCTGCAGTGGATCCCTTCACACTGTGGCATCTACAGCAATGAAGAAGCTGACAGAATGGCAAAAGTGGGCGCAGAGAAAGAACAATATGAAAATGGAGTCAGCTTCACAGAGATGAAGACCATCATTAAGTCTGTGTACAGACCACCACAACGGCCCCTAGACAGTTACCATCAGCTGTCCAGACAAGAGCAGGTGACCATCTTTCGTCTGAGGACCGGGCACAACCGACTCAATTTCCACCTGCACAGACGCTTCCACCTCGTGCCATCTCCCCTGTGCCCTTGTTGAGAAGCAGAGCAGACCGCAGAGCACATCCTCCAGGACTGTGGGAACCACCAGCCGCTGAGGGAGGAGATATGGCCGAAGCCCGCCACTCTACAAGAGAAACTGTACGGGCCTGTGGAGGCGCTACAGAAGACCACAGATTTCATTTTGAGAGCCAAACTCCAAATGTGACGGCGTTCGAGAAGAAGAAGAAGAAGAAGAAGGAAAGTTCAAGGTTGCTGCTAGAATATCTTGGTATCATTAAGTGCCAACCTAGTCTGACATCAGCCTTATTTTAACAATCATGATTGAAAATTTTCCTGAGATGTAATTTAGTCTCCATATCCTTATGCTGATTAACAAAGGATACGGTCAAACTGCTCAGTCAGCTCTGGTGGAAGAGGCAGCCTCTTGACACTGGTCAGTTCTGGCAGTGTGTCCAACCCTATTCCAGCCTCCAATAGACTAGGGTAGTCAAAATCATGCAGACCACTCACATTTGGCTGAGCTGAAAAACAAAATTATTATAAAAAGTAACATGCAGCTAATTTGACTAAATCAATAAAATGTTACACTGAACAATCTGCCCTAAAGACACAATTTGGTACAACGTATTAAGTGCAAAGTTAACACAGAAAAAATGCAGAAAGGCAATACAAACTAAAACACCCCATGTATACACATACTGTGAGCAGCGATTTGAAGCTGTTCTGACAGGTCCAGGTAACTGCGGTCATCCTGCAGGAATTTGTCAACAAGCCGTGTTGAGTTTTCAAGCACGTCCTGCAGTGACAAAGGGGGCAGCCCACCTCCTAAGATCGAAGACATCTCTCTGTGCACCTGGCAAAAATCATAAATTATAACATTTTAGGATTTGAAACTTAATTACTCCCGCAGAGCCAGCGTACAGGATGCTCATCGGTCATTGACGCATACAAATTTGAAATGACGCATTGCTCTGTCAGTGAGCCGGTCATATGACTTTCATTTTTTAGACAGTCACCGAGACCCGCGCCGAGTTAGTTGGTTTGTACGAGAGAGAGAGAGAGAGAGAGAGAGAGAGAGAGAGATGCTCTAGTGCACTGTAGGCCTATAATGAACAGAGTGCATCCTAAAAATTAGGGAGGCGGGAGGCCCAGCTACCAACAGTGATGGGTGACACTTGCCCCCTCTCTCCAGCAAATGTAAACAATACTGCAAGCATGGGCCCGGACTAGGTACACGGTCCAACATGTTGCAAAATGCTTTCCGCCTGTAAGAGGCATACATCCTCATCAGCCCCCAAGGCTACATTAAGTCTCTTGTTGGTCTCATTGAGGTTTTTGTTTTTCATATAAGTCGGCATGACTGAGGGTGCCGCAGGGGTCCAGATGTCTGTAGCCAGTTTTTCACGTATTCATAATAATATAGAAGCAAAGGAAATGGCTTTACCGTTGTCACTGCTGCCGGTTTGTAATTTTTGCAGAGATATGCATATTTTTACATGATGTCCAAAATGTTGTAATGTAAGAGGTTGTAATTGATGTACCAGTGGTCTCTCATGCTCACACATAAAACCGTTGTTCTTATTTTATGGTTACAGTAAAACACAATCAGTAACTCGATCTTGCTTGTTCGCGTCTTGTACTTTGAAGTCCACATCATGTAATTACTTGTATACTTATTACTGACAACCACAATCTGTTTTTTTATTTGTTTGTTGTTTTCTAGGAGAGGGCAGAGGGAGGGGGTCTCTATGACAATTTGACAAAAAGGTGCTGTGGTTGGTGTCCTGGACACTAAAGCTTGAATCAATACTGCCAGAAAACTGGTTCTTGTTGCTGAAAACCATTGTGCTCTTCACTGTAGCACAGTAATTTAGTGCTTGCACATGTTTACTGAAAAAAGCATATTATATGTAATGGAAGTCATTAAAACACAAACCTGATTACATTAGATTACAAAATAGCAAACAAACAAAAAAAATCCGAAATTGCCAAATTTACTTGTGTTTCGTTTTGAGAATCTATGCATATAGCTGGAGATTTTATCTGATAGTGTTACTCAAACTGAGGAAGTAAATGCGGACTAAGTAACGATTATAATCCACATCTGCAAGAGGCACAGATCCTCATGGGTCCCCTCTGCCCGCGGGTTCATGAAATCTACGCCTCTGACTGGTGCCATTCATGCTCATGTTCCTCAAACTGATCCTAACTGAAAACAGCCTTGACTGTAACCAAATGGCACGCAAGCACCGCAAAAACGTAAACAGTGAGAGTCTGCAGGCCCAGTTACAAAGATGTGTTGACATATTTGACAACTGAGCTGACTACTACTGAGACCACACCCACAAACGGCACGTGTGATTGAGGTAGAACTGTACATCGCAGTGGATAACTTGACACTGAGTAGCCTGTTCAGTAGACGCAGCGGCTGCGCTTCGCTAGCACCCAATCAATTTCAACCTTTTCTCGATTATGATTGGTGGCTCGTAAAGCAACGCAAAGCCGCTATGCCTACTAGTACTGAACAGGCTACAGGGTTGACCGAGCGTGCGGCTGTGGGGAGGATGAAATTAGTTCATTGAAAGAGGGTGTTCGTTATGCAAGTGTATTCTCTTCGTTCATTGTACACTACTTTTGACTACGCCGACAACATCCGTTTTTTTTGCTGCTGACATTTCGAAATCGAAAATGCCGAAAACGTGATTTTTTGTTGACTTATTGATTTTCAAAATGACCTATTGATTTTATGTTCCTCCGGCCATATGACTTATTGACTGCAAAACTCAACCTAATCACTGCAGAGCACCCCCCCTCCCCCCCCCAAAAAAAAAAAAAAAAAAATTGAGAAAGTTATTTTGTTAAGCATGAAATACAAGCGAGCACAAGTAGGCCTATACATGTCTCCATTCTAAAAATATAAAAGGGTGTCGAACATCAATAGGATTCATAAAGTTCAATAGTGGCAACAGTAGAACGTCGAGAAACTGAAAGTAGACTGCACAAATCAGACTTAGTCACGTTACTTAGTGTTGCTTTCTTTATGCAGTCTTTTACATGATTGAAGGAAGTTATGTTTCCATCCTGTATAATGAAAGAGTTTGTTATAATGGTTGAAACTTAAACAAAAAACTCCCAAGAAAATGTGAAAACAAAGGTTAATAAAATGCACAATTCCGTTAAATGAAAGCATGTTATTGTTAACATCAATCGCTACTACTGGCAATGACTGTTACATTGTAAAAAGATCAAAACGCAGAATACATACATTCGACCTCTAGCACAACACCAGTGAAACATCATCTCACTCACCTTTATTGTCCGAGGGTGACTGGAAACGTTGGCACTTCAAATTCAAGAAGACACGCCGGTAATACTTACCGCCATTTGCTAAATCAGGCGATTGACTTCCGGCATGGGAAATCACTCTGCACACTTTTAAATCAAACAGAAGCACCAACGATAGAGTAAACAAGGGCTGGTGTTAGTCTCTCTTGGCTTGACTTCGCGAACGAAGATTTTATAGGAGTTGCCCACGACGTCTGCAGGCTTGTTCGTGGCTGCGGAGGCCAATCCGAGACAGGCAGGTTCGACCGCAGTGGCTGCAGGGGAAGGTATGGCCGGGGTTCTGAGCTGCGGCATCTCTGTTTTTTCTCCTGAGCCGCTTGTCCTTAAGGCTAGCTCTGTGAGAGTCCTCAAAGGAGACAGCTGCCTTGTAAATGGTGGAGCGCCAGGTGTCACGGTCCGCAGCAAGCGAAGACCACTGGTGGTGGTCGATTTGGCAGGCACTAAGTGACTTCTTGAGACAGTCTTTGTATCTCTTCTTTGGTGCCCCTCTGTCACGGTGTCCAGTAGCAAGCTCGCCGAACAGGGTGATCTTTGGTAGGCGATGATCCTCCATCCTGGAGACATGCCCCGCCCAGCGGAGCTGTGTCCGCAGCAGCAAAGCCTCGATGCTCACAGTTTCAGCCTGTTCAAGGACCTCGACGTTGGTGACATAGTCACTCCAGTGAATGCCCAGGATGGTACGCAGGCAGCGCTGGTGGAAGCGTTCGAGGAGTCGTAGTTGGCTGCGGTAGAGGGCCCAGGACTCGGAACCATACAGCAGGGTGGTGAGGACCACAGTCTGTACACGCTGATCTTGGTGCCTGTTTTCAGCTGTTGATTGTGCCACACCCGCTTGAAAAGTCGCCCGAAAGCGCTGTTCGCTTTTGCCAGCCTGCTGTCAAGCTCCTTGTCCAGCTTGGCGTCCGACGTGATAATGCAGCCAAGGTAAGTAAACTGGTGCACTGACTTTAGTTCAGACTCGCCAATGGTGATGTGAGGAGGGCGAAACACTGTCTTGGGTGCCGGCTGATGGAGGACCTCTGTCTTTTTCAGACTGACCTCGAGTCCAAAGAGCTGGGCAGCATCTGCGAAGCAAGACGTGATGCGCTGCAGGGCTCTCTCTGTGTGTGCAACGAGGGCAGCATCATCAGCAAAAAGCAGCTCACGAATCAGTTGGTCTAGGGTTTTCGTGTGGGCCTGCAGTCGTCTGAGGTTGAACAGGCTGCCATCGAGACGATACCTGATGTACACTGCATCGTCATCATCAAGGTCCACTGTGGCCTGCTTCAACATCATGCTAAAAAAGATGGTGAAGAGGGTCGGTGCCAGCACGCAGCCCTGCTTTACGCCGTTGAGAATAGGGAATGGTTCTGAGAGGTCATTGTTGAGTCTGACCTGGCCTTGCTGGTCCTCGTGTAGCTGGACAATCATGTTGAGGAACTTTGGGGGACAGCCAAGTCGCTCCAGGATCTGCCACATGCCTTGCCTGCTCACAGTGTCGAACGCTTTTGTTAGGTCGACAAATGTTACGTACAGCCCTTTGTTCTGCTCGCGGCACTTCTCCTGTAGCTGTCTCAGCACAAAGACCATATCGGTGGTGCTCCTGTTTGCTCTGAAGCCACACTGGCCCTCTGGGAGTTGGTCTTCAGCGATGGCAGGTACCAGCCGATTCAGGAGCAGCCTTGCAAGGATTTTCCCAGCAATGGACAGCAGGGTAATTCCCCGATAGTTGGAACAGTCAGACTTCTCGCCTTTGTTCTTGTACAGGGTGATAACGACTGCATCACGGAGATCTTTTGGTAGTGTTCCTTCCTCCCAGCAGCAGAGAAAGAGGTCATGGAGCTTGTTGTGCAGTGCTGTGCCTCCATGTTTCCAGATCTCTGGCGGTATTCCATCAATGCCTGCTGCTTTGCCACTCTTGAGCTGGTGGATGGCTGTGAGGGTCTCTTCAGCGGTGGGCGGTTCGTCCAATTCAACCTTTACTGGGAGGTGTGGGATTTGTATGACGACTGCTTCTTGAACAGTGCGCTCAGCGCTGAAGAGGCTCTGAAAGTATTCCGACCAGCGGTTCAAGATGGAGGTATTATCTGTGAGGAGTGCCTGGCCATTCGCGCTTCGCAGGGGACTTTGTACCAGGTGCCTGGGGCCATACACTGCTTTCAGTGCTTCGTAGAAGCCCCTGTAGTCACCATTGTTAGCACAAAGCTGGGTCCTCTGTGCAAGTCTGGTCCACCACTCATTCTGGAGATCTCTGAGCTTGCGCTGGAGACTGCTGCAGACGAGGCGGAAGGCAGACTTCTTCACAGGGCAGGAAGGCTGGGCTAGGTGGGCCTGATGGGCGGCTCTTTTTTTTGCTAGGTGTTCCTGGATCTCTACATTGTTTTCGTCAAACCAGTCTTTGTTCT
Source organism: Semisulcospira habei (assembly GCA_036245525.1). NCBI lineage: Eukaryota > Metazoa > Mollusca > Gastropoda > Semisulcospiridae > Semisulcospira > Semisulcospira habei. The sequence continues at coordinate 121,745,378 of BTPG01000005.1, forward strand.
TCTTTCTGGCGAAACCCAAGACTTCTGCAGAGGATTTTGTAATAGCAGTTTTCAGTTGTTCCCAAAGTGTTTCAGGGGAGGAGTCTACTGGGTCCGCTGTGTCTTTGAGCCTGCGCTGTAAATCTGTCTGAAAGGCGGCTTTCACATCGTCACGCTGAAGGCTGGCAACATCAAGCTTTTTCTTGGGGGGCCCCCATTTCTTGGGTTTTGGCCTGAAGTGGAGCCTGAGTTTGCAGCGGACAAGGCGGTGGTCAGTGTGGCACTCTGCGCTGGGCATCACTCTGGTGAGGAGGACGTCACTGCGGTCCCTCTGACGCACTAGGACATAGTCGATAAGGTGCCAGTGTTTGGAGCAAGGATGCATCCAGGTGGTCTTTCGACTGTCCTTTTGCTGAAAAGTAGTGTTGGTGATGACCAGTTGCTGCTCCGCACAGAACTCCAACAGTAGGCGGCCATTGTCATTGCAGTTCCCCATGCCATGCTTGCCGAGGACTCCTTTCCAGGCTTCAGAGTCCTGGCCCACTCTGGCGTTGAAGTCGCCGAGGATGATGACTTTGTCGTCTGCAGGGGTACTCTGTAGGAGGCTGCGCAGGTCAGTGTAAAATTTGTCCTTTTCAGCAGGCTCTGCCAGGAGGGTTGGGGAGTACACACTGAGAAGGGTGACGTGTTGCTGGTGTCTCAGTGGGAGGCGCATGGACATGATGCGGTCTGAGTGGCCCGTTGGTAGGTTTTCCAGCTTAGTCGCAATGGATGTCTTGACCATGAAACCCACGCCTGAGAGCCGTCTTTCTGATGCAGGCCTGCCTGACCAGTAGAGGGTGTACCCAGCACCAAGTTCTTGGAGGCTGCCTTCGTCCGGAAGGCGTACTTCGCTGAGCGCGGCGATGTCGATGTTTAACCTCCGCAATTCATGGGCAATGAGGGCGGAGCGACGTTCAGGGCGTCCGCTGTCTGCTTTGTCGAGCATGGTTCGGACGTTCCAGCATGCTACGTTGAGTCCGGTCGTGGTCGTCATGAGAGTGGATCCGTTATTCTTTCTTGTTTTTTGACCGCAGTAGAAGATGCCCGTTGACCGCGGCTAGCCAACTGGGGTTGCGAGGGGACGAGCTTTGGTTAGGCCACCTTTTCTAGGCCCCTCTCCGTGTGGAGCAAGCAGTGCTGTCCCTAGAGAAGGCTGCTTGGTCGTTCAGGGTGTGCCGAGTGATGTTGTCATCCCCAGGTCAACATCAGGCGACCAATATCCTGAACCGCCTGCATGCAGGTTTGAGACTGCGGCTTCCAGTGACATCTTTCACCTGCCGTTTCGCCCCTCGCCCGTCGCTACAGGACTTGGAATGGTCAGTGTCATGGTCCGTGGACGTTTCCTAAAGCCTGCGCGGTGGAGCTTTTTGGTGGAGTGCAGTGTGCGCAGTACTGGCTCCACCCTTTAAACCCTTGGTTCATCTGCCATGGCCTAGCAAGCTGGGACGATGGCATCGAGGTCCTCGGGTCGTAGGTTTTATATCAGACTGTCCTTGTCCTAGTCTCTGGCTCAAAAGCCTTCCCCGGAGACACGGGGGCTTTGATGTCAGGGGTTTCCTCCCTTAGCCTTTCCGCAGCCAAGCGGCCAGGCCTGCAAGGCAGCAGGCGACTCGTGGAGGGCGGGGTCGTCTATGTCCCGTGCAGATGTGAACATCTGCCCACTGCCCATGCTGGTGTTAGTGAAACACCAGCAAATCCACGAAATCAAAGATACATTGCATCTTCTTTCTTTGATCAATTTAGTCCTTCAGACCAAGATCCATGTGCCATTTAACTTCTTTGAAAGCTGATAAATAAACTCTTACCTGTGTGCTACAGCACTGCGCTGACAAAATGAGTGACGACTCTGAAAGTGAAGTGCCGGACCTGGTCCCAGCTGATATCAAGAAAGTTCCCATCACAATCATCACTGGTTTTCTAGGTAAGGACTACGGTTTGTGAAGTACAGTATATGTATTTAACTTGCAATAGTGCAATATTGTGAACAGTAAACGCAGATCTTACATTTTCAAATTACATTTTCAAATTGTATTTTGGCAACGAATCGGGCCCCTCACCCCCCCACCCCCCACCCCCCAGAAAAAAAGAAAAGAAAAGAAATTTGATTATGAGAAAAATCTAATTTTAAATGTTTTCACAAATTAATTGAACCCCCAAACACCATTATGCAAAAAACAGTTTTGTTTAAATCGCACATTTGAGTGCGAGCAGTCATGTCATTGAAACTTTAAACGATGTTTTTAAATTTATGTAAATCTGGTTTTCAAGCTAGCTAAGTTAGGTCAGCATAAAGAGCTCGGTATATACTGTGTCACATTTATGGTAATTCAATTGTCATGTGTTTTTCCTCACCCAGGAGCTGGAAAGACCACTTTGTTAAACTATGTGCTGACAGAACAGCATGGGAAGAAGATTGCAGTCATACTCAATGAGTTTGGAGAAGGTGTATATCATTCTTGCCATACATAAAGGAACTGTTTCACTTTTAGGATGGACTTAAAGCAACTTTCTGTAGGCAATAACGGGTTAATAGCTTGTAGTATCTCTTTCAGTTTCATAAGTGTTTTTTTTAAAAATCATACTCCATAAAGCTGCACAAAAAAAGACTAACTTGAGGTCTTCACTTTTATTTCATTATGAAGTTTGAGTGTTGTCAAATTAATGACTATTTTGCTCATATTCATACATGTATGAGAGTTACACCATTGTGCGCAAGGGGCAGTAGAAAACAACTTGCATACATATGTGCCTACTCACATGAAAAAAAATGGAAACTGTACAAAAAATGTATACTGATTCAAGACAATATTGAGAATCCACTGTTTTGGCTTATTTTAGCAACTTTGGGAGGCACATTAAAAGGCAACTTTGAATTATGTGTGATTTTTGTTTTTGAAAAGCAACATAGGTTTTGACAGTGTACATTACTACATACTTTAATATTGTACTGTATTTTATGTTGCAAAAATCATTTAATGCCAATGAACCTATTCTGCCCTGACACACTATATGGATCTACCTTGGTAGCTCAAGGATGGTGCCATATTAGCTTGGTACCTACAGGCACCAAGCTTTTCTGCCACACCCTTGAACTATGATGGTCAAAAATAAAAAAAATTCTAGGACTTCATTTGTGAATTTCTGCAGGTGACTCTATAGAGAAGTCCATGTCCATTGGCCAAGAGGGGGCACTGTATGAAGAGTGGCTAGAACTCCGCAATGGATGCCTCTGCTGCTCAGTCAAGTAAGTGAAGGGGCGTATTATACTGAGCAATATTTTGCTTTATATAGTGCCAATAACAGGCAGATGTGATTACGAGAGACTTTACTTGCTTACTTACGCCTGTCACCCCTCCCCGGACATGGGCCATCGACGAGAGACCTCCAGCGACTCCTGTCCTGTGCTTCTCCTTCGATTTTACTCCAGGTGGTTCCCAGTCTCTTGATGTCTGCTTGGAGGTCTCGACGCCAGGTGTTTCTCGGCCTGCCTCGTTTCCTCTTTCCCTGGGGGTTCCATGACAATGCCTGCCTAGTGATACTGGAAGCTGGCTTTCTCAGACTATGACCAATCCATCCCCATCTTCTTCGCCCAATTTCATTCTCTGCTGTTATCTGCTCTGTTCTCTCCCAGAGTCTGATGTTGCTGATCTTCTCTGGCCAGTGGATTTTCAAAATTCTTCTAAGGCAACTGTTTATGAAGATCTGTACTCTGTTGACTGTGGTTTTTGTCAATCTCCAAGTCTCTGCTCCATATAGGAGAACTGCTTTTATGTTGGAGTTGAAAATCCGAACTTTGGTGTTTTTTTCAACTGGAGAAAGGCTGCTCTGGCTTTACTGATTCGTGCTCTGACATCTGCATCAGTGCCGCCTTTTTTGTCTATGATGCTCCCAAGATAGGTGAAGGACTCCACCTCCTCCAACACTGACTGGTTGCGTTCAGCCTCATTGTCTTTGTTTTCTGTTTGTGGATGGTGAGGCCCACTTGGGACGAGATGTCAGCAAACCTCGTGGTCTTGTCCTGCATTTGTTGATGAGTGTGGGACAGTAAAGCCAAGTTGTCTGCAAAATCGAGGTCGTCAAGCTGTGTCCACTGTATTCCACTTCGTCTGTGCTCTGTGGTCCTCTTCATGACCCAGTCTATGGTCAGTAGGAAGAGGAACGAAGACAGCAAACACCCCTGCCTGACACCAGTTCTGACTTGGAGCTCCCTGGTGAACTGCCCTTCGTGGATCACATGACATGTCATGCCATCGTAGCTGCTCTTGATCAGACGGACGAGCTTTGTGGGTACACCGTAGTGTCGTAGGAGTTTCCACAAAGTCTCTCGGTCCACGCTGTCAAATGCTTTCTCGTAATCCACAAAGTTGACATACAGCGGGGAGCTCCATTCCAGAGACTGTTCCACGATGATGCGGAGAGTGGTGATCTGGTCTGTACATGATCGGTTTTTCCTGAATCCTGCTTGCTGGTCTCTCAGCTGGGGGTCAACGGAGCTCTTCATTCTCTCCAGGATGATCCTGTTGAAGACCTTTCCTGGTACTGACAGCAAGGTGATTCCTCTGTAGTTGGAACACTTGCTGAGGTCGCCTTTCTTGGGAAGCTTGATTAGGTACCCCTCCTTCCAGTCAGCTGGCATCACCCCTCAGATCTTTCCAAACAGTGGGTACAGCATCTCTACTGTTGTCTCTAGGTCTGCTTTCAGAGACTCCGCTGGGATGCCATCTGGCCCTGCTGCTTTGCCGTTCTTCAAAAATGCCACTGCTTTTCTGATCTCTTCTCGGCTGGGTCTGTCACAGCTGATGGGTAGGTTGGTCTTTCCTGGCTGGATGTTTGGGGGGTCGGGTGGGCTGGATCTATTCAGTAACTCTTCAAAATACTCGGCCCATCTGTCGAGTTGGTCTGCTCTGTCTGCAATAGGCTTGCCTTCTTTGTCTTTTGCTGGTCTTTCTGTATGGCCATACTTGCTTGACAATCTTCTGGTAATGTCATAGAGCTGTTTCATGTTGCCGCTGCCTGCTGCCTTTTCTGCCTCTGCTGCCAGGCTGTCTGTGTAGGCCCTCTTGTCTGCCCTGATACTCCTCTTCCCCTCGCGGTTGGCTTCTGAGTATTCCTCCTGTGCCCTTGCTTTGGCTGCTGTCGTGCGACTGTTGTTGACAACTGCTTCCTCACTTCTATCTTCTTTAAGGTCTGTGCCGACAGCCAGACCTTGTGATGGTGTTTCCTGAACCCTACAGTGTCTTTGCAGGTTGAGTTCAGCGCCTCTCTTAACTGCCTTCCACTGCTGCTCTGTGGTGACCGCCTCCTCTTCATTTACTAGCTCCTGTAGCACTTGAAACCGGTTGGACAGCACCAGTTTGAACTCTTCTCTCACTCCAGTCTCTCTCAGGAGGCCTACATTATAGCACTGTCTTCTTGTTGTCTCTGTGCGGCTTTTCTTTAACTTGAGCTTTATTCTTAAGGTAATCAGATGGTGGTCTTAGGCGACATCTGCTCCCCTCCTCACTCGAACATCTTGAAGGGATCTTCTAATTATTTCATCAAAAACATTACCGATGACATGACAAATGGGAGTGTCTACTACGTGCTCAAATTCTAGCCTACGAACCCGTTGTGTGCAAACACAACCCGGGAGGCACTCGGGGAACCCCCCAGAGGGGCCAAGAGTTGTCTCCCGGACCTGCCTATCCGGTTCCGAGTCACCTGACTCGCCAGTCAGCTACGTAGGCTCACGACCTTCGGACGTGTTCTAGCCTCTCGCACTCGCTTCGACCGGTCGGTCTTTGGTGCTCGAGTTCGCCGTGACTTCTTGCTTCGCTTCTGCTTCGCTTCTTGCTTGCTTCGCTGCAGCTTCGCTTGCGCTTCTTCGCTTGGCGTCCTCCTTGGTTGGCTTCGCTTGGCGGACCTGCTGGTTCCCGCCCGTTCGCCGGTGGCGACATGGACGTCTCTTCTCCCGCTACCGCTTCGGCAGAGAGGTAGGATAGTTAGGTGTGACGGGGCCGGTTCCCAGGCGGGATACCGGCCTGAGCCTTTGGACTCTACCTTATTTTCGTGTTGTGCGGGTTTTGTTGAGCGGGACCTCTTAGCTCGGCGGGGCCCTGGCGCCCTCGCCCTTCCCCCTTTGGGTGAAAGTTTCTGGCTTTCCCTGGTAGCCTTCGGGGAGCATGGTTTGAAACAGCTGCGGCGCTTGGCTCACGTTCATCTCCAGCCTGGCTGGGGTATGCTGGTTACGAGAGCGCACTCTTAGCTTCGAGTGCTACGGCAGTATAGCCTGAGGGCACGGCCCTTTCGTCCCTATTGTCGTTTGGCACACGTTTACTCTCCAGCCTGGCTGGGGTAGGCTTTGTTATGAGAGCGCAAGCTTAGCTTCGAGCGCTACAACAGTATAGCCTGAGGGGCACAACCCTGTTGTTATTATCGTTCGGTACGGTTCCCCTTGGTAGGACGAGCCCTGTTGGTCTCGACCACATACCGGCAGTTGTTTTTTTTTGGTGTGTTGCAGTGCCCTCCTGATGACCTGCACTCAGTGTGGAGGTTTCCAGTGGCCCTCGGATTCGCACAAGGTCTGCCTGCCGTGTGTCGGCTGTACATCTGAGCGTTCGTGTGACGTTTGCGCCGTCTGGCCGGAGCTCCGCTGGTCCCAACTTTGGAGCTTCTACCGACGTGAACGCCCGACACCTGTGCCTATTGCAAGACCTGAGGAAGTGCCGGCTGTCATCTCCGGCGCCCCGACCGCTCTTGCCCCCGATGGCCCCAGTCTGGAAAGATCTCCACAGCGGACACAGCAAGGTAGTGTGCGGAGTCGGGAGTTCGAGGCGCTGGTTCCCAGGAGGGAACGCGCTTGGACCAAGCCTTACGCCAGGCAGAGAACCCATCTCGAGACAGAGGTCAGTTCGGAGAGACGTGCCTCGCGCCGTCCATGGTCAACCGGTCCCCACTCGTCTCCTAGGAAGGCCTTGGATCCTCCTCGGCCGCTGCGAACCCGCCTCGCCACAGAGTCCGGCTCGCGGAGACATTCTCGCACACTCACCACACCACTACCTGTATCCAGTTCCTCCTTACGCTCAAAGTCTGACCACCACTCTCGCGCTCCTTCGCGTGAGCGTCGTAAAGATCGTGATTCTCCTCGTCATCTGGACCATGGGCCCTCGCGCTCTACCTCTTCGCGGCGTTCGTCCCACGTTTCCCGCCGTCTGCCTCGTCCCTTCCGTTCCCCTTCCCCTCGCCCAGCCTCTTTCCTTCCTCCTCGTTCCCGTGGATCGCGGTCTCCAGCTGGTAGTCGCTCGTCTTGTCGCCGCCGCCGTTCCCGGTCCTCTAGTTCGTCGCGTCGCCATCGCGGACGTCGTTCTCCCCCGCGTGCTTCGGCGCCTTATGGCTCCCCTCGTCCTCGTCGAGCTGTTCGCTCTCGGAGTCACGGTCGCCGTCCCTCTTCGACGGCTCCCGGCGTCGTGGACGACGATTCGTTGAGTCTTCTCCCTGATGATTCCATCTCGGTTCTCCTAGGAGGTCTCAGCCGCTCCCCTTCGCCGCTCTCTCCTTCGGATGCGTCGACAGCCCACGGGTTACCGGCCTCCTCCCGCACAGAGGCTCTTCTGGCTCTCGACGAGGTCGCCCGCCTCATCTCCACCACGCTTCCGGCAGAGGACTGCCCTCCATCCCCCCCCCCCTGAAGAGGAAGCCTTCTGCCTTCGTCGACGCGGGTAGACAGGTGAAGAAGTTCAAGACTCTCCCTCAGCCCCCCGCCTTTCGTGAGCTTCGGGATGTTTTTTCGGCCCACCTGTTGTCTGACTCACGGGACAGTAATTTCTTCTCGGACCACAGATGGCCTCCTGACCTCGACATTTACTTCCGCCAGCAGCGGTACGCCGGCCATTCCCAGGCCTTCCTCTGCCCTCTACCTCCGGTGGACCCAGCCGCCGTGGTGCAGGCGGGTGGGGCCTCTGCCCTTAGGCGTGCGCTCCCCGCGGGTTTGGACAAGACTGCTTCGCTTGTCAGGAATTCCTTGGCCTGCGCCGGCTTCATGGAGCTCCTTACGCAAGCCTTCCTCCGGCGCGTGGAAGATTCGTGGCACCCTTCCCTGACCCCCCTTCTTGGCGATCTTCTCGTCCTCGCTGAAGCGGCCAACCGCGCCGCGTATCACTCTTCTGTCAATGCTATGGCTGCAGCCTCCAATTGTGACTTCTCCGCCGCGACGCTGTCCTGCAGGCCTGCCGGGAAATGCCTGCCGACCTGAAGACTCAGCTGCGTCGTGCCCCCCTCGGGGGACCCCTTCTCTTTGGTGACACCTGGCAAGCCGTCAAGGATTCCAATTCGGACAGGTGGCCTCCCAAGTCTGTTCCTCGGCGCTTTCAGTCAGCCCGCAAGGCCATGGGTCGCTCCCTGCAGACCACCAGACCCGTCGCCCCGACTTCGACAGCCCAGCTGCAGTCCCTGCGTCGCCGTCGCCCCGCCTTCGGTCGCCCCGGCCAAGCTAACGCCCCCGCCCCCGCTTGGCCCCGTCCCGCCCGTCGCCCTGGGCGCGGGCGGGCTCAGTGACTCCGCCCCTCCTCCGCCTCCGCCGGCCGTCTCGGGTCCTCCAGTCGGCGGCAGGCTCGCCCTCTTCAGCGACGAGTGGCGATTACTGATTCCAGATGACCCGTGGATTTTAGACACTGTTTCCTTCGGCCTACGGATCTCCTTTCGTTCCCCTCCTCCTGTGCGCGCTACTCCGCTGTGGACCGAGATCCCCGCAGACCCGCTCAAGGAGTGCGCCCTACGGGGGGAAGTCGACTCTCTCTTGAGGAAGGACGCCACAGAGGTTGTGCGCCGCACAGACTCGCGGGGATATTACAGCCGACTTTTCGTCGTCCCCAAGCCCGGCGGCAAGTGGCGCCCAGTGATCGACCTCTCAGCTCTGAACCGCTTCATCGTGGCTCCTTCCTTCCACATGGAGACGGCCCGAGCCCTGCGTACCTCGGTGCGACCCATGGATTACGCCGTCAGCTTAGATCTCTCCGACGCTTACCTACATGTACCCATACATCCGGCCGCCCAGAGGTATCTGCGCTTCGCCTTCGATGGAACCGTTTACCAGTTTCGAGCCCTCCCCTTCGGCCTCAACCTCAGCCCCTGGGTCTTCACCCGCTTGATGGATGCAGTAATGGCCAAGGCACAGCAGTCGTCTCTCAGCCCTATGTCCAACTACCTCGACGATCTCTTCCTGAGGAACCACGTCGAGGCCGTCTTGGAAGCGGACAGGGATACACTGATGCGTCTGCTGTCGCGACTGGGGTTCCTCCTCAACGTCGGGAAGTCAGATCTCACGCCCTCGCGCCGCTTCATTCATCTCAGGATGGAGTTTGCCACCGATCTCAACGTTGTTCGCCTCCCGGATCCCCGGATTCGGAAGTTGTCCGCCTTCGCCAACCAGCTAGCTCAGCAGGAAGCAGCTCCCGCCCGAGTTTGGCTTCAACTCCTCGGACTGATTAACGCAGCGGCGGAGCTTCTCCCCCTGGGTCGCCTCTACGCCCGCCCCCTTCAGCTGCACCTCCTGCTTCTCTGGAGACCCTCTTCCGGCGACCTCACCACCCTGGTCCCGGTATCCCCCCTGGTTCGCCCTCATCTTCTACGCTGGACCGACACGGCTTGGTTGGCTTCGGGAGTCCCTTTGTCCTCCCCCCCCCCGCACCTCTCCCTGTGTGTCGACGCGAGCCTCTCGGGGTGGGGAGCCCACCTACTTCCTCAATTCGCCTCGGCGTCCGGCCTCTGGCCCCCGGAGTTTGCGGACAAGCACAGCAATTGGTTAGAGCTGCAAGCAGTCTGGCAAGCCCTCTTCGTTTGGGAGAGCCAGCTCAGGAACCAGCGGCTTCTCGTCCTCTCCGACAACTCGACGGTGGTGGCCTACATCCAGAGGCAGGGGGGCACCCGCTCTCCCGACCTCTGTATGCTCCTCTTCCGTTTGATGCGCTGGGCCGAGGAACGCGACATTACCCTCCTCGCACGACACATTCCTGGCCACTTGAATGTGTTGGCGGACTCTCTCTCTCACCGCGGCCAGTTGCTCCACACAGAATGGACGTTGCGCCCGGATATCTTCAAGATGATCTGCGCCCGTTGGGAGACTCCCTTAATCGACCTCTTTGCTACGAGGTGGAACCACCAGCTTCCCCTCTTCGTCTCCCTGATTCCAGACCCGCTGGCCTGGGCAGTCGACGCCCTCTCGATTCCTTGGGACGGCCTCATCGCTTACGCGTACCCTCCGACAGTCCTCATTCCCAAGGTCCTCCACAAGCTTCGAGAGAGCAACGCAGTCCTGCTTCTGGTCGCCCCGCTGGCTTGGTCCCGGTCCTGGACCACCGACCTACTCAACCTCGCCACCTCTCCCCCCCTGCGCCTTCCCACGCCCCGTTCTATGCTCAAGCAGCCCAGGCAGGCTCTCTTCCACCCTTGTCCAGAACGCCTGTCTCTTCACGCCTGGAGGTTGTGCAGCGCGCCCTCACCGCTCGAGGCTTCTCTTGTGCAGCAGTGGAGGCAATCGCTGCAGCCCGCAAGCCGTCCACCCGGCGTGTTTATGAAGGGAAGTGGCGCGTGTTGTGTTCCTGGTGCGACGCCCGTCGCCTCTTACCCACCGGACTGACTAACCCCCAGCTCACGGACTTTCTCCTCTGGCTCTTCGAGGTCCAAGGTTTGGCGCCCATCACCATCAGGGGATACTTATCCATGGTCGCCGACACTTACCGCCATCTCGGCCTTCCAGACCCCGGCGCCTGTAAGGACCTCTCCGACCTCATGTCCAGCTTCAGCCTCCAACGTCCGACTCAGCGTTCTCTCGTTCCTCGCTGGGACCTACCTTGGGTCCTGACGTGGCTGAATTCATCCCGCTTCGAGCCACTCGCTCTCGCCCCTCTGGCGAATGTGACACGCAAGACCTGCTTCCTTCTAGCCTTGGCCACCGCGTCCAGAGTTAGCGAGCTACACGCTCTTTCTACCCGCCCAGACTGCCTCCAGTTCAGGGCAGATCGCTCCGTGCAGCTCTTAACGGACCCCAACTTTATTGCCAAAACAAGGTCGCCTCTAACTGCCCCACAGATCATCACCTTGCTGCCCCTGGGAGGGCCTGACTGCTCTCCGGAGACTCGGCAACAGGATCCCGTGCGTGCCCTACGCATTTACCTGCGCCGTACCAAAGTTACCCGTAGAGGGCGCTCCCGCCTCTTCCTGCCCATACGCCAGGGCAAGACTGATATCACAGCCCAGACGATCTCCTCCTGGCTGCGCTGGGTAATACGATCGGCATACATCGATCTCTCCCCACGCGTAGCGCAGAGACTGAAGATCCGCACACACGAAGTACGCGCCATGGCCACGAGCGTCGCATTCGATCGGAACTGCGCTGTCAAGGACATCGTGGCCGCGGTGGGCTGGCGAGCAGAATCTACCTTCGCTCGTTTCTACCTTCGGGATCTGGCGGGACAGCGAGACAACCTCGCCTTGATGGGGGACCTCACGGTGGCACAGCACTCCCTCCCGGCGCAGCAGGCGCCGTAGGTACGCACCTAGCTAGCTACCTGGGAATTAGCAATGGGAGGACGGTCTTGGTCGCCGGTAGTACCGGTGCGGCACCCTCCTCCTATTCGTGATTCTCCCATTTGTCATGTCATCGGTAATGTTTTTGATGAAATAAATGCATTTTTCTTTAAATGGTATTTTTTCGAAAAATACTTACCGATGACATGACACGGAGGACCCTCCCACCTGCCCCGCTTGCCGCTGGTGAGCCTAGTATCTGACTGGCGAGTCAGGTGACTCGGAACCGGATAGGCAGGTCCGGGAGACAACTCTTGGCCCCTCTGGGGGGTTCCCCGAGTGCCTCCCGGGTTGTGTTTGCACACAACGGGTTCGTAGGCTAGAATTTGAGCACGTAGTAGACACTCCCATTTGTCATGTCATCGGTAAGTATTTTTCGAAAAAATAACTTTTAAAGAAAAATGCATATTTCTTGCTAATGCAGATATGGTCTATTTGGTTCTCTGTAGTATGGTCAGGTGAGACCCAAGTTGCTTTGTGTATTCTTCTGTGTGGGAAGATGCTGCCTCCAATGACAAGTCTGTTTAGAGCACTAAAGTCTACAAACCTCTCCCCGTTCTCACTCGTCTCCCCTAGTCTCTGTCTTCCCATCACCTCTTCGTATCCGGTGTTCTCCTTCCCTATTTTGGCATTAAAATCGCCCATGACGATGGTGATGTCTCGCTCCGCACATTTGTCCACAGTCACTCAGGAGTCGGTCGTAGAACTCTTGTTTCTCTTCCTGGTCACTGTCATTAGTGGGCGCATAACACTGGATGACGTTCAGCTTGATCTTTTTCTTTTTCTTGATTCTAAAGGCTGCTGTGATAATTCTTGGCCCAAGAGGTTCCCAGCCCATCAGCGCTCTCTGTGCCACTGGTGACAGCATGAATGCTACTCCTTCTGTATGGGGGGCATTCTCCTCTTCATGACCTGAATACAGAATCATCTCCCCACTTAACAGCCTTTTCTGGCCAGACTGCGTCCATCTGGCTTCACTGATACCTAGCAGGGAAAGTTTGTACTTTTGCATTTCTGCTGCTATCTGGGCGGCCTTGCCGCTCTGGAACATGGTCTTGACATTCCATGTGCCCATGGTTGTGTCCCTGGATAGAGAGAGGCGGCTCGGTCCTGTGGCTCCCGAAGATTTCCGGCTTTCCCCACAGGACGTCATAAATCTTCTGGTAGAAGAACCTTCCTCCTCCTGGAAAGGAATTGCTGTTTGTCTTTTCGTCGGCGTTTTTGTAGCTATTTTATTTTTTGCAGGGTGGGGAAGCTACCCCCACGCCCAACCCCCTTACTAGGAGGACCAGGGGTTTTCTGTCGGGGTCACCTTCCCTTAGACCATGTTGGTTCACGGCACCTTATTTCATTCGGTGCACCCCTCTCACGAGGGACCCCCTATCCACCACCCAGGGGACGCGCCTCAACGCCGTATGGTCCCAGCGCGAGGGTAATCATATGGCGTTTACATTATCAGAATTGCAGCAAGCCTTGCAGAAATGTAATGACTCTGCTGCTGGCCTAGATACCATCCACTATTTATTCCTAATGCATCTGCCTGAGAGGTCACTTCTTGTACTTCTCAAGGCCTTTAACCATATCTGGAGAACTGGCCATTTTCCGCCGTCTTGGTGCCAGGCTGTGGTTGTACCGATCCCCAAGCCGGGTAAGGATCCTTCCGACCCGGGCAACTACCGGCCTATCGCTTTGACATCTTACTTAAGCCTGTCACCCCTACCCGGGTATAGGCCGTCGACAAGAGACCTCCAGCAACTCCTGTCCTGTGCTTCTTCTTCGATTCTACTCCAGGTGGTTCCCAGTCTCTTGATGTTTGCTTGGAGGTCTCGACGCCAGGAGTTTCACGGCCTACCTCTTTTCCTCTTTCCCTGGGGGTTGCTTTGACATCATGTTTATGTAAAACTATGGAGCGCCTGGTCAACGCCCGCCTGGTTTGGCATCTTGAGTCACAGGGTCTCCTCACAGACCTCCAGTGCGGTTTCCGGCCCTTCCGTAGTACAACTGACCATTTAGTCCGCTTTGAATCATTTATTCAAGATGCTTTTGTCAACAAGCAGCATGTCTATGCAATTTTCTTCGATCTTGAGAAGGCATATGACACTACCTGGAAGTATGGCATAATGTCTGACTTGTTGGACATGGGTTTTAAAGGGCACCTGCCCGTTTTTATTCACAATTTTCTGACTAACCGGTCGTTCCATGTCCGTGTGGGCTCCACCCTCTCTGACTCCTTTGAACAGGAGATGGGTGTCCCGCAGGGCAGCATTCTATCTCCTGTTTTATTTAGTGTTAAAATTAATAACATTGTAAAGGCCGTCAAGGATGATTCTGAATGCTCTTTGTTTGTTGACGACTTTGCTTTGTGCGCACGTGGTCGAGGCCTTGCGTCCCTTGAGAGGCGCTTGCAGCTGTCCGTTGATCGCATCCAGCGGTGGGTGTCTCTCAATGGATTCAAGTTCTCGACCTCCAAGACTGTCTGTGTGCATTTTAATAACCAGACGAAATTTTTTCCAGAACCTAGCCTGAGCATTGCTGGAGTGCCAATTAAGGTGGCCGAGGAGGCAAAGTTTCTGGGGGTCATTTTTGACAAAAGACTTACCTTCCGCAACCATATTAATTACCTTAGAACCTCTTGTCAGAAGGCTCTCGACATTCTTCGTGTCGTCGGTCGTACTGACTGCGGTGCGGTACTGTCTTACTTCGTCTGTACCGGGCCCTTGTTCGGTCCAAACTGGATTACGGCGCTGTGGTGTATGGCTCAGCTTCCAAGTCTGTGCTACAGCGTCTGAACACAATTCACCATCAGGGTCTGCGGATATGTCTTGGGGCCTTCAGGACGTCTCCAGTTCCTAGTCTGTATGCCAAGGCAGGGGAGCCTTCTCTCAAGCTCCGCCGCATCCGCCTCATGCTCAGCTACGTTCTGAAACTGAAGGCCCATCCAGACAATCCTGCCTATGATTGTGTTTTTAAACCATCGTTTGCAGAGATTTACGATACCCATCCGGGAGCTGTCCGTCCACTTTCTTTCCGTGTCCGACCTCATCTGCAGGCGGCCCGGATTGGACCTGGACAGAGTTTCGGAATCCCTGCAACACATCACTCCACCTTGGCTCTTACCAGTTCCTGAGATCTTGCTGGACTTGACTGCCCACAAGAAAGACTCTACTCCACCAGCCATATACCAACAGAGCCTCAATGAACTGCTTTCAATTTTTCCTGGCTATTGTCGTATCTATACGGATGGGTCAAAGTCTGAGGATGGGAGAGTGGCTGCGGCCGCAGTGTCCTCTCGCCATCCTAGACGCCCATTTAAGCACCGCCTCCCAGACCACTCATCTGTATTTAGTGCAGAACTGCAGGCGGTTCTGCTGGCACTCAGGCATGCTTATCGATCTAGAGAAAGGAACTTCCTGATTCTGTCTGACTCTCTTTCTGCCCTGCAGGCCCTTCAGGGCACGGGAAATGACCACCCACTGCTGGTGCAGATCAGAGAGCTCCACGCGGACTTGATGAAGGAATATTATGACATCATTTTTATTTGTGTGCCAGGGCATGTGGGCATCGAAGGCAACAGGATCGCAGATTCTGCTGCCAACGATGCCCGCAATGACCCTGTCCCTGACACACAGACTGTTTATAGTGATTTTAGACATGTGGCTAGTGCGTACATAGCCCGTGAGTGGCAGTCCGAGTGGGACAAAGAGGAAGCTAACAAACTGCATGAAGCCCTTCCTAAGTTGTCCAACGGTCTACCTTATCGCTGCGGCAGCCGCCGTGAGGAGACTGTCCTGGCTCGGCTCCACATCGGCCACACGTATGTTACGCACTCTTATTTACTTAAACAGGAGGAGCGTCCATGGTGTTATGCCTGCGACGAGCAGTACTCTGTTCAACACTTTTTGTTGTCTTGTGCTGATCTAATCGACACAAGGTATAAACATTTCACGGCAGACTCCTTGAAGGTTTTGTTCCGGGATGTGCCCCCGGACAAGATCTTCAGTTTTCTGAGGGAGTGCCATATTTTTAATAAGATTTGAGCGTTTATAGATTATGATGTTTCTATTATTTTGACCTTTTTGAGAGTCTTTCGATGTTTTCTTTAAAGACTTGTGCGACATTTTAGCCTGACATATTTTTAAGGTATATTTACATCATGTCTTAAGACCTATCTTTTAGTCTGGCTGACCAGATTTTTACCCTTCCCGCCGTGAGATGGCCTTAGTTGCCTGCTCGGCGTTAAACCCAAATAACTAACTCCATTTTGAAAATGCAAGTATCATCAACTTGAGTCTTCTTGGTGTGCAAGGGATTTTGGGAAGGAAAGTATATCAAGCAAATGCATGAATATTAATTTGCTTGTTATACAATATTTATCAATGAAGGAAAAAGGAAAAACTTTATAGAGTGGGGTTATAAAAACTATACAATACAATACAATAATACTTTATTAATCCCTCATGGGGAAATTCACATTTTTGCCACCACAGGTGCTGCTTAGGAGGAAAGCACGTTGGGTGTATTGCCACAGCATAGCGCGCGCTGTTCTTCTAATATCCGCTTGGTACAACAAGAATCAGTGTGTATCAACTCCCAGCATAGCGGCACAGCGGAGAAAAATATGAAATCCAATTAACAGTCACAGCACATCAAATTTACAAAAGTCATCAAAAAGAAATACCGGTCGTGATGCTGCATTGCAGGGCCTGACATCGTATATCAAACGACTGGTACAATGGCTAGAATTCTGTCGGTGGCGACCATTTCTGCCGGAGCAGGCGGCCAGGAGTGTTGCATGGCCACCATCTTGTCTTATCCATATAATAATAATAATATATATATATATATATAAATATATATATGAATAAATAAAACCAAGAAAGCTGGCACCACACACTCCAAATATGGATCTAAGCAGCAGTGAAATACTTAAAATGTGAAGAATGAATCCACATACACCACGTAGTTTAGGAGGAGTTACACTTTCATTCTTTGCACAAATTTTTGCCTTCTCAGTGAGGGCTTCTATATACTGAGCATTTTCAGAATTGAAAATAAATTACATTCTTTGGACTTGGAGCTATCAGGTTGAGTGCATTTTTGGCTTTGGACAATGCCTTTGTTTAAAAGTAAAGAATATATATATATTTATAGTTTTACTTTGAATTCTGTTCCGCAGACTAGAGGCTTATCCCGCATATACAACCCCATGGCCACATATCCAAAATTTTGAAGGTGCCAAGCTAATCTGGCACTGCTGTTGAATTATCATGGTCAATCCATTTTCTGCTGTAGGGTGTTGGGGCTAAATGGGTTATTGTGATTGGTTTGTTGTTGGATTTCATTCCTGTCCTGAGATCACTGGGACTAGTAGCAGTAGTAGGGTGAGATGATTGTCTGCCTGGTAGTTGGCCACATTCTGACTGCAGACAGTGACTCGTTCTGAGATCCAGTGTTTCAAGCACCTCAGATAGTGTTTTTTGTTATGGTCTGTGATTTTAGACCTTACAACTTAGGGCTGTAAGGTCTAAAATCACATACCAGCACATATGTTTATGATGAACTTTGTATCCACTTTTGCAATATTTGAACGTCAGTGTTGCTCATGTAACTTATACAGCATATATTATATGTGTTTGACTAACTTGATAAACTTTGACTGGCATATTTGGACATACACATGGGACATGCATGTTGCATGTTTGTCCAAACTTTTAATCCACGTATTCACAGTTTTGACCTACTTTTGACCTACGTCTGATTTATGGAAATCATCTGTTCATTGGGCAGAGACAATGGCGTGAAAGCTATTGAGAATCTGATGAGCAAGAAAGGCAAGTTTGACTACATTCTGCTGGAGACCACTGGGCTGGCTGATCCAGGTACATGTACATTGTAATATGATATGCTTTTATAACTCAAAATGATGAACTAACAAGGTAACATCTATACAGCCATGCGCACAACCTGAAGGAAATGGATTGAACATGGCAGCTGAAGATGTTTTTTTACTGTCATTGATTTTTCACGCTTTTTTGTTTGTTTGTTATTTTTTGTTGTTGTGTTTTTGAGTTCACGCGCGAAGCAAATGTGAGTATGTGGTCATTGGCCGTTGTAAACTTTGACCTTGGCAGCTTCTCTGTGACTATTCAAGCCACAGTCTTTAAATATGGCCCAAAGATACTTTGTTGCAAGACTTTTCTAAACATATCAAATTCAATGACCCTTCTCCCAAGATAAAGGCCACAGGGGGCCAGAAAATATGTCAAAATTAGCTACATGTATTTTTTCAAACTCAATAATTAAACAAAAGTTAATATTAGCCCCTTTGTTCAGCATTACATGTGCAGATGTTCATGTACATAAGCAGATATTCTGAAAGTTTATTAACCCTTGTTTTGCCTGGAGGTCACTTCAAATATGCGTTACATGCGTTTACTGCTGTCACTTCAAGGAGGTCACTTCAAATATGCGTTACATGCGTTTACTGCTGTCACAGAGGAGACTGTAAAGAAACTAATTATTTCCTCACCCACCAAATCTTGTTCCCTTGACCCCATTCCCACCTCTATACTCAAGCTATGCCCTGATGAGCTTGTCAGTGTGATAACCAGAATTATTAACTTGTCTCTGGAGTCAGGGTCTGTGCCTCGGCATTTTAAGCAGGCTGTGGTAATTCCATTGTTGAAGAAGGCAGGGATGGATGCAAACTTGCTGAAAAATTATAGACCAGTGTCTAATCTTCCCTTTCTTTCCAAGATTCTGGAGAAAGTTGTGCTGAGTCAGCTCATGTCACATCTCAGTAGTAATGATTTACTTGAACTGTATCAGTCTGCATATCGAAGAAATCACAGTACTGAGACAGCATTGCTTCACATTACCAATAGCCTGCTTACACATGCTGACGTCGGACATGTCTCTTTGCTATCATTATTAGACCTGTCTGCGGCATTTGACACGCTGGACCATGGGATTCTTTTAGAACGCCTACGCGTGTCTTTTGGTATTTCCGGTCCAGCGCTGTCATGGCTCAGGTCTTAACTTTTTGAAAGATATCAGTCTGTATGTGTAAATGGGATCATGTCTCAGCCTGTGCTTTTGAAATATGGTGTCCCACAGGGGTCAGTTTTGGGTCCTCTGCTGTTCTCTCTGTACACTAAACCAGTTTCCCGAATTATCAGCTAGAATAGCTGTGAGTATCACAAGTATGCTGATGACACTCAGATCTCTAAGTCTGACCATCCTGGTAAACTGCAGACCATTGTCTCCAATGTGGAGAAGTGTATAGTTGAAGTCAAAGACTGGATGACTTGCAACAGACTCAAGTTAAATGATGATAAAACAGAGAGCATGCTTGTTGGTACTCAAGCTAGAACATCCGCCTCCAGCAGTGATCATATTTCCATAGGTGGCCAAGACATTTCTTTCAAATCCGATGTAAAAAATCTGGGTGTATTCCTGGATTCAAGTTTATCGATGGAAAAACAGGTTAGCCATCTTTGCTGCACTGCCTACCTGGAGCTCCGCAGAATAGGCATGATCAGATGCTTTTTGACAGAAAAGGCTACTGCCCAGCTCGTATGCTCTCGCATTCTGTCCCGTCTAAATTACTGTAATTCCCTCCTTGCTGGTATCTCATCTGATCAACTCACTCGCATTCAGTGTATCCAGAATAATGCAGCCCGGTTAATCCTTCGCAAAAAACGTCCCCCACCCGGGTCTGCCCTGGGGGACTTGGGTGGGGTTAGGTACTTTTTAGTTCTCAGGGTCACCCTGGTCAGCCCCACAGGGTGAGTTTTTCTCTCTATTCTGGGGCATGTGTTTCTGTCTACCCTTTGTCCATTCACCTGTATTTGCCTTTTTAAAACTCTCCCTACTGTCTGCACTGCCTGTAGCTCTTGATATTGGATGTGTGTTGCTAAATGGTCTTAGCTTTATTTAGGCCTCATGTGTTAGGTTTATTTAATGTATTTGACCGGCTGGTGACATACATTCAATGTTCTGTTTAGTTTTTTTTTTCACAAGCAGTGCAGGCACGTCCTGAGAAAGCCTTGTTGCTGTCGGGACGTTAAGCAATGTACAATCAATCAATCAATCGCAAAAAACGTACTGATCATGTCACACCACTGCTAAAGCATCTCCACTGGCTACCTGTCAAACAGAGAATAGAGTACAAGCTGGCCACTTTGGCATACAAACACTATGACAATACGCTTCCTGCATATCTGTCTTCTTCCCTTGCCTCACACAATCCTAGTAGAAGTCTACGCTTAAGCTCACAAAAATTGCTTGTTCAGCCCAGAGTCAACCTAAAAACTGCTGGTGCCCGTTCTTTCAGTTATCAGGCCCCTCACGTCTGGAACTCACTTCCACTGCATGTCCGTCTTTCCCCTACCCTGTTGACCTTCAAAACAAATTTGAAGACCCATCTTTTCCAGGTAGCATATCAAAATTAGCTTAGTCTGGATGTGCTGCCTGGAAATGTTGGTTGTTTCCCCATGTTGATAGGCTGTGTGTGTGTGTGTGTGTGTGTGTGTGTGTGTGTGTGTGTGTGTGTGTGTGTGTGTGTGTGTTTCATGTTAGGAATGCGCCTACATGGTGCGAGCAGATGTTTATTTAAAGAGTGAGTGCATTCTAATTTTTCTCCTTTTTAATATTTTTTTGTGTGCTGTAAAGCGCTCCGAACTTGCTGTTCGTGGGGAAGGGCGCTATATAAAAACTATGTATTATTATTATTATTAAATATTATGAATTGAATCATATCATTGCTGTTTATTGTCTGTATGGAACATTTTTGTGCAGGTCCAATTGCATCCATATTTTGGCTGGATGAAGAGCTTTGCAGTGATATTTACCTTGATGGTAAAAACTGCTTTTTCTCATGTGTGTCTGTGTGCATGTGTATGTGCATTTGTGTGTTATATATAAGTGGGAAAATGTACATGTGTCAGTTTGCCAGTTTATTGCATTTTCTTAAAAATGTTTGCTGTACCCTATTTCAATAGCACATGTTTAGCATTTGTTTCCTCAAAAACATTACCGATGCCATTACTACAATGGAACAACCTATAGCTTGCGTAATTTTAGCCCAAAAACTTACGATGTGTACCTTTAGAGCCAGGGGAGGCCACCAGGGGTGCCGTGACCTGGTACCCGGGTAGCCTCCCTTCCCACCCCATACGGGTAACTGCCAGCGCAGCCAAGCCAAACCAGTTCTTTCCTTTAGCTTGCAGCGTGTAGACGTGTTAGCTTAGCCCTCTGCTGTGCTTCCTACAGCTGTGTACGGTTCAAGCACTTGTGGACTTTGCAAAGTTGTTTCGTTCCCGGCCTGTGCTTTCGCCTTGCCCTGGAACTTTCTTGCCTTGTGTGCCTGTCTACGAAGGAGTGTCGTTTGTGCTTCTTTGAGACTTTGTTGCCGGAAAGACTTTCGGTTCCCGGGCTCTCAGGCCGTGGAGCCGGCCTTCGCCCCACGTGGGGGCTCTGTGCTGCACCGGTTTTCCGGCATTGAGACTTTTGCAGCTTGTGTGGTGCCTCTCGGAGCTCCGCCGTGCGTCCGGTGTGCTCCTGCTTCGGCCTCCCCGGTCAAGTTCGCCGGTTGGACTGCCGGGACACTCGTCAACGACCCAGCCTTCTCTCCGTTTTGTCTGGGCTTCAGCCGCATGGGCGCCGCTTTCTTCTTTGTCTTCTTCTTGCCCTTCAGGTGCTACCCTCCCCTGCTCCCTGCGAGATGTCCAGGTAAGGTCTCGGTGTTTGCCAGTGCCCGCGCCTCTGGCAGCGTGCGCCGGCGTCCCTTGCTTTATCATTGCTTGTTCGATTTTACTCGGCAGGATAGTGGGGAACGGGGAGGATTGGTGCGCGGTTCTCGTTTCGTGGCCTTCTGCTACGACCAGTCACCTTGTAGTTTCACTCTATGTTGCAGTTGTCAAGTCCGCACCTGCGAACGATGTGGCGACTTCCAGTGGCCAAGTGACAAGCATGTGGTCTGCCTCCCCTGCGCTGGTTGTGCTTCAGGCCATACCTGTGATGTCTGCGCTGTCTGGGTAGAGGACCAATGGGCCCAGCTGTGGAGTTTTTATCGGCATGACAGAGGACCGCCTCCCTCCCGCAGCCACGAGCATGCATCGGCCCCAGAACCAACAAGACGCACCTACGCTGCCGTTGGGGGACGGCATACAAAGGCTCCCCCCTTGCGCACCCACTCTCTCGAGTCAGGTCCGCAGCGAGTCCGCTCGCCCCGCTCTGCGGAAAACAAACAAGCCCCAACTCTCGACATTGGGGGACGCCTTTCTCCCCCCTTGTGCACCAGCTCGCTCGAGCCCGGTCCGCAGCTAGCTAGCTCGCCCCACCTTGCGGAACCCAAGCCTCACAAGACCACCGACAGACGTGGACGCCACTTCTCCCCGACACCAGACCCGCGGCTTCAGCGTACAACCCCCGACGTGCGGCCCCGGGTTCGCGACCGCCGGGACCCAGCCTCTCGCCCCTCGGAGACCCGTTCGCGCCGCAGCCCTCGCTCGCGCTCGCCCCCTCGGACTTCGGCTTCCCGCCCATGGACCCGCAGCCCTGTGTCTTTGGCCCGCTTCTCCCGCCGCCAGCACTCTTCCGTCTCTGCTCGCTCCTCCCACCCGGCTGCTTCCGCCGCTTCAGCTTCGCGGACGTCTTGCCCTCCTCGTCGGTCTTCCCCTCGGGCCTCGGAGGTTCCTTCTTCCCATCGGCACTCTTCCCGTTTAGTACCCTCTTCGGTCGTCCGTGCTGCTCCTCGTTCCCGACCGGTGTCTTCCCCCACCCCTCCCCGGGGTCCCTCCCCTCCGCCTTCCCCGCTCCCCTCCCCTTCGCACCGTCGACCACGCGCTCGTCTACGCGTGGACACTCCAGTCGTCGGTCTCGCCGCTCCCACTCACACTGTCGCAGCCGCTCGCCCCGGTCTCGCTCTCCTCGCGGCGGCGCCCGCCTCCCCAGCCCCTGGTGCGTCGGCCTCCTGTGCCTCCCGTCGATGTGGACTCCCTCAGCATCGCCCCGGAGGATTCTGCCTAGGCGCTCTTCAATCGCTCGACCTCCTCTCGCACTCTCTCGCCGTCGGCTCCCTCGTCGCCTACGTTGCGGACGATAAGGGCAGAGACCCTTGCTTCGCTCGACGAGGCCGCCCTCCTGATTGCCTCGTGTCTTCCCCCGGACGCCTGTCCCCCGTCGCCGCCCCCCAAGAGGAAGCTCTCGGCCTTCATGGACGCTGATCGCCCCTCCAAGAGGTTCAAGTCCCTGCCGCAGCCCCCGGGGTTTCTAGGACTTCGTGACGCCTTATCCGCCCTCTTGCAGCAGGGTTCAGGCTCCGACGCGGCCTCCTTCTTCTCCAACGCCCGCTGGCCGGCGGACTTGGACATCGCCTTTCAGCACAGCTGGTATGCCGGACACTCACAGGCCTTTGCTACTGCCCTCCCAGCGGTGGATCCTGTCGCTCAGCAGCAAGCTGGGGGACTTCGCGCTTCCCGCCGTTGCATCCCTCCCGGCCTGGAGCGGACGGCGATCCTCATCCGCAACGCCCTCACCTGTGCTGGATTCCTCGACTTGGCCATGCAAGCGGTCGTCAACCTCCTGGAGCGGAACTGGCACTTCTCGATCTCACCGCTGTTAAGGGACCTCCTCGCACTGGCCACGGCCGCCAACCGAGCTGCGTACCACGCTTCTGTCAACACGATGGCCGCTGCCGCGAACTGCGACCTGCTCCGACGGGATGCCGTGCTTGCCGTCTGCCCCGACCTCCCGCAGGATCTACGGAGACAGCTGCGATGGGCCCTGCTCGGTGATCCCCTCCTCTTCGGTCCTACCTGGCAGTCGGTGAAGGACGCGAATAAGGACCTTTGGCCTTCCCGCGCCACCTCCTCCCGCTTTCAAGCCGCCCGCAAAGCCCTGGGTCGCACCCTGCGGACCGCCAGACCCGCCCAGCTACCGCCTCCCCGGCGCCGCCTTCCTCCGCGCGCCCACGCCGCCCGCCGCGCCCGTCAGCCCCCCGACCCCGCCTCCGCCCCTGCCTGGCCCAAACCCGCCTGACGCGCGGTCGAGCCCGGTGACTCCCGCCCTCCTGCGCCCCCGCCGACCTCTCCCGGGTCTCCAGTCGGCGGGAGGCTTGCCACCTGCAGCGCCGTGTGGCGGTCGCTGTTCCCGGACGACCCGTGGATCCGGTCCACCGTCTCCGAGGGCCTCCTGCTCTCCTTTCGGACCCCCCCCCCCCACCCACCCCCCCCCCCCCCCCCCCGCCCCTGCGGCGCAGCCCCGTTTGGACGTCCACCCCTTCAGATCGCCTCAAGGCTGCTGCGCTCCGAGAAGAGATCTCCGCCCTGCTGCGGAAGAACGCCACGGAGGTGGTGTCGCGTCACGACTCGCTCGCCTTCTACAGTCGCCTCTTCCTCGTCCCCAAGCCCGGCAACAGGTGGCGTCCAATCATCGACCTTTCGGGGCTGAACAAGTTCATCGCAGCACCGGCTTTCTGCATGGAGACCGCCCGTGCCCTTCGCGCCACGATTCAACCCATGGACTTCGCCGTCAGCCTGAATCTAGTGGACGCTTACCTACACGTGCCCGTGCATCCGGCTTCCAGATGCTATCTACACTTCGCGTTCGACGGCGTCGTTTACCAGTTCCGCGCCCTTCCCTTCGGCCTCAACCTCAGCCCCTGGGTGTTCACCTGTCTCATGGACGGCGTCATCGCCAAGGCCAGGCGGACTGCGTCGAGTCCCTCTTTGAACTACCTCGACGATCTGCTCCTGTGCAACCAGTCAGCACCCACCCTGGAGAAGGACCGAGATGCCTTGCTGGCCCTCCTCGACAGCCTCGGCTTCATAGTCAACTTAAGCAAGTCGGATCTCGCCCCGTCCTGCCGCTTCGTCCACCTTGGCATGGAGTTCCTTACGTACTCAATCTGGTGCGACTCCCGGAAATGCAGATCCAGAAGTTGGCGAACCTGGCTCGTCTAGTTTCTCAAGAGGAGATGGTCTCTGCCAGAACCTGGTTACAGCTCTTAGGCCTGATGAGTGTGGCGGCGGATCTCCTTCCCCTGGGTCGGCTCTACTCGCGCCCGCTTCAACTTCATCTGCTCCTTCACTGGCGTCCCTCGACCGGCGACATCGAGGCTCCCGTTCCGGTACCTCCCTCGCTCGTCCCACTCCTCCTCCACTGGGCAGACCCTGTCTGGCTCGCGGTCGGAGTCCCTCTCCTTACGCCTCCCCCCCCCCAGTTGTCCCTTTGCGTCGACGCCAGCCGCTCCGGCTGGGGTGCACACCTGCTGCCGACGTTTGCCACGGCTTCCGGCAGCTGGCCACCGGACCTTGCGGGCAAGCATATCAACTGGTTCTAGCTACAGGTGGTGTGGCAAGCTCTTCTCACTTGGGAACTGACTCTAACGCCAGGAGCTGCTCATCCTTTCCGTCAACTCCACCGTCATGTCCTACATACAGAAGCAGGGCGGGACCCGCTCCCCTTCCCTCTGCATTCTCCTTTACCGGCTCTTCCGTTGGTGCGAGGATCGACGCATTTCTCTCCGAGCGAGACACATCCCAGGCCACCTGAATGTCCTCATGGATGCACTCTCCCGGCGCAGTCAGCTTCTCCACACCGAGTGGACGCTTCGCCTTGACATTTTCCAGATGATCTGCGCCACGTGGGAGACCCCCCTTATCAATCTCTTCGCGACAAGGTGGAACCGCCAGCTCCCCATCTTTGTCTCGCCGGTCTGGACCCCCTAGCCTGGGCGGTCGATGCGCTCTCCATTCCCTGGGACGGCCTCTGCACTTACGCTTACCCTCCCTCAGTCCTTGTTCCCAAGGTGCTTCTCAAGCTCAAAGGATGCAACGCGATCCTGTTGCTGGTGGCGCCGTTCTGCTGGACCAAATCTTGGACCACCGACCACCTGAACCTCGCCACGGGCCCTCCACTGCGGCTTCCCACTCCTCACACGATGCTCAAGCAACCGCACCAGGCGCTCTACCATCCGTGCCCCGAGCGACTCCTGCTTCACGCTTGGAGATTGTGTGGCAAGCCCTCGCCGCTAGAGGCTTCTCGAGTGAGGCAGTGGCAGCTATCGCTTCAGGCCGCAGACCCTCAACCCTGCGTGTCTACGAGGGAAAGTGGAGAGTACTTGGAGCCTGGTGCGACCTCCGTCGCCTCTCCCCTACCGATCTGACTTCCCCACAACTGGCCGAGTTCTTCCTCTGGCTCTTTGCCGAACAGCACTTGGCACCGATCACCATCGGGGGCTACCTCGCTATGATCGCCGACACTTACCGGCACCTTGGCCGAGCGGACCTCGGCAAGTGTAAGTACCTCGCTGACCTTATGGCCCACTTCGGCATACAGCGACCTGCCCTCCGCTCCCTGATCGGCCCACGCTGGGACCTACCCTGGGTACTCACCTGGCTGAACTCTAAGCGTTTCGAGCCGCTTCTCTTAGCAAGCCTGGCCGACGTTATGCGAAAGACCTGCTTTCTGCTCGCCTTAGCCACAGCCTCCAGAGTGAGTGAGCTGCACGCGCTCTCCGTGCGCCCCGCCTGCCTGCAGTTCAGATCGGATGGTTCTGTGCAGCTACTAACGGACCCAGCCTTCTTGGCCAAGAACCAGTCCCCGTTGACAGCCCCCCAGGTGATCACTGTACGATTGCTGAAGCCGATCGACCCCAACAAGGAAGTCAGACAACAGGACCCGGTGAGAGCCTTACGCGTGTACCTACGCCGAACCAAGCCGGGGACACACCCGCCTTTTTCTCCCTCTGTCCCCAGGTAGACAAGACATCTCAGCCCAGACGATCTCTTTCTGGCTAAGATGGGTGATACGTTCCGCCTACCAAGACCTCTGCCCCGACGCTGCCAAGCGACTACACATCCGGGCCCACGAGGTCAGAGCCATGGCTGCTAGCGTCGCATTCGACCGCAACTGCGCTGTCCGAGACATTGTGGCAGCCGTAGGCTGGTGGACCAAGTCGACCTTCACCCGGTTCTACCTCCAAAACCTGGTTGGCCAGCGAGACAACCTGGCCCTGGTGGGGGACATCGTGGCGGTGCAACACTCCCTCCCGGCACCTTCGGTGCCGTAGGTAATCCTTTAGCTAAAATTACCGGGAGCTTGCGCCGGGGAGGACGGGTCTTGCTAACTCAGTCAGTCACTGAGTTATGCGGCACCCTCCTCCTCTTCGCTATTCTCCATTGTAGTAATGGCATCGGTAATGTTTTTGAGGAAACAAATGATTTTTTCTCTAAAATGTATTTTTTTAAAAAATACTTACCGATGCCATTACTCGGACGGCCCTCCCACCAGCCCCGCTCGCCGCTAGCCACCTAAACGAAAGAACTGGTTTGGCTTGGCTGCACTGGCAGTTACCTGTATGGGGTGGGAAGGGAGGCTACCCGGGTACCAGGTCACGGCACCCCTAATGGCCTCCCCTGGCTCTAAAGGTACACATCGTAAGTTTTTGGGCTAAAACTACGCAAGCTATAGGTTGTTCCATTGTAGTAATGGCATCGGTAAGTATTTTTTAAAAAAAATACATTTTAGAGAAAAATTCATATTTTGTTTTAAAATTATATTTTTGTGTGTGCAGGCATTGTTGTCATGGTGGATGCCAAGTATTGTAAAAAGGTGAGTGTCAGTAAATGTATCGCACTGATTTTATCCCTCGATTTACTAGTGCTGATAGTGTGTAAATGTGTTCCAGTGCATAGCTGATTATGCTGTATTGTTGCTTACTAATAGTAACACATGTTCAGTAAATCAGATGGTTTGTTGTAGTTACATATCTTAATTATGACGTCTAGACACAGCGAAGATCATTCATCTTTTCATCTTGTTAAAAAAATGTTTTCTTTAACAGCATCTGCATGAAGTTAAGCCAGATGGGTCCATCAATGAAGCTCAAAGGTAAATAGTCACACTCTTCTTGAAATTATTACGAGACCAGGAGCAGATCAGTTACCTCGAAGAGAGGGGGGGGGGGTGGGGGGTGGAAGAGGGGATGTTTCCAACTTTTTGTTCGGAACCTTCAACCTGGCACAATAGGCCTCCCCGATGCTAGACCTTCTTCCAGTGGGGGAGGGGAAGGTAGGGTAGAGAGAGACAGTGTGTGTGTGAAGACTCTCGCCACTTGCCCAAAATATCAAACAACAGGGGGATGGAAGGGGGGTGGAGGTCGTGTGTGTAGAAGCTCACCCAAAAATTAAACATGAGGGGTGGTGGAGGGGGTTTCAAACACCCCCCAAAAAGGACTTTGTTATAGCATTTTAAAGAATTTTTTGTGGGGGGGGGGGGGGGAACCTCCCACCCCCCTTAAATTTGCCCGTGGAGACTAATGAAGCAGACTAAATACATATGTACACAAACACACACACACACACACACACACACACATATATATATATATATATATATATATATATATATATATATATATATATATATATATATATATATATATATATATATATATATATATATATATATATATACATACACACACACACACACATATTCTTTACTTTTAACAGAGGCTTACCAGCCTGGAATTCCATGGCTTTAGCACAGCATTCTCAGAATTTAATGAAACATTACGTCCCTTGGAGCTACTCTGATTGATTGCATTTTTTGGCTTTGGGCGACGCCTTTGTTAAAAGTAAAGAATAATTGCCCCACAAAATTGCCTAGGTGTTTCCTTTCAAAATTAGTTAGTCTAATTCCACTGCAACACCTCATAAAGCTTTAGGGATGCAATCCACGCTGTACTGGTGGTGCTACCAGTAAATTCTGGAGGCGGCTTCTAGTACATGCGTTGTGTTTGCAATTTCAGGTTATGCCATATGCCTACCTGAAGAGCCCCCCTTGGGGTGAAACCAGTCGTAGGCGGCAAAAACTTTAAATCTACTCAGCAGGTCCAATATCTGTTCGGGAATAATTTCTCGCATCCCCACCCCATGGGGTGGGGGGTGTGGGGGGGGGGGGGGGGGGGACTGGATATTCTCCAGCGGATGGCGGGGCGCCTGGGGGTAGTCCCTATTGCTCTATGTAGTAGTTGTTCAGTGGAAGGCTCGAAAGATCTTTTGAGTGATGCAGTCATAAAAAGGACAGCTGATGTCCTGATGACAATGCAAGCTTACCAGCCTGGAATTCCATGGCTTTAGCACAGCATTCTCAGAATTTAATGAAAAATTATATATATATTCTTTACTTTTAACAAAGGTGTCGCCCAAAGCCCAAAAATGCCCTCAATCAGAGTAGCTCCAAGGGACGTAATGTTTCATTAAATTCTGAGAATGCTGTGCTAAAGCACGTGCTTTTGTACCTTAGTCTATATATGTAAAAGTATTACGATAATTTAGAATTTGAAAGTGCATGTGTGTATATTCTGTATCTATTTTGATGCACTACATTCTCACACGTAAAATTATGTTTTGTTACCTAGTTACCTGTTCTCTGAGCATTCCCGTGAAGAAGCCCTCGCTGAGAGGGCGAAAATTTGTGCTAAACTACGTGGTGTATGTGGATCCTTTCTTCACATTTTAAGTGTATATATATATATATATATATATATATATATATATATATATATATATATATATATATATATATATATATATATATCATGGCTTGACTTCGCGAACGAAGATTTTATAGGGCTTGCCCATGTCGTCTGCAGGCATTTTTGTGACTGCGGAGGCCAATCCGGGACAGGCAGGTTCGACCGCAGTGGCTGCAGGGGAAGGTCTGGTCAGGTTTCTGAGTTACGACAACTCAGTTTTTCTCCTGAGCCGCTTGTCCTTGAGGTTAGCTCTGCGAGAGTCCTCAAATGAGACGGCTGCCTTGTGAACGGTGGAGCGCCAGGTGTCACGGTCCGCAGCAAGCGAAGACCACTGGCGGTGGTCGATTTGGCAGGTACTAAGTGACTTCTTGAGACCGTCTTTGTATCTCTTCTTTGGTGCCCCTCTGTCTCAGTGTCCGGTGGCGAGCTCGCCGAACAGAGTGATCTTGGGTAGGCGATGATCCTCCATCCTGGAGACGTGCCCCGCCCAGCGAAGCTGTGTCCGCAGCAGCAAAGCCTCAATGCTCAAAGTTTCCGCCTGTTCAAGGACCTCGACGTTGGTGACATAGTCACTCCAGTGAATGCTGAGGATGGTACGCAGGCAGCGCTGGTGAAAGCGTTCGAGGAGTCGTAGTTGGCTGCGGTAAAGGGCCCAGGACTCGGAACCGTACAGCAGGGTGGTGAGGACGACAGCTCTGTACATCTGATCTTGGTGCCTTTTTTCAGCTGTTGATTGTTCCGCACCCGCTTGAATAGTCGCCCGAAAGCACTGTTCGCTTTTGCCAGCCTGTTGTCCAGCTCCTTGTCCAGCTTGGCGTCTGATATATATATATATATATATATATATATATGTGTGTGTGTGTGTGTGTGTGTGTGTGTGTGTGTGTGTGTGTGTGTGTGTGTGTGTGTGTGTGTGTGTGTGACCCATTGCCAGAAGGTGTTACTATGATGGTTGACCAAACTTTATGCATAATAAATTCTTCTGTTTTTAGTGGTTGAGATCATGGTAAAATTACTGAATATACACTAGGAATAGCATGGGATACACATTTTGAGAGGTTTAGTGACTGCATGATCAAAATGTTGGCCAAGGCTGAAAATTTCCTTTGCCAGAAAGCATCAGCGATCGACCTCGTATGAGCGATGTGATGGTGTGCAAATGGTGTGCAAAGAACAGTTTCAATCTACTAGTTTCATATCATCAATTCTGTGAGGCAAGACGTATAAATATTCACCTGTTAAGAACAGATATTGCGGTATTGCCTATTAAAA
Source organism: Semisulcospira habei (assembly GCA_036245525.1). Lineage (NCBI taxonomy): Eukaryota > Metazoa > Mollusca > Gastropoda > Semisulcospiridae > Semisulcospira > Semisulcospira habei. The sequence goes on from BTPG01000005.1 coordinate 121,775,781, forward strand.
AACGGCATGTTGAACATCAGATGTGTTGTAGTTTTGCGACAGAAAGTCTCTTCCCAGAACTTCACACAATGTGAACCTCATAGTAGATGAATTATGACCATCACTTCTTCTTCTGTACATGCATGATGCACCCACTTCGCTTGTTTCGAGATAAAAACACAAACAACCTTTTTTGAAAGGCGAGTTTACTTCCACCGGTTTTTGTTGTAAGAATCGACGTTCGACATAGTTGTCTTTTATTTCTCAACTGCTGCTGATTTCGTTTTGAAAATTTACCCATCGTTTCTTCGTATCACGTGATGCATAGGCACCATGATGGATTGATGATTGCAGCAAGCTTCAAACCAACAGAACTCGAGAAAGGTATGTTGTAATATTCGCCTTTGTCTGACGTCCGACATAAAATCATCATTCAACATAGTTTTTGTATAGTTTTTGCATAACAGTTACCTAGACAAAAGATTGATATGGCATTTGTACCGATAGGATTTACAAGCTGTGCAGATTGAAGCCAATTTGGCAGTTTGTTGTCGCTGACCATGTGCGTTGAAAATGAATTAGCGAGATTGACGTCATTACATTACCACAATGTGTGTGTTGTAAACATGACTTTCGATCAAAGAAAGTTGATATTTGGTGCAGCATCTTTGTCTAGACCACTCTCAGGAACGTTGTGTTCCCTGACATGTGTAGCAAAACAAACATGATATCACACTATTTGTCTGTTTCTCCTGTTGCTTGAAAACCCATACTGACCATCTGTCACTATCCTACTAGATCTCTGAGCAGAGTATGTCTTGAGGCACATACGAAAGTGCTTTGGCCCCAGTGTAAAAAAAACCAAAATAACATAATATTCATATGAATGTAAGAATTTTTGTTACACTGTTTTAACCTTCATTGTGGTGAGCCACATTTGAGAAGAAATGAGTGTAGAACGAGATGTGATTTGCAGTTTTAAGGATTGATGAGCAGTTCAATAAATGAGGAATAGTGCAGAATGATATGTGATTTAGCAGTATTACAGATTGATCAGCAGTTCAGTCAAATGAGGAAATGTGTATATGCAGTGTTTGTAGCAGAAGAAAAGCGACTTGTGGGCAGACTTGTGGTTATGTTAAACCTCAGTTCAGTTTGTTGTAATTATGATGTGCGACATAATATCTGTTTTCCTGAATTTGCATTGATCTTTCTGTACTTGAAATAAAATTATCATAAGAAATGTTGCTGTTGTTTCTCTTAATTCTTATTACATGCCTGAGACTTTGGTTTGAATGAGAATGTGGCTGCATTTCACATTTACAACAAACAGACAGCACTTATGTCGGATGTCAGGTATTACAACAATTCATCTCTTTCAGTGACATTCTGAAAACCTGAATGATTTAGTTTGCAGCAGAAATTCACATTCACTAATCTTTTTATGATCCAAACGCAGGAGCAGTACCTCTTCTGCTACACAGCTTGCATGGAAGCTCTCCTCAGTATGGAGAGTTGACGCTTGCAATCCGAGGACGTATCGTCCCAGCTACATAAAAAAATGGCGGAGGTGAATCGACAATGATATTTCAAGGGTACTGCCTGGTTAGCTTGGTGCCTTTCAGGTGCCAAGCTAACCAGGCAGTACCCTTGAACTATCACTATTAACCCCCTGTGGCTTGAATGTAGTATGTACCTTACATGGTGTTACGATTGTGGTTGTGTTATCCTGTGAGAGCATGCATGTGTTAATCGTAGGAAACGATCCGATATTTATTTGATTTATCATGGTTACAAATCACGTACCTTTTTAGTAAGTTTTTCTCTCGTTTGCACGTAGAGCGGATTTCGTTAAGTTTTACCGGGAGTTTCTAGAAAAGTCGCACGGAGAATAACGGTCGATCTTTGTTTTGCGTAGATTAGAACCTTTGATAAGGTCGCGCTGTCTAGTGACCTCGTATGTGTGACGTCGCGGAGTTCGTAACAGTTTGCAACATTTTGTTTTTCTGTGCGCGTAAATTGAGCAGCCTTTTTTTTGTTTTGTGAAAATTCCTGAATTTTCTAGAGCAGATATGCAAGGTCGTGATAGGGCTACCATACTTTTATGTGACTTCATTATACACTAGGATTTAAAGCTGAAGTTAGCAGCCGAATTTTCGTAGCCTATTGTAATTTTTCTAGAAAGATTATTTTAATGAGTTTCGGTTGCGTGTTTCGTTCTGATTGGTTGCGTTGTATGATTTTCGTAGATGATTCTGGAAATTGGTAGTATATATAAAGAGGGCGCTAGGAAAGCACGTTCATACGTTATCTTGCATTTGTCAGTTGTAGAGACACACAGTTATCGTAGGTACGTGGCCCGTATAGAGTACATTGTGAGAGATACAGCGTAACACTGTGGTGTACGTTGTGTGAGGAACTTTGTGTCGACAGTGTGGATATTTTCAGAAGAGACTTTGTATCAGTGTTGGTGCAGTTGGAACTGCACTGTGTGTGGAGATCGCATCGCTGAATTAAAATATTGTTGGAACTGTTACTCCAGTATTGTCTACATCCTTAAGCCACGTGTGATGGATTGCAGCTGAATGAAGTTTATTTAAAAGATGGTGTGTTTATCATACTACGACTACAACTCCTGCACGTAACACATGGTTTGACAGCTTGGCATCACAGCTGGGAACATTATTTGATTTTTAGCTTCCTATGCATGACGGTAAAATATTGACCTAAAAATTTATGTGTTTATATAATATAACCTCTATATTTCTTTATTTTTGTATCCTTATTGGTGGCTTCCCGGGTCATGCAAATGCACCAATCACATTTGATGAGATTGCCTCCATTTTGAACGAGTCTCTCAACAAATACTTCCCACCCAGGAGGAATGTACCCAGCATTGCAGAGCCAGGGCGCTACTTTGTGGCCTCAGCTTTCAATCTGTGTGTCAACATCATTGCCAAGCGCACAGTATCTACACACTCAGATGGAGAGGTAAATGACAAGGGTGCCTTCATGTACTATGTCAATGATGGTGTCTACGGCTCCTTCAACTGCCTGCTGTACGATCATGCCAAAGTCAAAGCTATGCTGGTCAATGCACCAGTGAACCCCATGGAATTCCGATGCAGTGTGTGGGGGCCCACTTGTGATGGGCTCAACGGGATTCTGAAGGACACCAGGCTTCCAGAGCTGTGTGTTGGTGACTACCTCAACTTCCCAGACATGGGTGCCTACAGCATGTGTGCTGGATCCACCTTTAATGGCATGCCATGACCAGACTGCTTCTAGCACTTGTTCACAAGACAGGCGATGCTCTTCTTCCTGAGATTTGACAACAGTTCATGAGACTGAATAGTGCTCCGATACTTAGTGCCTGCCAAATCGACCACCACCAGTGGTCTTCGCTTGCTGCGGACCGTGACACCTGGCGCTCCACCATTTACAAGGCAGCTGTCTCCTTTGAGGACTCTCACAGAGCTAGCCTTAAGGACAAGCGGCTCAGGAGAAAAAACAGAGATGCCGCAGCTCAGAACCCCGGCCATACCTTCCCCTGCAGCCACTGCGGTCGAACCTGCCTGTCTCGGATTGGCCTCCGCAGCCACGAACAAGCCTGCAGACGTCGTGGGCAACTCCTATAAAATCTTCGTTCGCGAAGTCAAGCCAAGATGAGACTGAATAGTGCTCCGATACTACACTTCTCCTTTCCTCCAGTTTGTCTTCTGCTTATGCTTCTTCCCGAGAATAGGTGAGGGTTGACGGGTCTGAAAATAGTTCAAGAAAGTTTCCTCCAGTTTGTCGTCTGCTTCTTCTGATCACTCGGACTCAATGTAACTGTTTTCCATGTCGATGGCCATGAGGTTGATGTCCCGAAAATCGGTGGGCGTCGTGGACTGTTCCTTGACATGGTTTGACAGCTTGGCATCACAGCTGTTCAAGTAAACATTTTCCAACTTGGATCAATAAAAACCCCACACTTACACCGTTGTTTTGTAATACCTGACCTTCGACATAATCTCATATTAAAACTTCTGAATGAGATTTCTCTGAAACTAAAGAACAGACTATATTCCAATTTCACATACTATTTGCAAATGCTACAAAATGTCCAACACAGAATTTTCATGTAATTCTATCACTTTTTATTTTCAACCACCCTTATTGCCTTTGCAATAACACCTTTTGGCAATAGGTCATATATATATACATAAATTATGTGTGTGTGTTTGGGCATCTTTCTTAAATTAGGAATTGTACATAAATAGATGTGGTGTATTGTGCTGTATCTTCTCAATAACTGTATGCTGCTGTTAATATTAGTTGTTTAGATCCACAACAAAATTATAGCTTTTGGTCACATCTCAACATCATTAGAACACGAGCGGTTTCTGCTGTGAGTGTGTTCTAGCATCATCGAGATGTGACCAAAACCCATAATTATGTCTAATTTGGTTCACTGCTCACAAAGGTCAAGGGTCATGGAATGTTGACAAAAGTGAACAATTTTGAGAAAACATGGATTTTGCAAGTAAATAAGCCAACCCTTTCCTATTGTTAGAACACTTGAATACTTGCTTATTTCAGTGACCTGTCAGAAAGGTCAAAGTCACAAAGGTTAATAAATTATGTTGATCGGTTATGCACATGAGCTTTAAGGGCTTTGCCATTTTTGTCTTGTTCTCACCAACAGTCTTTATCGTTATAATCATCAAGGTCTTAGTCAGAATCATTTTCAGGCCCTTCACTATCTTTATCGTTAAAAATCATGCCAAAAACCTCTGGTGCAGTGAAAGCACATTTTTGAACTCGCAGCCTTTTTTGTGCAATTGACTCTTTTTGAAGAGAAACCCGCACAACACATCGGGTTCTATAACTGTAAAATGTGTCAGGAGGTTAAGAGTATGGTGTGGTATATCACTGACGTCAGTCAGTTATGCTAGTGGAATCATTGTACTCCGGGAAATATGGTCCTGTTGACATGACTCCTCTGTGTCTCCTGTAGCCGCCTGTGGCTAAAGTTGAGTGTGGTGGTGAAAGAGTTAATGATGAAAGAGAAGCAAATCGCATTGTGATGAACCTGTAGTAGAAGAGACGACAGAATTCGGCACGAGATTTATGAATAGAAAAGTAGGCCCTATATCGGTGCGCTTGTGAAAGTCAAAGTTAGTTAGTTATTTGGGTTTAATGCCGAGCATGCTGCTAATGCCATCTCACGGCGGGTGAAAGTCAAAGCCTGTCCAGGTTGCGTGGACAGCGTGTCGCCTAAAGTTTTGTCACCACTTTGCCTTCCTTCTTTGCGCTCATGTGATGTCACGAGTGAGTCAAGGCGATTGTACATGTACAGGACTTATCTTCTTGTAACCATTTCTTTAATCCATTTAACCTCAATGCAGCAGGAGATGGATTGATCATGCTAATTCAAGGGTGGTGCCAGATGAGGTTGGCACATGAAGGCGCTAATCTCATCTGGCACTACCCTTGAATCATCATGATCAATCCATCTCCTACAACTGGTACATAGTCATTAGATAACACCTCCAAAATGACACAATTTAAGGAGACGATGTTAAAATTGGGGAAATGCGGCCATGGGATTATATGGGTTAATACTGTTGCATGTCTTTTTTGTCTCAGGCAGATTGCTTTGGCTGATGTGATCATCATCAACAAAACTGATTTAGTTTCCCCAGATGAAATAGAGTCACTGACTCAGGAGCTCAGGTGAGTGTTTGCGTGTACAGTTGTATGCTTAGCTAATTCAGGACGTGCCACATAGACGTACGCAGCAAACAGACACATATCCATATGCAGCACATTTTGAATGAGTTAACCCGTTTCATCAATATATACCTATTGCTTCAAATAAATTTGACCGATAGTTCAAGGGTGGTGCCAAAATAGCTTTGCTTCAAGAGGCGTAGATTCTCATAGATGCAGGGGCTGATGAGAATCTATAGATTTTCATAAGCCTCTGCACTTATGAGAATCTATGCCACTTGCAGACTGGGATGGGTAAGCAATTGTGTACAATGTTTGCGCAAACAAGAGTTTTAGATATGTACTGAGATATAATCTTCCTGGAAATGTTTTTTGTGCTGTAGAGGTTTAGAAATGTACATATTATATTTCTTTGTCATGTGGGCTTAAAGTCATTTTTGTTTCAGGTCCATTAACAGTTTTGCTGAGCTTCACAAGACAACACAGTCAAAGTAAGTGTCACACATGTAAATTTATATGAACTAACAGCACATGCTGATCAACAGATATAATAATAATAATCAACAAATATAATCAGGTAATCCCTCCACCTCCCCTCCTCACTCCCCTTGTAAACTTCTCTTCTTTTGTAATTTCTTATATTTTTGGTAGGAACAAAATCTTGGTGACAAAATTTACTGAGTCTTTTCAGATTATAAGACATTAATATCCTGAGCCCTAAGGCCACAAGTCCAAAATTAGGGAGGTGTGTTCTGAAGACTACCTAGCATATAAAGACCATCAGGCCGCCATCAACCTGTGCATGGCTGTGCTTGGGCCAGCAGTGACTGACATCAGTCTAATGATCTTTTGCACACTGGTATTTACTAGTTTTATGAGATAGAATGACCGTTCTAGTTCAACCCTGGGTGGTGCCAGAATAGTTTGACACTATTCTGCCACCATCCTGGATCTGCCAAGGTGGTTCTGCCTCCTGTAGTAGATTACTGGAGCAGTCAGTTAACCCTTTACGTGCTGGTAGTGGTTTTAGTCACAATGATTGCTACAGGAATCATCACGACTAAAACTGCTACTGACATGCAAAAGGTTAATCTTAGATACAATCTTTATATGGGTGTGTGTGTATATATTCTTTGTTTTACAGAGTTGACCTAAACTTGATTCTTGACATCAATGCTTATGGGGGACATGGTTCAGCAAGGTTAGCAGTTTTTTTGCCCTTTCTTACATGTAAACTACAAATTGTACTTGAACATGTTACACATTTAGACCTATGGTAAAACTTCCCAAATTTTGGGGTTGTTCTCGGATTAAGACTTTATAATGTTTCAGGAGTCAGATTGAACATGACATAGATAGTTCAAGAAGGACTGCATCAGATTTGCAAGAATATAATGTACTGACAGGCAAAAGAAATGCAGCATCATTCAAGTCATGGGAAGCACTGAAAGTGTTTCTATGACTTAAATGATGTCACATTATACTCGCAAACACGGCATGTGTTTGTGTGTGTGAGAGTGCGATACTTGTGAAATGAATCATCATTATTACTTTTTAATTATCATTCTTAGCACGATTCCAACCGAAGAAAATTTGTCATGTGAGACACAATAAAGTGTTTTGAATCTTGAACTTTCCTCGCTGATCAGTATTCTTTACAAAAAGTAGTCTCAGGTTAAGATTGTACCTAATGAACACTCTTATTTATTTTCTCAAAATCATTTACTTTACTGATGACATTACTAACTGGAAGCTTTGCTTAGCATGTCAATTTTAGCCCCCCAAAATTACTGTGATGCCCTCTAAGGGAGGCAATCACTGGTGTGCCATTACCAAGGCACTCCCGAGTGGCCTCCCGTACTACCGTATCCGGTGGCGCACTCACACTTACTCGCCAGTATCTTCGCTTAGCTGAGTCAGACCGGTCGTGTGCACTTGTGCTCCGACGGTAGTTGTGAACTCTGCTTACGAGGACTTACTGTGAAAAAAAAAAAAAAAAAAAAAAAAAAAGGGAAGGATTTCTCTGTGTGTGTGTGGTTTGATGCAAGGATTTTGGTGTTATGTTTTTTACCGGGTTGCATCTTTGGCCCTTGCTTGTATGTACAAGGCTGACCGGGAATTCGGACCCTCCGAGGAGGCTTCGAGCACTCGTATGGCCTTTTGTCTGTCCTATGTTACAGTGCTCAGGTGAGGACCGGCACTGATTGTGGCATTCCCCTATGGCCTTATGATGTACACGATGTCTGCCTTCACTTCTCGGGCTGTCCCTCCAGTCGACCTTGCATTCGTTGCGCGGTCTGGAAGGAGGACCTTGGTCGCAGCTGTGGGCCTGCTACCGCAGAGAGAGACCTTTACGTCATCTGATATCGACCGCAGCCATAATGATGAAGCAGAGGAATGAAATTTCGGATATTGTGTGCTTGTCGGGCGCAAAGAGGGGACTGTTGCCCCCTCCGGTGCCAATTATTGAGCTGCCACGTTCCCCAGTGGGCGTTGGAGACTAATAAAGACAGGCAGCGGACGAGATTCACCATCTCACATAGAACCGTTGAGCTCAGAGCTACTTGCTCTAGGATTCCACCTGTCCCTGGTTCGCCACCTAGTGGCAAACAGGCGTTGTGAGCTCGGTTTCCCGCATGGATTGGGTCTCTTTCATGCCCTCCTGGCAAGCAAAAAGGAATAAAAAGAACTCAGGCAGCAGTCACAGGGAACCACCCCCTGAGCCCGTTGGAACCTACGGCCGTTGGACAAGTCAGCGCCGGTAAAATAGGAAGAAGGAAGAGGGTCGCAACTTTGAGGCAACGCTCAGGAGGGAATCTGGTTAAGTCGCCGACAAGACAGGCCATAATGAATAAGGGATAACCTTCGGGGTTCCTTCGAGAGTGGAGCCGTAGAGAGCCCTTCACTGGCACTGACAACCGCTTCCGCGGTTTGGATGGAGTCAGTGCAATGGCCGACAAGACGGGGAGGGACCTTGCTTCCGAGGTTCTGGTATCCCCCGTCCTAAATATGGAAGGATGAAAGGCGATCGAAGGATATCACAGCGCTCGGATTCGGCGCGTGTAGAACACCATACTCGTGGTGATGTGTCATCTTCCTTTTCCTCTTTGCCAGACCGGCGGACAGTGCTAACGTGTCATGTTCTGTGACTACCGCCTTCGGTTAGTCAGTACTTGGCCGATAGACGGGCGGTTCCTGCCGAGGGCAGACGCTGGTACAATACACCCCCGTTTGGCAGACACAGGGAGGATTGGAGGAAGATCAGGCCAAGGGAGTATCCTTCGGGGTACCTACTTCAAGGGTGGAGCCATAGAGAGCGCTTCACCAGCACTGACAACCGCCTCTGCAGTATGGATGGAGTCGGTGGAAATGGCTGACTAGACGGGGAGGGACCTCGCGTCCGAGGTTCTGGGATTGTACACCCCTGTCTTGCATACACAGGAATAAATAATTTTGAAGGAGCGTTCACAGTGCAGGGAGATGGCACAGTTTGGACTCTGTGTTCGTGATGATGTCTCAACTATCCCTGTCCTCTTCTCCGGATCGGCGGACAAGTTCAAGCATGTTGCGGCAACGGACCTCGTTCGATGTCTGGCTTCTGGGGCTTCAGCTAGGAGCGGCAGGGTTTGGGACCAGGCTGGCAGGGTTCGCGCGGCAGCAGAGGTGCGGTGGACATCGGCACTGGGTTCTCTCAGATGACAGCTTGGACGGAGGCGTTTTTCCGGGGACGTCGACACAGTCGCGGTGGCGAACAGCGGCAGATCGTCGGACCGGACTGGCAGGGACCACTCTTCCGCGGAGACGCAGTTCATCATCAACTCCAGGGTCGCGCGGATGACAGCTGTGTGACGGAGCCGCCTTTCCAGGGACACCAACGCAGGCCGTTTCGTCGGACCGCTGCAGACCTACGGGCTGGATTGGTAGGGACCATTCTTCAGCGGAGACACAGTTCAAGGTCAGCGCTGGCGTCGCATGGTGGACAGCTGTTGGACGGAGCCGCCTTCCAGGGACACCGACGCAGGCAGGGCTGGTAGACCGCAGCAGATCTTCAGGCTGGATTGGCAGGGACCACTCTTCCGCGGACCGCGCACTGGGACCATATGGCATTGAGGCGCGTCCCCTGGGTGGTGGATAGGGGGTCCCTCACGAGAGGGGTGCACCGAATGAAATAAGGTGCCATGATCTAACATGGTCTAAGGGAAGGAGACCCCGACAGAAAACCCCTGCTCCTCCTAGTAAGGGGGTTGGGCGTGGGGGTAGCTTCCCCACCCTGCAAATAAAGAAATAGCTACAAAAACGCTGACAAATAGACAAACAGCAATTCCTTTCCTGGAGGAGGAAGGTTCTTCTACCAGAAGATTTATGACGTCATGTGGTGAAAGCCGGAAGTCTTCGGAAGCCACATGACCGAGCCGCCTCTCTCTATCCAGGGACACAAACATGGGCACATGGAATGTTAAGACCATGTACCAGAGCGGGACGTCTGCCCAGATAGCAGCGGAAATGCAAAAGTACAACCTTTCCCTGCTAGGTATCAGTGAAACCAGATGGATGCAGTTTGGCCAGAAAAGGCTGTTAAGTGGGGAGATGATTCTGTATTCAGGTCATGAAGAGGAGAATGCCCCCCATACAGAAGGTGTAGCATTCATGCTGTCACCAGTGGCTCAGAGAGCGCTGATGGGCTGGGAACCTATAGGGCCAAGAATTATATCATCAGCCTTTAGAACCAGGAAAAAGATCAAGCTGAACGTCATCCTGTGTTATGCGCCCACTAATGACAGTGACGAGGAAGAGAAACAAGAGTTGTACGACCGACTCCAGAGTGCTGTGGACAAATGTGCAGAGCGAGACATCACCATCATCATGGGCGATTTTAATGCCAAAATAGGGGAGGACAACATCGGATACGAAGAGGTGATGGGGAGGCAGGGACTAGGGGAGATAAGTGAGAACGGGGAGAGGTTCGTAGACTTTTGTGCTCTAAACAGACTTGTTATTGGAGGCAGCATCTTCCCACACAGAAGAATACACAAAGCAACTTGGGTCTCACCTGACCATACTACAGTATACTACAGAGAACCAAATAGACCATATGTGCATTAGCAAGAAATTTAGAAGATCCCTTCAAGATGTTGGAGTGAGGAGGGGAGCACATGTCGCCTCAGACCATCATCTGCTTATCTTAAGAATAAAGCTCAAGTTAAAGAAAAGCAGCACAGGGACAACAAGAAGACAGCGCTATAATGTAGGCCTCCTGAGAGAGACTGGAGTGAGAGAAGAGTTCAAACTGGTGCTGTCCAACCGATTTCAAGCGCTACAGGAGCTAGTAGATGAAGAGGAGGTGGTCACCACAGAGCAGCAGTGGAAGGCAATTAGAGGGGCACTGAACTCAACCTGCAAAGACACTGTAGGGTTCAAGAAACACCATCACAAGGACTGGCTGTCAGCACAGACCTTGAAGCAGATAGAAGTGAGGAAGCAGAAGAAAGCAGTTGTCAAAAACAGTCGCACGAGAGCAGCCAAAGCAAGGGCACATGAGGAATACTCTTAAGCCAACCACGAGGTGAAGAGGAGTATCAGGGCAGACAAGAGAGCCTACACAGACAGCCTAGCAGCAGAGGCAGAAAAGGCAGCAGGCAGCAGCAACATGAAACAGCTCTACGACATTACCAGAAGATTGTCTGGCAAGTATGGCCATACAGAAAGACCAGTAAAGCCTATTGCAGACAGAGCAGACCAACTCGACAGATGGGCCGAGTATTTTGAAGAGTTACTGAACAGATCCACCCCACACAACCCCCCAGACATCCAGCTAGCAGAGACTGACCTACCCATCAGCTGTGACAGACCCAGCCGAGAAGAGATCAGAAGAGCAGTGGCATTTTTGAAGAACGGTAAAGCAGCAGGACCAGATGGCATCCCAGCAGAGGCTCTGAAAGCAGACCTAGAAACAACAATAGAGATGTTGTACCCACTGTTTGGAAAGATCTGAGAAGAGGAGGTGATGCCAGCTGACTGGAAGGAGGGGTACCTAATCAAGCTTCCCAAGAAAGGCGACCTCAGCAAGTGTTCCAACTACAGAGGAATCACCTTGCTGTCAGTACCAGGAAAGGTCTTCAACAGCAGAGGCTCTGAAAGCAGAACAAGGAACAACAGTAGAGATGCTGTACCCACTGTTTGGAAAGATCTGGGAAGAGGAGGTGATGCCGGCTGACTGGAAGGAGGGGTACCAAGAAAGGTGACCTCAGCAAGTGTTCCAACTACAGAGGAATCGCCTTGCTGTCAGTACCAGGAAAGGCCTTCAACAGGATCATCCTGGAGAGATTGAAGACCTCCGTCGACCTCCAGCTGAGAGACCAGCAAGCAGGATTCAGGAAAATCTGATCATGTACAGACCAGATTGCCACTCTCCGCATCATCATGGAGCAGTCTCTGGAGTGGAGCTCCCCGCTCTACGTCAACTTTGTGGATTACGAGAAAGCATTTGACAGCGTGGACCGAGAGACTTTGTGGAAACTCCTACGACACTACGGTGTACCCACAAAACTCGTCCGTCTGATCAAGAGCAGCTACAATGGCATGACATGTCGCGTGATCCACGAAGGGCAGTTCACCAGGGAGCTCCAGGTCAGAACCGGTGTCAGGCAGGGGTGTTTGCTGTCTCCGTTCCTCTTCCTACTGACCATAGACTGGGTCATGAAGAGGACCACAGAGCAGAGAAGAAGCAGAATACAGTGGACACTGTGGACACAGCTTGACGACCTCGATTTTGCAGATGACTTGGCTTTACCGTCCCACACTCATCAACAAATGCAAGTCAAGACCACGAGGCTTGCTGACATCTCGTCCCAAGTGGGCCTCACCATCCACAAACAGAAAACAAAGACAATGAGACTGAACGCAACCAGGGAAGAACCAGTCTTGCTTGCTAGCACCCCGTTGGAGGAGGTGGAGTCCTTCATCTATCTCGGGAGCATCATCGACAAATGGCACTGATGCAGATGTCAGAGCACGAATCGGTAAAGCCAGAGCAGCCTTTCTCCAGCTGAAAAAAGTGTGGGGTTCCAGAGAGCTGTCACAACACACCAAAGTCCGGATTTTCAACTCAAACATAAAAGCAGTTCTCCTATATGGAGCAGAGACTTGGAGGTTGACAAAAACCATAGTCAACAGAGTACAGATCTTCATAAACAGTTGCCTTAGAAGAATCTTGAAAATCCACTGGCCAGAGAAGATCAGCAACATCAGACTCTGGGAGAGAACAGAGCAGATAACAGCAGAAAATGAAATTGACGAAAAAGATGGGGATGGATTGGTCACAGTCTGAGAAAGCCAGCTTCCAGTATCACTAGGCAGGCATTGTCATGGAACCCCCAGGGAAAGAGGAAAAGAGGCAGGCCAAGAAACACCTGGCGTCGAGACCTCCAAGCAGACATCAAGAGACTGGGAACCACCTGGAGTAAAATCGAAGGAAAAGCACAGGACAGGAGTCACTGGAGGTCTCTCGTCGATGGCCTATACCCTGGTAAGTAACTCTTCCGTAGAGACGCAGTTCGACGTCAGCTCCAGGGTTTCAAGGATGACAGCTGTTGGACGGAACCGCCTTCCAGGGATACCGACGCGGGCCGTGTCGCCGGGCCGCAGCGGATCTTCGGGCTGGATTGGCAGAGACCACTCTTCAGCGGAGATGCAGTTCGAGGTCAGAGCTGGCGTCGCGCGGTTGACAGTGTTGGACGTAGCAGCCTTCCAGGGACACCGACGCAGGCCATGCCGGCAGACCACAGCAGATCTTCGGGCTGGATTGGCAGGGACCACTCTTCCGCAGAGGCGCAGTTTTGACGTCAGCGCCAGAACTAGTCCGATGACAGCTGATGGATGGAAGCGACATCTCTGTGACACCGACGGCGCGGTCCTGGGACCGGCAGTGGCAGCCACTTCTCAGCATGCGGCAGACGAGGAGGAGGTGCAGTCTACCTTCGTAGGACTAGGTGTCAGCACTGGGAGAGGACGTTGTCCGACCGACTTCACTGCGTGGGCCGGCATCACTCTCCATCGTGTTCATGGATGCAGTTCAGACATACGCACCTGGTTGGACGAGGCGTCCCGTCTCTTCACATCCGTCTCCCACCGGAGCGTTGCCCCCTCGTCGCTTTGGTATATAGGCCATGGCGTTGGTCTTAGCTCCGCAGTGGGCCAAGCACTACAAGTCTCCTCCTCAACTGACAGGTTTTCGGAACCTAGCGGAGGCGTTTCGCACTACTGCGTGGAGACAGCTTGGAGAGAGCTTGGAGAGCTGGTGTTCTTCTCGGCACTCTTGACCAGAGAGGATGGGTTCACTTCCACCGGCTTTGTTATACAGGTACCCACCCGGCGGTGGACGAGAGCGCGTTGGTGCAGGCTGGGCGCAGCCAGTGGTCACTGACGAGGATAAACAAGAGTCCTCCTGTTTCCGCTTCGCGCTGGTGTGAACGGGGTTCTTGGACTTGGCAACACAGTCGTTAGTCTAGCGTCTGGAGGTCTCTGCGCAGACAGCTGTTTACAGACGACGCTGTGGAAGCATGCATCCTGGGGACGCGAGTACCGGGACATTGGACATGGCGACTGCGTTGCAGGACCTTACCTTAGAGGTGGTTCTGCATTCCGACTCGATGGCAGTACAGTCGACTCTTGCTCGTACCCAAGCCGGTGGGAATGGCGGGCGATCTTCGACCTTTCGGCCCTGAACAAGTTCTTTTGGCGTCATGGCAGGATGGAGACAGAGCGCTGAGGGCAGCGGTGTGTCTCCAGGACTTCCTTACAGCTGGATGACCGACTGTTACGGAACCAGTTGGCGAGCACTTGGCAGGTCCTACGTGGTACCTTCACGCAGGTTCCAACGAGGTATGGAATGCTTGGCCGTCCTGTTCGAGTCGGACTTCCAGTAGGACGGGATCAGTACAGAGTAGGAGCATCACATTTGGGTTGACTGTTAGGCCTGCTAGCACATCATCTTTCCCAAGGCAGACACTTCAACTGGTTGGAGATGAAGTGCTGCGGCTGGTTTTCTTGGGAAGATTGACGTACACAAGGGATGTGCTAGGGCTCTTCGAGGCCAGGTTGCACTTGGAGTGGTCACTACGCCCAGATATCTTCCAGCTACCCTGCTCGCCATGGAGAATCGCCGCTGGTCTGTACATTCATCAAGGATCGAACTACAGACTTCCCTGAGACTTCTGAGACTACTAGCGCCATTCAGCTGGTCCAAGATTTGGACCGCATTTCTTGTTCTCGCGACAGCCCCTTCGCGGGTGCCATCCGCGACAAGTACGGTGCTCAAGCAGCCAAGGCAACGGCTGTTCCCCTCATGCCCAGAGGTCCTGAGGTCATACGCCTGGTTGTCCGGCAATCCCTCTCTGCTAGAGGCTTTGCAGGGGCTATGGTGGAAGCGAGCTCTGCAGCCAGGAGGAGCGCCTCTCGTTATGTCTACGAAGGTAAGTGGGCATTCTCCAGGCTTGGTGCGCCACGGAGCGGTTTTTCCCCATGGACCTTACCAACCCAGTTGGCCGCATTCTTCATGGGACGGTTCTTCTGCCAGAACTTAGCGCCATCCCCTCCCGGGTTCCCCCACCCGGGTCTGCCCTGGGAGACTTGGGTGGGGTTAGGTATTTTTTAGTTCCCAGGGTCACCCTGGTCAGCCCCACAGGGTGGGTTTTTCTCTCTATTCTGGGGCATGCGTTTCTGTCTACCCTTTGTCCATTCACCTGTATTTGCCTTTTTAAAACTCTCCCTACTGTCTGCACTGCCTGTAGCTCTTGATATTGGATGTGTGTTGCTAAATGGTCTTAGCTTTATTTAGGCCCCATGTTGTAGGTTTATTTAACGTATTTAACCGGCTGGCGACATACATTCAATTTTCTGTTTAGTTTTTTTTTTTTTCACAAGCAGTGCAGGCACGTCCTGAGAAAGCCTTGTTGCTGTCGGGACGTTAAGCAATGTACAATCAATCAATCAATCAACCCTCCCGGGTTACCTGGTGATGGGGGCAGACTCTACTGAAGCCTGGGATGGTCACGCCCGGGAGCGTGCTGCGACTTGGCAGATCGGATGTCCCGTTTGAGCTGCAGCGGCAGGCCTCATTTAGTTGGTCCCGCTTGGGGACTTCCCCTGGGTGCTCACCGGGCTCTACGCGAGAGGTTCGAGCTTCTTCCATGAGTGCTTGGAAGACATTACCAGGAGACCTGCTTCTGGTTGCACTTGCCACAGCTCCAGTCAGTGAGTTGCATGCCTTTGGTACGTCCCTCATGTCGCCAATGGAGGACCTATGGAGCTTCACAGCTGCTTACGGACACTGCCTTCTCGGCAAGGAACCGCTCTCTGGCGACAGCCCCACAAGTCGTCATCATCTGACCCTCTGGGCGAGGGATCAGGCACGGGACTCCAGCCACAGGACCTTCAGGGCCCTTAAGTGTGCCTGCACAGTTCTAAGCCACTATGACTTGGATGTTCGCGCCATTCCTGCCCTTGTCTCCAGGCAGACGAGGCGTTTCGGCACATATAATCTCCTGCTGGCTACGATGGGTGATTCGGTCCCCACACAAGAGCTCGGCCGGAGCAAGCCTAACCGTGTGCGTCCAGACCTTCAGGCAGGAAGTCTGAACAGTGGCAGAGAGCATCGGTTGTCCGATACGGGGCAGAGAGGGATACTGTGGCATCTGTGGGTTGGCGGATCGAGTCTACTCTCGTCCTCCTTTACCTATGAGATCTATCCGGCCAGTGCATCAACCTGGGCCTGGCATAGGTCATCTCGCTGGCGCAGCACTCCCTCCCGGCGCCTTAGGTTCGCCTAGCTAAAATTGTCGGGAGTGAGCACGTAGGGAGGGGCCTCGATA
Organism: Semisulcospira habei; assembly: GCA_036245525.1. Taxonomy (NCBI): domain Eukaryota; kingdom Metazoa; phylum Mollusca; class Gastropoda; family Semisulcospiridae; genus Semisulcospira; species Semisulcospira habei. Next base: position 121,792,343 of record BTPG01000005.1, read on the forward strand.
CTGTGCGCTCAGCGCCGGCAATGGGAGGTGTTCTAAGTGGGTGGCACCCGCCTCCTATTCACAATTCCAGTTAATAATGTCATCAGTAATGATTTTGAGAAAATAAATAAATTTTTCTCTAAAATGTATTTTTTCGAAAAATACTTACCGATGACATTACTCAGACGTCCCTCCCTCCTACCCCGCTTAGAACTAAGGCTCAGATACTTGTAAGTAAGGGTGAGTGCGCCACCGGATACGGTAGTACGGGAGGCCACTCGGGAGTGCCTTGGTAATGGCACACCAGTGATTACCTGCCTTAGAGGGCATCACAGTAAGTTTTTTTTAGCTAAAATTGACATGCTAAGCGAAGCTTCCAGTTAGTAATGTCATCATAAGTATTTTTTCGAAAAAATACATTTTAGAGAAAAATTAATTTTAATTTTGTATTTCAGTATGGAAGTTCTCTTTGGGCAGCGAGGCTACTACACATCAGATGTGCACAAAATAGACAAGGTATGTATTCAGATTTTTAATCGTCTGGATTTGTTGCCTTGGTCCATTGTGTTGTGCAATGGTAAATTTGTTGGTGGGGACCAAGAATGGCAGCATCAGATGTTTTTGCTCATTTTTTTTTTTACAACCCATTTACTTCATATGCACTTTGTTATACGTATGAATGAATGAATGAATTTATTAGTTTATGAACCCATTTAACCCCACAGCCAGATTTGTACAAAAAAGTACAGCCAAATTTTGTAGGTGTTAGCTAATGACTGTGTGGCAGCTGCAGGAGATGGATCGACCATGATAATTCAAGGATAGTGCCAGATGAGCTTGGGGCCTGAAGGCACCAACCTTATCTGGCACAACCCTTGAATTATCATGGTCAATCTACCTCCTGCTATAACTTGTTATATTTGGGAATTTCAGCCTCACGGTTTAGAGTGTACGGTGATACTCGGTATAAATGATTATTTTGTCACAGAGTGTAACAACCATAACAGTACAGATCGAAGGTGATGTGGACCGCCCAAGGCTGGATGATTTTCTACAGCATCTCTTGTGGGATAAAAATGTCACAGACGCCAATAATTCTGTGATAGAGATACTGCGATTAAAGGTAAGTATTCAGCTCTCCTCTGTTAGCAGCCATGGATTAAGTCCCTTAAACTGGGACTTGCACGCAGAATCATATAGAAGAGACTTTGTGGGCATGGGTCATACCATCTTGTTTTTGTCTCAGCAGTGGAGGGGCTAAATTGTGATTGCAAGTGTCAACCCCTTCTCTAACAGCGGCTATGAACTACCCATACATGTCTCTCAAGCCATTGCAGACTGGCCACCCGAAAATCTGTCAGCCTGAGCAAGGTGCATTATTCGATGATTTTTTTGTCCGTGCAGAACGATCAGTGTTGTTTTATTATGAAAGGGATGAACCCCTTAACTACCAGTGGATGCAGATTGTGTTTTTGAAATCAGTGTAATTTCAAAGTCAACGATCCACAATCATCAAGGAACATGGATCCAAAGTTTTTTCAGCAAGAGGCATAGATCTTCATGAGCCCCCGCAGCTGCAGGTGCTCATGAGGACCTATACCTCTTGCAGCTGGATGGTGTTCAGTTTTCTCTGCAGAAATGGGATTAATAAAATACGTTTTATGCTACCTTATGTATATGTACTCACTCCATAAAGTTTGTTTCCTCAAAACACATTACCGATGACATTACTGTTAGGAATAGTGCCTTAGCTAGCCTAATTTTAACCAAAATTGTTTTGTGCCTATATGGTAGGGGAGGCAACAAGGGGTGCTATAAGCTGGCCAGTAACCCTAGTAGCCTCCCTTCCATCCTCATCCGGTCACGCGCCAACCGGATTCCCGCCATTTCTGTTTCTTAGCTCGCCGTGGACGGTTGTGTGCCTACTCTCTGCGTCTGGACTTCGTATAGTGTGACCAGTCTTGTGACTTGGTACTTGTGATGTGAACTCATACAGTGTGCTCTGTGCTTCCCTGTCGGATTACATTTCGGTTTTTGGATTTACCTAGGTGGCGGACGTTCCTGTGTTCAGTGGACTTGTGCTGTTCGTGGGACTTGGATTACCGGCGAGCTCGACCGGTCGGGGTTTGGTTTGCCTCTGCTACACGGTTGGTCCCTACGGCTCTGCTTCACCCGCCTCTCCGCCATAGCTAGGTAAAACCTCGGTTAGTGCCCACAACCGGCGTTCAAGGGGAGGAGAAGCGCCGGACGTCGGCACTGGTCGTGGAGCGACTTCGTTTTTGAATTTTGACTGCATGCATGTACGCATTGGTGCGTGGCCTTGGGGAGCCACACTTGCTTGCCGGTAACTATTGATCATGTTTTGCAGTTTGCAAGTCCCCACCTGCTCGCAATGTGGGGGCTTCCAGTGGCCGAGTGACTCACATGATGTTTGCCTACCTTGTTCTGGCTGTGCCTCCACTCACCCATGCGGCATCTGCGCCCCCTGGCTGGAGGAGCAGTGGTCGCAGCTTTGGCGTTTCTATCGACGGGAACGACTGACCCCAGTCCGAGAGCAGGCGCCTGCCACCGACCCGGCCACCTCAGTGGAGGAAACACTCGCGATTCAGGACGCACGGGCGGCTCCAGACCTTTCTGAGCCTAGGGCTTCAGCCGGAGTGTTCGTCAGCTCGCTGGGGATACGAGACACCGAGCCTGGCCAACATAGAACTCCGTCAAGAGTGTACATCACCTCACTGGGGAAACATTACACCGAGCTTGGCCAACACAGGACGTCTACGGATTTGTTCGTCAGCTTGCTGAGTACCACCGAGTCTGGCCAACAACGTCCTATGAACCACCACGCGTCCACACCCGTGAGTCAAGCCCAGCGCAAGCGGATGCCGTCCGACGCAGAGGTCAGTAAAAGGGGTAAGTGCCCTCGCACGGACGAGATTACTAGACTTGCGCCTACCCGTTCGTCACAGAAAGATAGAGATGAGACGGGCCCTCAGCAGCATGCGTCGCACAGACGGAACTTCCGTTCGACCAGTTTACGGCGAGAAATAAGTTCCAGACGGTCGCACGAGCATTGTCCTCGTTCACGATCCAAAGACAGGCCTCCACGCCCGCGGACTGCTGCCCGGTACCTGGATGCCCTCCGACACCCTAGGCATTCCTCCAAGGTAGGTGCGGCTTCCGTCGGTCGTCGTGCCTCGCCGCCTGGCTCGAAGCAGGGATCGTTAGCAGGTTCGCCCATTCCAGGCAGTTTTCCCGCTCTAGGCTACCGCGCTCTCCCCGATGCAGCCATTCCCCACGGGACCGCCGGTTTTCGCATCGCAGCGCAGTATCGACGCAGATTTTTTCAAGTGACTCGGCCTCGCCTCAATCCTTGAGCCTCCGCTCTCAGTTGACTAGACCCCTGCCCAGCGCAACGGTGACTCGACGGGACGCCTCTAGCAAGGCTGCCACTAAAAGAGAGGCGAGGATTTCCCGCCGCTCTCCCATGAGATTGGAGGAGGAAGATGCTCTCAGCCTGGCCCAGGAGGACTCTGCCGCTCGCCCTTCTACCTTTAGAGGACGCCTGCCCCCACGTGCCCCAGCCTTTGGCCGCTCTCGCCAGTGCCCTGACTCTGCCCCCGCCCCCGCCTGGCCCAGACCCGCCCATCGCCCTGGGCGGGGCAGGGCCCGCTGACTACTTCCCTCCTCCACCCCTGCCGACCGCTCCCGGGTCTCCTGTCGGCGGGAGGCTTGCGCTCTGCAGCGATGTTTGGTGCTCGCTGCTGCCGGACGACCTGTGGATCCTCTCCACCATCTCCGAGGGACTCTGGATCTCCTTTTGGTCGCTGCCCCCTTTGCGCTGCTCTCCCCTGTGGACCACAGTGCCGACGGACCAGCTCAGAGCCGACGCCCTGCGCGACGAGGTTGCCGCTTTACTTCGTTATGCTGCCACGGAGATGGTAACACGGCACGACTCCCCAGCCTTCTACAGCCGCCTCTTTGTGGTTCCCAAGCCGGGCAGCAAGTGGTGACCCGTCATCGACCTCTCCGCGTTGAACAAGTTTATCATCGCCTCGTCTTTCCGCATGGAGACCGCCCGAGCTCTTCGGGCCGCAGTGCAGCCTATGGACTTTGCCATCAGCCTAGACCTGTCGGATGCGCATCTGCACGTCCCCATGCACCCCACCTCAAGACGTTACCTGCGCTTCGCCTTCGGAGGAGTGGTCTACCAGTTTCATGCTCTACCCTTCGGCCTCATCCTCAGCCCCTGGGTGTTCACCCACATCATGGACGCCATCGTCGCCAGGGCCAGACAGACATCCTCGAGCCCCACGTCGAACTATCTAGACGATCTTCTCTTGCGGAACCAGTCGGAGGCCACCTTGGAGGCGGATTGAGATGTGCTACTAGACCTGCTCGACAGACTCGGCTTCCTGGTCAATGTGGGCAAGTCCGACCTCGTGCCGTCCCGCTGCTTTGTTCATCTGGGGATGGAATTTCGCACAGATCTCAACGAGGTGAGGTTACCGGAGCTACGCATACAGAAGTTGGCGAACCTTGCATGACAGGTGTCTCTGAAGAAGACGATCTCTGTCACAATGTAGCTTCAGCTTCTGGGCCTGATGAGTGCGGCAGCGGACCTACTTCCCCTCGGCCGTCTTTACCACCGCCCACTTCAGCGCCACCTTCTCCTTCACTGTCGACTGTCGACGGGCGTCCTCGAGGCTCCTGTTCCGGTGCTATGGATGCTCCTTCCCCATCTTCTTCGTTAAGCGAATCCTTGCTGGCTCACGACAGGAGTTCCCCTCTACTCGCCTCCTCGCCAGCTGTCCCTGTGCGTCGACGCAAGTCTCTCTGGCTGGGGCGCTCACCTACTACCGATGTTCATCACAGCCTCCAGCTTTTGGCCCCCGGATCTCGCGACCCAGCACATCAACTGGTTAGAACTGAAGGCAGTCTGGCAAGCACTCATCGCGTGGGAGTCTCGTCTATGACACCAAGAGCTTCTCATCCTCTCAGACAACTCCACGGTAGTCGCCTACATCCAGAAGCAGGGCGGGACGCACTCCCCATCCCTCTGCATCCTCCTCTACGAGGTGCTCCGGTGGTGCGAAGATCGCGGCATCTCTCTTAGTCTTTTGAGCCAGACATATCCCGGGCCATCTCAATGTCCTAGCCGATTCCCTCTCGCGACGCGGCCAGCTTCTCCACCCCAAGTGGACCCTCCGGCTGGACATCTTTTGGATGATCTGCACTGAATGGGAGACCCCCATGATCGACCTCTTCGCGACGAGGTGGAATCGTCAGCGTCCTCTCTTCGTCTCCCCCATTCCAGACCCGCTAGCCTGCTCTCTCCATTCCCTGGGATGGCCTCGTCGCGTATGCCTACCCGCTGACGGTGCTCATCTGCAAGATCCTGCTCAAGCTCAAAGATTGCTGCATCGTGGTCCTGTTCTTGGTGGCTCCCTTCTGCTGGACTAGGTCATGGACCACCGACCTCCTGAACCTCGCCATGGCCCCCCCCCCCCCGCTGCGACTAGCCACCCCATGCACGATGCTCAAGCAACCGCGGCAGGCGCTCTACCATCCGTGCCCCGAACGACTCCTCCTCCACGCCTGGAGGATGTGCGGCAAGCCCTCGCCACTAGAGGCTTCTCAAGTGCAGCAGTGGAAGCTATCGCTACAGCCCGCAGACCCTCGACCAAACGAATTTACGAGGGAAAGTGGCGAGTCCTGTGCAACTGGTGTGGTGACAAGCACCTCTCTCACTCGGATCTGACGGTTCCGCAGCTGGCAGAGTTCTTCCTCTGGCTCTTCACCGACCAGCTTTTGGCACCAATCACCATTCGGGGCTACCTAGCAATGATCGCTGATACGTACCGGCATTCGGGGACGACCTGACCCTGGTAACCGCAAAGACCTAGCTGACCTTATGGCTCACTTCGGTCTACAACGTCCTGCCCTTCGCTCACTGGTGCCGCGATGGGACTTGCCCTGGGTGCTGACGTGGCTCAACTCTAACCGCTTCGAACCACTCCAGTTGGCGCGGTTACCTGACGTGATGCGGAAGACGTGCTTCCTACTGTCTCTCGCCACTGCTTCCAGGGTCAGCGAGGTGCACGCCATATCTGCACTTCCATCATGCTTGCAGTTCCGGACAGACGGCTCTGTGCAACTGCTGCCCGACCCGACTTTCCTAGCCAAGTCCCGTTCTCCATTGGCCGCCCCTCAGATGGTCACCGTTCAACCCTTGAGGGATCCAGGCTCTACCCGAGAGTCCAGACAACAGGACCTGATGAGAGCTTTACGTGTGTACCTGCTCCGGACCAAGCCGCTACGCAGGGGATGCACCTGCCTTTTCCTCTCTATGTCCCCAGGTAGAAATGACATCTCGGCCCAGATGATATCCTCCTGGCTCTGATGGGTGATACGCTCCGCCTACCAGGACCTCTCCCCTGATGCAGCCAAACGAATGAACATCAGGGCACATGAGGTCAGAGCCATGGCCGCAAGCCTCGCGGTCGACCGGAACTGCGCAGTCAAAGACATTGTGGCGGCCGTGGGCTGGCGATCAGAGTCGACCTTCGCCCGATTCTACCTGAGGGATCTCTCCGGCCAGCGCGAGAACCTATCGCTGGTGGGAGACATCACAGCGGCGCATCACTCCCTCCTGGCACCCCAGGTGCCATAGGTAATCTTAGTTAAAATTATCGGGAGGTTGTACCAGGGAGGACGGGTCTCGTTGGCATTATTTAAGGGTTAGGGGCGTTGTAAGCGGCACCCACCTCCTCTTCGTTATTCTTCCTAACAGTAATGTCATCGGTAATGTGTTTTGAAAAATACTTACTGATGACATTACTCGGATGACCCTCCCACCTGCCGCGCTTGCCGCTGGTCCGCTAAGAAACAGACTGGCGGGAATCCGGTGGGCGCGTGACCGGATGAGGATGGAAGGGAGGCTACTCGGGTTACTGGCCAGCTTATAGCGCCCCTTGTTGCCTCCCTACCATATAGGCACACAACAATTTTGGCTAAAATTAGGCTAGCTAAGGCACTATTCTTAACAATAATGTCATCGGTAAGTATTTTTTGAAAAAATACATTTTAGAGAAAAATTCATTTTTCTTCTTTGACACATGTATTGATATATTGTGTAACAAGCAAATTAATATTCATGAGCTTGCTAGGTATACTTCCTTCCCAAAATCCCTTGCGCACGAAGAAGACTCGATCTTGCTGATACTTGGATTTTCAAAACGGAAACGCGAAATATTTTCACACTGCAACATTAACGCGCAACTTATGTGTAGTAGTAATGACATACTTCTTAGTGTGTATGAATGCTCGAAATGTATATCGTATACACACACACAAACGGAGAACAGACGCCAGGAAACGTGCGAGTGAGTCGGGCTGGATCGACTGACAAGTGAAATTGACGAGATGTCAGCTGGCGATCGACAACCTGAGAAAAGAACAAAATAAACAAACCTGCTGGCATTTTCCGCAATTATGCGTGATCAAGTTAAAAGTAGAATTTACTCAGCAACACGCACGGTTATACAATGCACTGATGTCTTCCTAGTCAATCGAAATCTACGCGCTGAGTCGACAGCTATGTGCGGCCGTCTGCCATTCATGTGTTTTGTCTAAACACCGCAATCAGCCACAAAATGAATGATGCGAGGCATAGTTTTGTTTTGGACTGGATACATAAATTATATTGAGCAACAGTTTTGTTTGATGTAGTGCCGATAAACAGACAGATGTGATTACTTGACTCGAATCAAATGTCCTTGTCTTCGACTCGGACATTTTTATTCAAGTCTCGTAATTGACGTCTGCCTGTTATCACACTTTTGTCAAGCAAAATGTTGTTCAATATAAATGAAAAGAAAAGGGGAGACTGCCAGTGCTAATATTTTAGGAAGGTTACAAAGTAAAGTAGGTTATAGCACTGCACTATCGACTGCAACCCCTTCCCCCCTTTTGGTAGGTTCTCTTTTAGGGTGCATGGAAATTTAACTCTAGGTGGTGGCATGGAATGTATGCCCCTGCAGACACCACAGTAAAATGTGGTTGTCATTGCAGGTAGGCAGAATTTCCTGCCTCCTCCAGTATTGCCGATGGTGTGCTGAAGAGGTCGCCAAGACCGAAACAGCTGTCCACACCGGCTAAATATCTCCCCCCTTGGAGGACCTAGATTTAAATTTCCATGCACTGAGTGGCTGGAACAGTGGATATGTGATACGCCCCCTTCAGGGGGGCTTCCATATGCATTGCTTTTGGTCACTCTCTTAGCGCCCCTCTCTTTCCTATCTCTTTTTTTTTTTTTTGTGCTTTGGCCACAGTAGATCTATGATCACTGGTCGATCATGCACATTTCTCTCCCCTGACAGTGCTATAACCTACTTTACTTTGTAACCTTCGTTGTTCAATATAATATAATAACTGTGACTAGCAAGAGACTTAGATCCTCATGAGCCCACACCTCTGGGTAGCTTTTCTATGCCTGTGGCAGTGTTGAAAGGAGATTTACAGCCAGACTGCTCATATTATTCAGTCATTTTTTTTGATAACTTTTTACTAGTCACAGGAAATGAATCAACTGTTATACAGTAGCTACACTGTAGTGCTGAAAACGCTTGGCGTCTGTTAAGAGATATGAATGGAAGCAAGCATTTTGCAATATGTCACTTTCAGAAATGTTATTCTTTTGAAAGTTAATCTTTTGGCTGTTGTAACGATTCCTGCAGGAATCACTTTGACAGAAAGTGCTTCTGACAGCCACAATGTTAATTTTCTTCTGCATGAAGCCATTGGTGCTTTTTACAGTACTGGGGGCTGTATGCATTAGGGAGTTAAGTGTAAAGTGTAATATCTATTTCTATTGTCAGGGTGTTTTGGCAGTCTCAGGAAAAGACCATCGAATGATTATCCAGGCTGTTCATGAGCTGTATGATGTGCAGTTTACCACACCATGGGCTGCAGAACAGAGAACAGGCACCATTGTCTTCATAGGTTTGCAACATTATCACATCATTTTTTGTCAGTATGTGTGGGTGAATGTGCATGTGCGCATGTGTGTTTGAAAATGCATGATCATGTATAGATTGAAAGCTAAAAAGAAAACAAAACTGACCACCCTTAGCATGACCTAGCCACTAAAATTGTCATTTTTATTTCATGATGGTTACCGTAAGTTTTTCCTGCCTACGCATAGTATTACCAGGTATATTCTTTTTTGTAGGGCGCAATTTGGACAGGATGGTACTACAAGAGGCACTGCAGGCATGCATATTTTCCAGATGATAATCGATGTCTACACACCAACTGGCCCAATTTTCATGTTTTGTCATCATTGTTTTTTACATGTGTGCAAAGAGCGATAACTGAGACCGTTTCTGTGTCATTTCCTTGCATCCACAATAAATGAATTATAAAAGAAATGCTACTCAACGCTGTGTGTGAGCTACTTTTCTTCATGTGAATGTCTGTTTTTGCCAACATCAGACATTGATCTGTCCTAGGAAGGCAAAAGATAGAGAAGTTCATTTTTTGCGAAGTGAGATTTTTATTGTATTACTTTAAAAAATTTCTTTTCACAAAAATGGACTTGCTGTCTTTTTCCCTATTAGGGCTGATATCTCATTTTCGCTTCTCTGTCCCTCTCATTATTAATCAGGTGTGCGTTTCATAGTCGCAAGTGCTCGAGAGAGGTGTTTTATAAAAATGGGTTTTATAGGACTCAGCACTACGAGCGCTTTCATCACTCATAAGTGCTTAAATAAAAAACTACAGGCGCTGGTTTACCAGTTTTTGTGTGTAGAATACATTTAGACTGGCTGAAATGCCGCGTGACCAGTCACGTGACGGACACTTTGCACTTGCCATGGCGGTGCATCTTCTACTGGACAGAGATTCATCTTTCCTCTTCCATGTGATGATGCTAGTGTTCCTGCCAATAAGCACCAACGGACGACGAATTGAAACAGCGCAAGAAAATATCACCAATACCACCGCAAACGCACTTATGTTAGAAACGGACAGTACTTTAGTTTTGTCTACGGGAACGTGGACAACGGCCCAGATTCAAAATGGCGGCGTTGTTACTAAAAAATTGCTTTCAGAAGGGCGGGTCCAGCGAGGCGTCATGTCAAAGCTGAAGAGTTTGTGGAAAGATAAAACTGGAAAAGATAAATCAGAGTGGGACTTGTCGAGAGAGGAGGCAGCGGAACATTTTGAGGAGTACTATAAGTGCTTGAAAAAGAATATAGACATTGCCACGTCCATCACAAACGGGATTGACATGCCGGTGCACGCCGTCTTGGCTTTGGAAGGCGAGACTATCACGCTAGGGTGTCTTGTGTGGTGAGAACATTGTGACGGTATAAAATAAAAATAATCATCTGACTTGACGCCGCGACAGGCCTAAGGTCTGTAATTGCAACAAGTCGAGTCAAATCATTATTTTTAGTGACCGGTCATTACTGGTGAGAATCTTAGTTCAGAAACCGATCTTTGGAAAGAAAATGCATAGACTCTGTAGAGACACAGGCAAGTGACACTGACAAACAGAAATCGGTTTCGAATAACTTCACACATGCACGGTTCACACACACACAAAATCAACATGGAGTGTATGCACATGAAACACGATAATTCCTTGTAAGTCATTGTGAGGTTTTCTTGACTGCCCGAAAGCGGCAGTGACGCAAAACAAAGAACTAACAAACCAGAATTACGTCATTACGCCTTCTCCACACGTACCATCCTGTTTATTTTCAGTCCCAGACTGTAGACTATACCCTTTTGTCTTCTCAGTAAAGTCTGACGGAAGACGCAAGCTTAAAAGTATTGCCAGATCAGCCTTACGACGAGATCGATCATGATACCTAACAGGCTAGGGTAGACCCAGACATGTCTATCTCAAGCGATGGTTTGGAAACCCTGAGGCCGGCGCATGCTAATCGGGCAGTATACCTTGAGGTACTAAGTCGACCCATCATTCAGTGCCGTTCAGTGACGCTGGCTGACTCCCTCGATTCGCGGCTACCGCTGCCGGTCAGCGGTAGGGAGTCGAAAGAGACAGCCAGTGCGTTCTTGCGGTAGGTTATCTCACTAATGTCCGTACAGCATCCGTCCTGACCAGGACAAGCAGTCCCAACAAGCCGTATGGCAGCATCTGCGTCGAGATGACGCCACCATGGGGGCGCTAGAGTTCAGTGAGCGCATCTTCATGACGCCTCAGAGCGGCCTCGTCATCAAAAACACTGACGTCGGCGACGCTGGGCAGTACACGTGCCTGCACAAGAGGGACTACGTCGCTGTCTACCAAGTGGACATCATCGCGCAGGAGCGACGCAAAATGGTTTGTTTCTTATTTACAAGGGCCGCTCAATCGGACATCTTGTCTACGGCAGTAAAACTTTGGCTCGGCTAGTCGGAATGTCAGACGCTTCCAAAACTGAATCTAGAATTTCCACAAACTTACTAATTAGCACATTTAGCCTCGTCGCCCTACAGCAGGAGATAGATCGATCGTGATAATTCAAGGGTAGTGCCAGATGAGCTTGGAGTCGTTAGGTGACACCTCCAAAATCAGTTGAGGGAGTTACCGGCCCTGGTAGTCGAGACCATACACAGCTTGTTTTGTAGTGTTCTTTTTTGCTTGTTTTTTTCTAGTTTAATAGGACTGTACTGACTCAAAAAGTTAGGAGAGTCATTGTAGCCACAAGAAGAAGTTCCTGTCAAGTTCTCTCTCTTGTGCTAGCTCCTGTTGGAGCAGAGGACGGACGGAGGATTTCGAGTGCTGTGGTGAGTGGACCGGCCGGTCGGTGCGGGCAATATGGCGACATCAGCTGTGCACGTTGAACCCGTGTTTGTAAAGGCGAGCGACATGCCGGGAGACGCCAGTGTACTGGAGGCGTGTTTGGCGGCCGAAAGTGTCTCTGGCAGAGAAACAATTGCTGGAGCTCAGCGTATCCGCGGGCTATGGCGAATATATCCTTTGAATAGAGAGGCCAGGACAACTTTATTGGTAAATGGAATGGAGATAGGTGGGCGATCTCTCTGTCTACACGACAAGAACCCTTACATTCTGCGGGAATCTCGCTCAGAAACACCGACTACACGGCTTTACATACAGGACATACGGCCCATCAGCGTAGCAGACGAAGAGGTTATTACCCTCTTCGAAAGACTCGGATGTGTCAGGCGCTCTTCTATCACATATGACGTGCCCGTAACACTGATGGTAAGCTGACCCGTTTCCTGACCGGCCGTCGGTTTGTTTACATTGAGATCCCGACGGTTCCACTAGAGCGTAGTTTTCAGATGGGCCCCTTCAGAATTTCTATATTCTACAAGGAAATGAAGAAAACGCACGAGCAGAAGTGTTCCAACTGCCTGCAGACAGGACACTACACTCATGAATGCGTTAATCAGGTGGTGTGTCGTGGGTGCAGACAGGGTGGACACAGAGAAAAAGAGGGCAGTTGTGTTCAACTCACTGACAACCGAGGGAAACACGGCTGACCCAGTAATTGACACGGACATTGCCGACGTTATTGTGACATTCCCTGCCGTGACACCAACAGACTCTGACCCCAAAACCGATCCCGTGCCGCCCGCTTCGTCTGCTTCTGGTGAAAGCGCTGATGTGGGTCAGCGTGTACAGAAAGGTCGCCAGCTGTTGGAAAGAGGTCGCCACGAGAAGAAAGGAAAACAAACGAAGCTTACCAGTCTTGTCCAACGTAGACACCGATCGGAAACACCTAACAAAAGACTGAGATCGGAATCTAATTCCCCTCCTCAATCCCCAGGTAAAAACGCACGCACTCTAATGCCAACAAAGGACGGTCGGGAGACTGGAACCACTGAATCTTCAGAGTCCGACTCCGTGTCTCTTCCACAGGGCCTGACCTAACAAAATTGGTCGAATATGTGGCTCTTTCCCGGTCCGGACCTCGCACCCATCCCTGGACTATGAGATGCGATTCAAAGTATTATCATTATGAAAAGATTAATAAATAAACATTGTTAGGTCCTTTATGGATGCTATATCAAATATTAATGTTGTAACGCTCAACGTAAGAGGAATTAGAAATAAGCGAAAACGAAATGTAGTGTTTCGATTTCTTAGACAGAAAAAAGTGGATATTGCATGTTTACAAGAAACGTATATTACTGACGACGTGAAGGAGGAGTGGCAGAATGAATGGGGTGGTCAATTGTTCTGTTGGTGTGTTAGCAGTCGTTCAATGGGTCAGGTTATCTTAGTGCGAAGAGATTTTATATACGATACAAAACTCGTACATCACTCAGACAGAATACTGTCTCTGGAGGTGTCTATTGATGACAACATACTTATGATACACAACGTATATGCTCCGGCTTCAGGGAAAAAGGCTCATTTCTTTGAGCAGCTGGTACAACACTTGAATTATTATCCTATATCGTCTGTCTTGGTGTGTGGAGACTTTAATTGTGTTCTAGACAACAATAAAGACGTAATTAGTGGAGACAAGCACTCGGTGAAGAACGTTTCCTCTTTTAATGACTTTCTGATTAACAGTGATTTGAACGACACATGGAGATTACTGAACCCACAGCAGACGGAGTTTACATGGTCTAGAAATAACCCCACTCAAGCTAGACGGTTAGACTACGCGCTTTCTTCCGATGAAGTGTTTGACAGAATTCTCTCCTGTGAGCATGAGTCGGTGTCTTTTTCTGACCATAGATGTGTCACTTTAAAGTACTGTATATCTAATGTTACTAGAGGCCCAGGCTACTGAAAATATAACAACAGCCTTCTAAAAGATGAGCAGTGCGTCAAAATGATGAATGCATTAATCTCTAATTTTAAGGCTACGACAGATGAAACGGATAGTCAGATAAAATGGGAGTTATTAAAAATTCAAATACGTGAACTCAGTGTAAACTTTTGCCAAATTAAAAAACGAAAGGAAAGCAAAAGGTTAGAGGATTTACAAAGAAGACTAATAGTTTTGGTATAGCACTTGCCAACAATCCCAGTAACATTGATATTCAGCAACTACGTCAGAAAACAAAGATTGAACTTGAAATCTTTGAACAGCACGTTGCAAATAGCGCTCGAGTCCGTGCTCGAGTAAAGTGGATAGGAAGGCGAAAAAAATACGAAGTATTTTTTTAATTTAGAAAAAGCTCGAGCGAATTCCAAAGTAATGGATAAATTAACGCTGGAAGATGGGTCAGTAGTTACAGATCAAAACAAGGAGGAACAGATGAAACACTTTACATCACTGTATGCATATCGCATAGACCAGTCACGCATGAGTCGCTTGGCGGATGATTTCATAAGTGACGCTGCAATTCCAAAACTTTCATCCCTTGATAGTGAGTCATGTGAAGGTTTAATAACAGTAGATGAAGCCTCCATTGGTTTGAAACATTTAAATAACGGGTCAGCCCCTGGCTGTGATGGTATTACAGTAGAATTCATGAAAATGTTTTGGGTCCATCTGAAGGATCTTGTGGTGGACTCCTTGAACAAGGCCTTTGACAATGGCGCTTTGTCTCCTTCACAGACCAAAGCAGTCATTACTCTAATACATAAAGGGAAAGATCTAAGTCGAGATACTTTGAGAAACTGGCGTCCAATCTCCCTAACAAATACAGATTATAAAATTTTGGCCAGCGTGGTCGGAGATATCGTCCACGAAGATCAAAAAGGTTTTATCAGAGGTCGCAAAATCTCTACAGCTATAAGGTTAATTGATGACACCGTTGAGTACATGAACCAAATAAACTCTCCAGGATTACTGCTGGCGCTCGATTACGAATCTGCCTATGATAGTATATCCAAAGGAATTTATTTTATATTCTCTAGAAAAAGTTGGGTTTGGTCGTGAATTCGTTCGGTGGGTATCTGTTATTATGTCAGACGCTAAGAGTTGTGTTAATTACTGTGGCTGGTTGTTGGGGTTCTTCCCTGCAGCACGCGGAATCCGTCAAGGTTGTCCGTTCTCACCATTAGCCTTTGTCGTTGCGATGGAACTCTTTGCAATTAAAATTCGACAATGCAAAGAAATAAGGGACTTGTAATGCCGTATGATGGATCCGACGAACTGAAGTTATTAAAGATTCTTCTCTACGCTGATGATGTAACCATGTTCTTGAAAGACGAACATGACCTAAGAAACACTCTTGCCATAGTTAATCATTTCTCAAAGTTTTCGGGCCTACAGCTTAATAAGAATAAATCAGAAGCCATGTGGCTAGGCTCGAAAAAGAACTGTGATCAACAGTATGGAGTACTCCGTTGGAGCAAAAAGGTTAAAATTCTTGGAATCTACTTTAAAAATGACCGGCCAGCGTCACAGGTTGAGGAAAACTGGACCGGTAGAATTCAAAACATGAAAAGTATAATATCGAGATGGAAAAAGCGGAAATTAAGCATACGGGGGAAAGCTTGCGTTGTTAAAACATTTATTATCTCGCAGATGGTATATGCAATGCAAGCGCTCAGTATCCCCTCAGATGTACTAGACGAAATAAACACTTTGCTTTTCAGATATTTATGGAAGAACACAAATTTGAATAAGAAGGCCTTTGAGAAGGTAAAACGTTCAGTTATGTGCAGTGATTATTGTGAGGGGGGAATTAAAATGATTAACATGAGGGATATGCAAGCCTCCTTTCTCTGTGAGTGGGCAGCGAGGCTGCGTACAGCCATAAAACCCACGCGAGATACTGTCATGCCCAAACATGCGCTAGGTGTTTTTGGTCATGACTTGATATGTTTTGAATTTAATATCAATTCCAAAAAATGTAAAGGGCTTGAAAATATTAAGTCGACCTTCTGGAGAGACGTCATAATGTCATGGTTGGATACTGTTAAAATCAAGCCCAGTACGGTCCTGTGGAATAACAAGTTATTAATGTACAAGTCTAACGTTCTTAAAGACTGGGTCCGCGCAGGTGTCTATCGAGTGGAGGATGTGAAGGAAGATGGCGAGATTATGTCGTTTGAAAATGTCTGTCGCATTGTTGGAGATTCCCCCTGCTGGAATACAACGTTGTAAAAAGTGTCCTTACCTCGTACATGCGATGCCCTAATAACAACGCTGACTCCATGCAGAGAGTACAACGCCAACTTCAGCAAAGGAGTTTAGGATAACAATTGTGCAGCAGAAATACAGTCCCCTTTGTGCCCTTCATTTCTGGGCGATGGTTTGATGAAGGTGAATGGCAATGGGGTATTGTGAATAGAGCAACAAAGGAAGTGAGGTTGCGAGAACTGCAGTGGAAAATTCTACACAATATTTACCCAACCAATATTTTATTGTCTAAAATGGGCGTCGTTAATAATAGATACTGCAGCTTTTGTCCTCATGAAGTTGACTTTATTGAGCATTTTTTCTATTTTTGTGATTCAATATCTCGAATCTGGAAAAGAGTTGAACAACTTTGTTCAGGAAAATGCAATGTACAGATACGCATAACCCCTGCCCAAGCCTTGTTGGGATACCGTGATAACGTGTTAGGAGCAGGAGAAATTGCATTTTAGTAACTACGTCTCCTTTAAGTAGTAGCTAATCGGTGTATTAGCAAGTACAAACATGGTACACCAATAGATATCATATTTTTGTTTGAATCTGAACTTAGAATAAGAAATTTTTCTGTGGTAGAGACAATGACGTTTCCCGCAGATTCACGTAATAGTAGTTGCACGTGACTCACATCTCGCGCTACAGTGATTGTGAATCTCTCTCTCTCTCTTTCTCTCTCTCTCTCTCTCTCTCTCTCTCTCTCTCTCTCTCTCTCTCTCTCTCTCTTTCTCTTTTTTTCTCTCTCTCTCACACACGTACACTCACACACACTACACACATACACGCTCACGAACTCACGGGCATACAGGAGCACCCTCTCAGTCTGCGCTTCTGTTCGTGTAGGTTGGTTAATTCGGGTTTAACGTCCACAGCACCGAGGTGATCATGGACGGCCCTGACGGGCGGGTTATGAGGGACAGGGAAATCTATTGCCTATGGAGCACGACCTGAACACTGATCAACTCAGGCGCACTCCAACTGTGCCACTTTGATTTACCAGGACCTTTCAACGGACATGCTA
The DNA here is from genome assembly GCA_036245525.1 of Semisulcospira habei. Classification (NCBI taxonomy): domain Eukaryota; kingdom Metazoa; phylum Mollusca; class Gastropoda; family Semisulcospiridae; genus Semisulcospira; species Semisulcospira habei. The sequence goes on from BTPG01000005.1 coordinate 121,809,419, forward strand.
TTGAACAAATCCGCTTTTCCCCCTGGATTGTGTTCGTGTAGATGTGCTGTGCATGCTTATACATTGCCACATACCTGATCTATGTTAACGACTTGTGGCTGTACTTTGTACTATACCGATGTTGCGAATGAAATGCGTCCATTATAACGAACTAAAACTATCCATCAAATCACCTTTTTGAGAGTACAACGTAAACTGTTGTCATATCTAGTGTGTTAATTGCTCCGCTGTAATATAGTTGAGTAAATAAAATTTATCCTTGAAATAAAATAAAAATAAGGGAAATATGATGTCAGAAGGAAACAAACAAACAAAAAACAAAACAAAAAAAATGGACACCTTTTAATTAGGGCATGTCGCCCATATTGACTGATCCCCCCCCCCCCCCCCCCCACCAAAAAAAAAAAAAAAAAAAAAAAAAACCTCCAAAATTGGGAAATGCGGCCATAGTGTTATATGTGTTAAAGTACCATTACGCGTAAATTTGAAGTCACATTTCCGCACCATTTGTGTTTGTTATATCTTGTCGACACACCTAATGAACTTTAACAGCAGTTGGGACCCGCAGGAAAAGCACACGCGTAATCGCACTTATTTATTCTGCCCAGCCGTTAGCGTTTCAATCTATTTTTAGCTGTTTCTCGTACTGAAAGCGTTGTATTTATAGAACGGAGTAGAGTCATTGCCAGATTACTTGATATCAACACGTGTGCTGAACTGGATTGTCCAGTGTCTAAATGAGCCATAGCTAGACCTGTGTGTAGCGGTTTCGCAACCATCTGTTACAGAAGTGTATCTAGGCTTTACTGAACAGTTACGGCGGTAGTGGGCCTTTAATGTGGGAACAAAGAAGTGTGAAACAAATACTAGCCCTGTTGAATTACCGATAACTCGGTGATACCTGTGTTCCGGCCATGTATTAATATGTGACTGGTCTACTTCGAAAATATAATAGAAGCAAGCATACCTTTTGGAAAAGGAATGCAATACCTGAAATCTGCACAACACAAAAGAGGCACATTACTAAATTTAAGAAAGAAATTACAGTCAAACAGAGATGCTGACCGTGGAAATAATTTCAAACATTGCAAATCATTGCCTTAGAAGGAGATGATACTACTTAACGGACAAGAAAGAAACTCATTGACACGCTCCGGAATGACAAGAACAACTATACTAATATGGGAAAAAGCATGCTTCGGATTAACCCTGGGTGTTGGTAGCGGTTTTAGTCAGTCGCGATGATTCCTGTAAGAATCATTGCGACTAACACCGCTACCGACACCCAAAGGGTTAAAAGCACAAAGCTAACCAACAAAGAAAGAAACAAACTTGATAATAACAAAGGAGTTATCGTTGTTATTTCAGAGCGTTTTTCTTTCCTTGTTCTTATTTTTTGCATTTTACACGGCTTGGCTGTCTTTGGGTTTGGATCAAGTTTCGCACTGCCGAACTCGGAAAACTCGTCACTAACACGGGGAGGGAATGGAAGATTTTCTGCCAAAGTTTCGTGCCCCTGACAGGCTCGGCGGAGCCAGTCAGGGACACGAAACTCTTGCCAGTCTTCGATTCCCTCCTCCTGTTGATTTTGTAGGTGCGATTGGGAGAGGAACTGCAGCCTGAGGGGTACTTGTTGTCTCACAATCTTCGCTTGCTGACGGTGTGGGCGCCTTGGGGACCCTGCGACGCTTGTGACGTAATAGGCAACAGGCAGCGAGTCGGCACCTGCATCGTCAAGGTCAGTACTGCTGTGTACTTCCTCGGTCATCCATGCTTAGTGAGCAAAACGTCCTCGGGCTGCCATCGGTGATTGCGACGTGATAGGCCACACTGGGTGGCTCCCTCGATTCTCTGCGCTGAGCGCAGCGAATCAAGGGAGCCAACCAATGTGGTGATAGGCAGCAGATACCTGCGTCGTCATGTTCAGCATTGCTTGTTGTTTGACCGTGAGAACGTAATGACTAGCAATAGGTACTCGGGCCGACGTCGGCCTTGGCGATGCTTCTGAAGTGATAGGCGACATGCAGCGAGCAGGCACCTGCGTCGTTGTGATCAGTATTGTATTTTGTTTGTCATCTGTACTTTGCGAACAAAACGTTCTGGAGCCAACTTCGGCGTCAGTGGCCGGTCAACTAATAAGGTCGATGTTCGCCCGATGGCAGAGTACGGATAGCTTATAGAGCCAGCAGGGCTTATGGATTTCTTTAGTCCGATGTGTCAGTTCTACCCCAGTAGCAAAACTGCGGCTGTCGTGGGCCCGAGGACCATTGCTTACCTCTGGGACAATCCATAACCGCCAAGACGTATCGTAACGGTTTCTACTCCGAAAGGAACTAACCGACAAAGAAAGAAACACGCTTTGAAAGGACGAGCCTAAGACAGCCGACCTATTGAGCTAACTCGGCTGCTGGAATTAACTTGTCACGGTGTTGTCAAACGCAGAAATTAGAAGAGGACGACAAACTGAGGCCCAGGGACTTCCCCATGCTTGACCTTTACCCTGACGGTGTGCCGTGCCGCTCCACCGCTTTGCCTGGACAACTCCGCCGCCTGACGGCAGTTCGTCAACGCTTCGAGGAGACTCTTGTGGCGGAGTGCAACGTCCCGTGCCCCACCGAGCCGCCCCCTGTGATGGTGACTGACAATGACGGAAACGCGGTGGAGGTAGTGGAACCCGGCAAGCTGTTCTCTTTGAACAATAAGCCGCCCATCCCCCAAGTCACCGTGCGTCGTGTGCTGTACGAGCCAGAGGGCAAACACCTCGTGCTCACGTGCGGCAGGTGAGCCTTGAAAACTTGTCAGTCCATTGCCAGCTGTATGTTCGTAGCTAAAGAACGAGCGTTAGACGGTGAATCGTTTCAGAATGGCCATACTTCGCACCCATAAGCTGTCTCTATGTGTTACAGAGTGCGAGTTATGACCGTTCTCAATTTTGACGATACAGCATGAAATATCTGTTGATTATATATTATATCTAATTTATTATCTTTTCGCAAAAAAAAAAAAAAAAAAGCAGCAGAAGACATCTTTAAGTCGGTCATCCCTTAGTGACTTCCGCAAACTTGCTGCTGTCCGGACGTTAACCCATTTAGCCCCAACGCCCTAAAGCAGGAGATGGATTGAGCATGATAATTCCAGATTAGCTTAGCGCCTAAAGGCGCCAAGCTAATCTGGCACTACCCTTGAATTATCATGCTCAATCCATCCCTTGCAACTGGTACATAGTCGTTAGTTGACACCTCCGAAATTTGGGAAATGCGCCCGTGAAGTTAAATGGGTTAAGCAAAGCAATTTATAATCGAACAAACCAATCTGTGTATTGCCGTGTATGCTTACAAGTTGTGAGGGATGAATTGGCCGCGAAAGTTCAAGGGTAGCGCCAGATTCGCTTGGCGTCTCCCCAGGCGCTAAGCAGATACTACCTTTGAACTATCATGGCCAGTATCTCTCACTGATATGGTGAATAGCAATGTTGTTTATCTTCGTCAAGCGAGTCTCAGCGCGGCACAGCTTTGCGTTGGATGCGAGGCAAACGGCGTGTGGACCCCACCTCCATTCGGCGCCAGACGCAGGGCCGGGTGTGGATCGACAGCGCCAACAGGCTGCACCTCAAGGACCTCCTCATGTCAGACACCGCCGTCTACAAGTACGTGTCCTTCAATCATTTGTCGACACTGACAACAAAATTAAGGAATGTGTAATACTGTTGTCGCTGTTGTCAATCCGGCGTTAGGTCCGAGGTGGTGTGTGGATCGACAGCGCTTACAGATTGCACTTCACTGGTTGTCTCCCTCGATTCGCTACCGCTTATCAGCGGTAGCGAATCGAGGGAGACAACCAGTGTCCCAATGCGCAAAAGATCATCGAGCCGACGTCGGCCGCCTTCGGCACGCGCAGTCGTGCGCGGGCCAACGTAGGTCTATGGCCTTTGTCCACTTGGGTGTGACGTCCTAATGTCAGACCGCACCACAGGGCGGAGCCTGAAACCCGAAGTTATAACAAGAGTTGTTCCCCTGACTCGGAGCGTCAATAAAATACTAACAAAGTGTGTACATCCTGTCTGTCTGTCTGTCTGTCTGTCTGTCTGTCTGTCTATCTATCTATCTATCTATCTATCTATCTATCATATCTATCATATCTATCATATCTATCTATCTATCTATCTATCTATCTATCTATCTATCTATCTATCTATCTATCTATCTATCTATCTATCTATCTATCTATCTATCTATATCCCGTAGTCTTGCCGACCGTGGGGGCACCACCGATGACTTGGCAACCAGCTCCCTCCATTCTTCTCTGTTCTCGGCCATTCTTAGCGTATCGCCCAGCTTCAGTCCTGTCCACTCTGAGATATTGTCCTCCCATCTTTTCCTCTGTCTTCCTCTCCTTCGTCCTCCTTGCACAGTGCCATACAGGATTGTTTTGGCAAGCCCTGCTGAACGCGTGACATGCCCATACCACTTCAGTTTGCGTTTTTTTCACAGTGGCTAATAGGTCTTCCTAGGGCCCAATGGCTTGCCTGATTCTGCTTCCCACTTCCTCGTTCGTGGTGTGACCTCTGTATGAAATGCCAAGCAGCCTTCGAAAACATCTCATTTCAGTGGCTTGTATCCTCCTTTCAAGGTCTGCTGTGAGGGTCCATGACTCGCAGGCATACAAGAACACTGAGATGACTAAGGAGCGCATCAGTCTGATCTTGGAGCAGAGTGTGATGTTTCTGTCCTTCCATATGGTCTTCAATCTTGTCAGTGGTGTTGTTCTCTGCGCAATCCTGGACAGTATTTCAGGTTTTGATCCCTCATCTGTCACAATGGCTCCTAAGTATTTGAATTTATTAACGGTTTCCAGCTTTTGGCTTCCAATCATGATTTCAGTGTCAATGGCACTGGTGTTATTGGTCATCAGTTTGGTCTTCTCTGCACTGATTTCCATCCCATACGCAATGGCTGTACTGTCCAGCTTTTCCACCAGCTGAGCTAGCTCCTTCACTGTTTCTGCAAGGCCATCAATGTCGTCCGCAAAGCGCAATTCGTAATTGTTCTGCCTCCGATACTGACAGTTCCTTCATGAGCGTCTGTCATGGTTCTTTCCAGGAAGATGTTGAAAAGAGTAGGTGATTGCAAGCAGCCTTGTCTGACTCCGACTGTAGTCCTAAACCAGTTTCCTATTTTGCCGTTGAAGCAGACTGCGCTAGTGGCCTTGTTGTAAAGGTTTGCTATGACTTTGATCAGGTTGGCATTGATATTGTATAGCTTCATGATGGACCAAAGGGCTGCATGCCACACCCTGTCAAACGCTTACTTAGTACATCCTACCGAGTCCTGACGCTCCGAGTCAGGGGCACAACTCTTGCCATAACTTTGGTTTTCTCCCCCTGTGACCGCACCGCTGTCACAAGGGTGCGCTCATGATTGTCAGTTCTGATGCCAACATTTCTTTGTGTGTGGTGAGTGTTGTTTGTATTGTTGTTGAAGTCAGCTACGGATGTAACTTTTATTCTTCGCTCAGTTGCTGGGAGGTGGAAGTGCACGTGGCTGCTATCAAGGTGTTGGTGGTCAGCGCTATGAACGAGAAGATAAAGGACTACATCACGTACGGCGGTCTGGCTTTCACTGTCCTCGGTTCTCTCGTCGCTTGTTGCTGCGTCTGCCGCAGACAGGGCACTGCCAAGTGAAGGACCACTGACAGCACTGCCCGCACTGGTTGTCTTCATCGATTCGCTGCTCTGATCAACGCAGCGAATCGAGAGAGACAGCCAGTGTGATCACTGCCAAGTGCCACTGAAGAACTGTTCGGCTTGCGTTGAGAAACATGTTTTCACGATGTATAGTGACGAGCAGAAGAAATGCGACATAATTGAAATTTTCGGAAACACTGGGGTGTTTCAAATGATTCCAATTATGTTGCATTTCTTTTGCTCTTCAGTATATGTCAATGTACAGTACCGATGTAATTTTTACGCTGTCGAAGAACAGTAAAGATCGATACTTTACATCGATATATATCGTGAAAAAAAAGTTTCTCTGTCCGGGATTGTGGACGCCACAGTCCGTTTGACGTTCATCCATGCCTTTATTTGTGTCGCCATCCTATTTGTCGTTCCATTTATTCGTTCGTTCGTTCGTACGCCATATCATTCATTCATTCATTCATTCATTCATTCATTCATTCATTCATTCATTCATTCACCCATCCATCCCATTAATAAATTTAATATATTTATCAAATTTTTGTTTGTGAACCCATACACTCCTGAAGGTGAAGAATGACTATGACTTTAAAATATATTTTCTTGAAAAAAAACCAGTATAGTAACACCTAGAAAATAAATTAAATACTATTAAAAAACCCAAGTGAGCAGACATTTGTATATCACCAATAATGCAGACTCATAGCTTTACACAGTCTGCAAATTTGAAACAAAGTTTCAGCCCCATCCATCTTCAAGAGATGTCTAGATTCCCATGAGCAGTCGAACCCCCACGGACAAGACGTAGGCGCCTGACGAATTCGTGCGTGTTGATATGCGAGTCAACCCCTCGCGCGCGCAGTGCGCTACACTCACTCTACAATCGGATTGCAGAGTGAGTACAACGTATTGCGCGCCAAAGGTTGACTCGCATATCAGGACACACTTAGTTCGTCAGGCGCCAGATGCATAAAAGAGCTTAGTCCTGTACCAGCCACTAAGCAAGGTGCTCCGCTATTGCGGAACACTTTTCTTAGCGGCTGGCGCAGGACTAACCTCACGTATGCAACTGAGCCCAGACACCTATGCGCTAAAGCTCAGACAGATGCAGCCCATGGGGATATAAGCATGGGACTGCCATGTTCAAAGCCTTATGTGAAGATTTCCTACCAAGCGAGCTCCCGCAGTTCCTCCGCCATGTGCTCTACAGGCATACGTAAATAGCTGCAGTGCCTCAGTTCTTCAACCACCATCATCAGTCACGGCGTCCCTTCTGTAACAGATAGTTTGCAGCCGCTAAGGCCCGAACCACGGCCTTGAACCGGTCCGCCTCTTCGCCGACCCCTCTCTCTTAGCCAGCATAGCGAGGGCGAGCGCCTGGGCATCCTTGTCCTCAGCGAACTCGGGGATCCACGAGAAGCGGTTAGGGTGGGCCAAGCGTCTCCTCCACAGAGCCTGGTTCTCGTCCTTCACGATACTGTTTGACCCGGATTTGCTGATGCTTACACTGCCTCTGCGCGGGCTGTCCTGACGTCTCCCGGCATTGCCCTCCGGTGCCGTGTATTCGGCGTACACATCTTCGTTTTGGGTGTTTTCCTCGACACTGCTTCTTTCCTCTGCTGTCTGTCGCTCCTTTACGTTGTCGTCGTGAACAATGGTGACATTTGCTTCGCCGCGTGGTGACAGACAGTCAGCTTGTGCTGCCGCCCTCTCGCGTCAGAATGCATCATCACCTCATGCTCTGCTGGCGGTGCGTCTTCTCTGACGTATGGACCTCACCGAGCACGCGCCACAAAAGCCACGCCCCCTAGCAATTGATGCTGGGTGCCACAAGCTTTCCTGTTGTTGCGCCCCACGGTGTGCTACGCCCCACCGTGTGCCAAAATGTTCTTCCGGTCTCGAATAGTCTCGTAATCAGGTGACTTGCCCCTTTGTGATTGGTGGATCATTTGGGGCGCCGCCATGTTTTAGAAAGTAACGTACAGGAAGTTGCTGCTGTTGCGCCCCACGGTGTGCTACGCCCCACCGTGTGCCAAAATGTTCTTCCGGTCTCGAATAGTCTCGTAATCAGGTGACTTGCACCCTTTGTGATTGGTGGATCATTTGGGGCGCCGCCATGTTTTAGAAAGTAACGTACAGGAAGTTGCTGCTAGTTTTTTAACAGTTGTAAATCTGTGCTAATAAATCACGATTTTTTCACGATTTAAGTGTTGTTTTTTTTTAAATCACGGTAATTGGATATTAGCGAAGGAAAAAAGTGTGTGACGTAAACTGCTCCGTTCTTATTTTGTTCAGTTTGAAAACATGGCGGCCATTTCGAAGCCGGCAGGATGAGAAAACGCACTCCAGCCGGTAGGTAAACGAAGACTGTTCTGTTCTGCATTGTGTTTGTCGACCAACTTCAACGTTGTCGGTACACCTGTTCGTCTTTTCCCAACCGTAATCCGAATCTGGGAGATTTTGATTTAATGAGGGGGGCGGGCGGTGAGACTATTCCCGCCCACCACTGAGGTGTTCGAATTCGAAACGAGATTGTCTGCTGTTGATAAATACGCAGTGCTACCATATCCCAATGTACAAAACGTGTAATCTATTACACTGTTTAGAATCCCTCACCGATATCTACCTTGGGAGACGTGTGTGGAGTTAACAACTGTTTAGTTGTCAGTCCCACAGCGTGTTTTTTTCCCTTTTTTTCTGGGGCTCGTGTATCCTTGGTCCATTGTTGTGCATTTTCCTTTTTTACACTCTCCCTTCTCTCTTTGCTCCCTGTATTCCTTGATATTATTAGATCTGTATTTGGTGTTTCCCCCACCCGGGTCTGCCCTGGGGGACTTGGGTGGCGTTAGGTATTTTTTCGTTCCCAGGGTCACCCTGGTCAGCCCCACAGGGTGGGTTTTCTCTCTATTCTGGGGCATGTGTTCCTGTCTACCCTTTGTCCATTCATCTGTATTTGCCTTTTTAAAACTCTCCCTACTGTCTGCACTGTCTGTAGCTCTTGATATTGGATGTGTGTTGCTATATGGTCTTAGCTTTATTTAGGCCCCATGTCTTACGTTTATTTAATGTATTTGACCCGCTGGCGATTCAATGTTTTGTATTTTTTGTTTTCACAAGCAGTGCAGGCACGTCCTGAGAAAGCCTTATTGCTGTCAGGACGCTAAGAAATGTACAATCAATCAATGTATTTGGTGTTAATGATTTTCTACTGTTGGTCAAATACTTCGTTTCGCCGTCAGCCATTGTAAGTCTACACATCGACACCCCAAGGTGTTCCATTGGTCACGTGATTCATTCGAGACCGGAAGAACATTTTGGCACACGGTGGGGCGTAGCACACCGTGGGGCGCAACACCTGTCCCTTGGGCAATATGGCGGACAATAGCGCGCGTGATTCGACGGAATGCGTTGCAAATTCTACAAACCTACATTTATGCCAGGATACAAATATATGTCAAAAACGGCTCTAGATCGAGGCAAAGCAAGTTTGCGTCAAGTTTCATTGATGCTAGTCGTATTTATCACACAACTGGCAGTGATTCCGTTCAAGTTGCATCCGTGTTGACCGGTCCCAGATCTACAACAACGCGGCGCCGATCCACACAAACTGTACGTGGAAAATAGCATCAGCAAGCACAGGTCACAGAAGCTGTCAGTGCCTGCAGAGCCGGGTAGGTGTTTTTGTTATTGGTGTTGCTTAAAAAAAAAAACAGCACACTTACCCGAGCCATTTTAGTCCATCTTGTCTCATCGTACCCGGGATGGCAGTGCTGCTCAGCGCTCTCTATTGCTGGCCGTGTTCAGTGTCAGGCTGAGCTGATTACTTTCACTCACAAATAGAATCGATGTGTGTGTGTGTGTGTGTGTGTGTGTGTGTGTGTGTGTGTGTGTGTGTGTGTGTGTGTGTGTGTGTGTGAAAGAGAGAGGAGAGAGGGGGAGAGAGATTATTAATAAATAACCATGCATGTATGATTTGTATTTCAGGTTCAATGGTCACTGTTTTCATGTCATTGGGCTTCAGAAATCTCTTCAGTATTTCAAGGCAGCTAAACTGTTTGATAAGTCTGATAAGTCACCCTAGCAAAGTAATGCTTAGAATCATTCTCAACCGCCTCAAAACTTTCGCCGAGGAACTGCTGGCAGAAGAACAGGCTGGCTTCAGAGTTGGAAGAAGCACTGTAGAGCAGATTTTCAACTGCCGCGTCCTGATCGAGAAACATCTGCAGCATCAGCGCGAACTCTACCACAACTTCATTGATTTCAGGAAAGCATTTGATCGCGTCTGGCACGACGGACTCTGGCAAGTCATGAGATCGTTCAACATAGAGGAGGGACTGATCCAAATGATAGAAGCGCTTTACAAGAACGCCTGCAGCGCGGTTCTACTTAACAATCAGTCAGGCGAGTTCTTCAGGACGACGATCGGTGTCCGTCAAGGATGCCTGCTCTCTCCTGTCCTTTTCAACATATTCCTGGAGAAGATCATGCAGGAAACCCTCCACGACCACCATACTTCAATCTCTATTGGTGGCAGATCCCTGTGCAATCTTCGATTCGCAGACGACATTGACCTCATGGCAGGCAGCAATAGTGAGCTCCAAAACCTGACAGACAAACTTTCAAGTAGCGCAGGGTCTTATGGCATGGAGATCAGTACGGATAAAAGCAAAGTGATGATCAACACCACAAGCGACTGCAGCAGCAACATTCACATGAATGGCCAAAAGCTAGAAGAGGTCAATAGCTTCAAGTACTTGGGAGCCACCCTGTCCAAAGACGGTAGTTGCATAGCAGAGATCGGTATCAGGATAGGTACAGCAACATCCGCAATGGCCAGGCTGGACAGGATATGGCGAAGTAACTCCATCAGCTTCACCATCAAGTACAGGCTTTACAAGTCCCTCATAGTGTCTATTCTACTCTACGGCTGTGAGACTTGGACACTGCTTGCAGACTCAGAAAAGAAAATCCAGGCCTTTGAGAACAAGTGCCTGAGGAAGTTGCTCCGCATCTCGTACCGCGAGCACAAGACCAACGAATATGTACGGAGCATCGTCACTTCCCTGGTGGGCCCACATGAACCCCTTCTGGCAACCGTGAAACGGCGCAAGCTTGCTTGGTTTGGCCACGTGACCCGACACAACACCTTGTCCAAGACTATCCTCCAAGGCACTCTCGAAGGAAGTCGTCGGCGAGGTCGTCAGAGAAAGAGTTGGGTCGCAAACATAAAAGAATGGACCGAACTCGAGATGTCAGACTTGCTTGCCACCGCCCAAAATAGAACTCAGTGGAGAGCACTGTCTGTTGCTGCTGCCTTTCAGTCCCCCCAACGCCCAGTTCGGGCAAGGGACTGATGATGATGATGATGAAACTGTTTGATCCATGTGCCTAATCGACTGAGCTGCAGTGGCATGCCACAAGCCTGGTGAGCAGCAATATCAAAAGGCACCAAGATCGCATCTGTCCCAATAATAAAACCATGGTGTGCTAGCCAGGCCATCGAAGAAGCGGACGAAAAGGCCCATAACATGCCACATCAACACAAGCAAGAAGTACGCATTACCTAAAATAAAATCAAAACTATTATTAACTGGTAAATCATATTTTTTTCTGGAATATGAGTGGTTCACATGCCAAAACACAACACACAGAGAAATAATGGTTCAGGTCATAAATGGCTGATTCACAGTGACACAATTTGATAACATAGGAATACTAGATTCAAACTCATTTTCATTTTATTATAAAGTCTTCAAAAATATCTCAATCAGCAAAGAGTGAGAAACAGTCTATCGTGTGGCTGTACTACAGATGCATCAACATATTGTTTGGTTTTGGGCTGTTTTGTCATTTGTGTTGCCAAATGGTCAATCTTTTAAACACAAGTATAGTGAAAAAGGGCAGACTGTAGGTGCTGAAAGTCTGCCCTTTTTCACTATACTTGTGCTTAAAAGATTGCTGGAACAGGTTGTTTAGTTGTCTCTCCTTTTTTCTCACAAAGTACACTCCAAATACTTCTTCTTCTGCTGGTTGCGTCTGCACACCTTTAGTTCTTTGCAGCCTTGTGAGATGCATTCAGATTTTCAAATTCTTGATCTGATCTCCTCCTCCAGCAGGTCTATCTTTATCTGCTAGCTTGCTATTTCAGAATTTGCACTCTGCAGCGATGGCCAGGTAGTCTAATGGTGAAATCCCTAAAAGACAAATTAAAAAAAATTATAAACAGTATATGTTTATGATTAACTTAAAACGTCAAACGTATTTATAAAGCTGCACTCAATATTTGCCCAGAGACCTGGAGACTGAAAAGAGCCAATGCCAGGGAATCAACAGGGTCGCTGACATGTGTGTCACAACGAGGTTCCCCAGTTGATCTACAAGAACTGGATCGCCTTTGCTTGACCAGTTAGTGTTCAAATCCTGAGAAACGTGAGGAAAGAACAGAGAACTAACCAGTTCTAATCACTGGGTAGAGGGAAAAGCAAAAAAAAAAAAAAAAAAAAAAAAAAAAAAAAAACCAAGAAACTAGCAACATGAACCTTCCACATAGATCTAAATAGAAAAGCAAACGTTTATGACAAATGTCTTGACAGAATCTTTCCGCACACTTTTTTCTCAGCTGCAGCCACATTTTATGTAGTGAGGGCACTGCCATGAGTAAATGTTTAGAAGTACTTCCTGACAGACACCAGCACAAGTGCAGCATTGTGGTTAATCCACAGTTTCTATTTCTAGGAGCAATTCAAAAGTGTGCGACAGTGGCCAGACAGGCATAATCAAAGTCAAATGCCCACCCGCATCCAGAAATTACACCATACTCGAGGCATGTCAGTTACCAGGATTTTGTGTGAAATTAGCTGACAACACCAGCGTGGGACTGAAAAAATCATATTCCAACCACACGCAGGTGCAAGGCCAGCTAAATATCACAGGTTATTGTTTTTACCCAAAGGGATGTAAATGTATCGCAAATCACACCAGATATTCCATTCATGGCATCACTGTTTCACGCTGTCAGCTTTCTACAAAGAACAATGAAAGTCTGACTTGGAAAGTGAAATGTCATCACAGAGTGTAAGCGAAATGTTAGGTATGCACCTCTGCTGTTATTGTCAGCATATTATATACACAAAGATATACTTGCATCATGTTCCGCTGCCCCACACTTGCCAGCTAGTGTCAGGTGTATGTTGCAAGACTTGATCTTCCTGCGAAGATTTTACAGCCGGAATCTGTACTGCCCCCTTTTGTGAGCAGTCTGGATTTGTGTGACTCGTCTGCTGGAATGGGTAGAGGTGCAACTCACTGGGTTCGCCATCCCACAAATGCTGAGAAGAAAAACGTTGCATGAATATATGCTCAACATAAATAGATCTGATGAAATGTGTTACTGTAGAAGTGATGTGTCGATTTGTGCTTGTCGTGATTTGTTACAATGAGTGAGAGAGTGCAAACTGAAGAAACGTAAGGGCATACACCTTTTGTTATGGTGTTTCTGGCGAGTTAATTACATATTTAAAATCACACACACACACACACACACACACACACACACACACACACACACACACACACACACACACACACACACACACACACACACACACACACACACACATTCATCCCAAGTGTGCAGATCAGTGTAGCGGTACTGCCTGATAGCGAGTGCTTGCACATTATTGTAGGCCCACTGTACGCTCCGCAAGTGAATTGTAACCATTTTCAGAACAATCAAGAAAAATGACACTTACCGCATACAAACAGCTCTGCTTTTGCTCTTGTCCTCTAGGGGAGGGGGGGGGGGGGGGGGGGGGGGGTTACACAAACCAAGGGGAATCACTCAGCGCTGGACAGATCTCCTGCCCCCGCCTATCAGGCACCCAATCGCCAGCCCACAGAGAAATACGCAGGTATAGAACAAGACAATCATCTACATCCTCAAAAAGGATGCATCAGGTCTCGCTTATAACCCATGTCTTTCTCCGGAACTTAGGAAGTAGGCAGGAGACATACATACACAAACACGAAGGTGCACTACTATATGTGGTCGGGTAAATTTCCCTGATTTCCCACAGTAGATGCACAGCACATTACACAATATAACGATACAAATTTGCCTCGAGTTATAGATATTCACAAACCAGATAGGTGAGGCTAGCGCTGGCAGAATTGTACACAAACCAAGGGGAATCACTCAGCGCTGGACAGACAAACTGTTAGATCCCCCGATGTTGAGATGCCGCGGATCAGTGCGGTCTACAGCAAGTTCAGTTTTATTCAGCCCATTGCGTTGGTTTCGGGAGGGAAAAAAAGCCAGAAGCTTTTCTTTGATGGTTTTAGGGTAGCTTTCGTCCCGATTGCAGGTACCCCAATGGCAATGCCTAACCATTTCAGTGAAATGTATACGCACAAACAGTATCGCGCTTCGCCATTTCCTTGCTTAGTTACGGGAAAGCTTGTGGCACCCAGCAACAGAACCGCGCTGCGGCAATTTTTTTCTATTTTCTGATTTTCGGAAAAAAAACTTTCTTTGTTTTGGAGGTTTGGCTGAGCACTAAAGCTTCTGAAGGTTGGTGTAGCGACCGGTTGGTTATGCAGACTGCTGTTTGAACGTGTTGGGTCTCTGTCCTGTGCGGAGCTGCGTGAAGTGTTTTGACTGCTTTCTCGTCGAAAGGATCTAACTGAATCGATCTGAGGATCATAACTGTTTGATCTCTGTGTACTTAGGGAATCGAGGTTTCTGACAGGTGCTGTTCTCTCTTTTAGTGCCTGTGTCGCTGTCTTCGTCGATGTTTAAGCTCTGGTTGGACACGGACTTGACCCAACTGATGCTGGAGAAGGACACTCTCTTGCTGTCTGCAGATCTGTCCGCTAAATATTCATCGTCAAGAGAGTCAGGAAGTACAAGGTCGGGGACGATGAGTTTTTTTTCTGGGGCTTTGGGGCAGGCTAGGGTGGGTGGTGTGTGAGGATTGTGTTGGCTGAATGAGGATCTTGGGACGTTTGTCGAGAGCTGTGCTGACTCGCCTGGACCTTAACGCACGGTCCGAGCCTTGACCGGTGGAGTGTGTGCGTAGGATGCTGTTTTGGCACTTCCGGAAGTAAGCTTCTTGATTGTTGTTCGATAGTTTGCGGCGTGTTTCTCTGGCTTTTTAGAAACTCTGATTGAAATGTAGTTTGTTTTGTCGTCCAGAACTTGTTCTGTACCAGAGATAAAGCTGACACGCCTGTTTTCAGACTTACTGTTGTATCCTGAATCCGAGTTGAACCGTCGATCCGTAGGCTGTGGCAATGCCAGACAACTGTTGTCAGTGCGGGTTGCATTTGAGCTGTTTTTTTTTTTCCCCTACGCGACAGGAGAGTACTAGCACCACTGAGGAACACCGGTACGACCTGAAGCTATGTTGGCTCGCTTTCGAAATGGCGCAGACGGCTTGGGTTAGCAGACGGCGGTATTGGCGCGCTCTCTAAAGCGTTTGGTAGTGTCCGGCTGACTGTCTGTTTTGTCACAGTGCGACACACCTAAGGCGTTGAAAGTAGGATTTGCCCATCTGGTGGTCTAATCAGTAGAAGAGTTTGCCTGATTTTTGGCCTCTGTTTCATATCGTGTTGACCGACTTTACTTGTCTGACTCCACTTTAACAGCTGGCGCGTCAGTTACAGCACGTGGAGTGTTTGGTGGCGGATACGTGGCAGACATTTGATCGGACGACAATTGAAGAGGGAAAAGGCATGAACTGGATCTCACCACTGCGTATATCAGACTCATTTATCCGGCTGATTTTCTCGAAGTGTCCGGTAGAGGTTGAGTCGCTTTTGATCTGTCTCAAATTCTCCGTGGACTGTATGAGTAGCATCCTTTGGGTGCCAGCGTCCTTCGGTGTTCGCTAAAAGTAGTTACATCGCTGGTAGCACATCGTTTAGGTTGCTTATGTTTAGTATCTTTACTCTTTTGCTGACTGCCTTCAACTTCAGTGTTTGGTAACTTTGCCACCATCATTATCAGCTTTATTAGGCGCGCCGGCGTGGAGATCAGCAATGCGGTCGCACAGCTGGTTCCATTCGGAGCGTATGTTGTTCTTGTTAAATGCTCGGGGCGAGGCGTTCAGCTGATCCAGCCACGAATCCACCATCTCCCTCACATGCGCGCCTTTGTTGTCTGATACTTTTTGGCTATGCGGGGTGATACTATCACCCCGCGGGAATGGACAGGAGTCCGTGAATTCTCAGACAAGGGGTGTTCGTCTTGAGATGTTGCTAATCTGCGGTTTAGAGATATACTGGCGCGCAGCTGCTCCATCTTCGCCGCATTGACCCACTTAGATTTGACTAATGTACTCGTGGCGTAGTCTTGAAGCTCCCGCAGGTGCAAATCTTCATCGAACGAGTCTGCGGTCACGTCAGACGCCCTGCTGGACGTGTCCTGCCGTGATAACGTTTCCCTGGAGTTCTGCTGAGTCAGCGACATCGCGTCCGTTCCTTCCTCTGTCTTCTGGTCCATGGCGTCACGACTGACTTGCGCCATCAGCGCCACCTCAATTTCTTCTCTCGATTTACTCCCTGAGCTGTAGTCCCGGCGCGTGGATGTTGCGTCCTCTGCGCTAGTGTGGACAACATTGCTGTCTTTGCGGCTTATCCTGACGCTGGGCCCCGACTGATGACTGGTGTCGTTTCTGCTTGGTTAGTTCGGGGTTTAACGTCCACCGCACCGAAGTGATAATGGACGGCCCTGATGGGCGGGTTATGGGGGACAGGGAAATCTATTGCCTATTACCTGAACACTGATCAATTCAGGAGCACTGCAACTGTGCCACTTGATTTACCAGGACCGTTCAACGGACATGCTATGAAACAAGCCCGTCTTTTTCCCCCTGGATTGGGAGTCCAGCTACCGGGGCCGGGAGGGGGACTCGAACGCACGACCCGGCGATTCCCTTCACTCTCTTGCTCCGACGCTTAACCGCCTGAACTATTTCGGACTCTATTTCGTTTCTGCTTGTGTTCCCCCACCCGGGTCTGCCCTGGGGGACTTGGGTGGGGTTAGGTATTTTTTAGTTCCCAGGGTCACCCTGGTCAGCCCCACAGGGTGGGTTTTTCTCTCTATTCTGGGGCATGTGTTTCTGTCTACCCTTTGTCCATTCACCTGTATTTGCCTTTTTAAAACTCTCCCTACTGTCTGCACTGCCTGTAGCTCTTGATATTGGATGTGTGTTGCTAAATGGTCTTAGCTTTATTTATGCCCCATGTTGTAGGTTTATTTAATGTATTTGACCGGCTGGCGACATACATTCAATTTTCTGTTTATTTTTTTTTCACAAGCAGTGCAGGCACGTCCTGAGAAAGCCTTGTTGCTGTCGGGACGTTAAGCAATGTACAATCAATCAATTCTGCTTGTGTTGCTACAACTAAGAGGTTTGACCTCAGATTGCCTGGTTTGAGCAGAACGGCTGAAAACCGAGTCGTCGTAGTTAAAAATTGACATATTGGCATCACCGTTTTCGTCGTCCGTGTCAGACCAGTCGATGCCGCTGATGTTGGTGCTTCTGCTCAGCATCCCCTCGCTGCGCAGTTTGGAGACAGGTCTGACATTACGAGCATGGCGTGACGGCGGGAAGGAGGTCCAGCAAAAGGTATAAATGGCGGCACACCACTCTCCGGCTGCGCCGTCACGCTAAACATCTTCTGGTACGTCTTTTTGCAGCGGGGGTGTTTGATGATCCTCGCGTGGTTTCTGAGAAAGAGTTTCCGCTTATGGTCGATGTTGCGCAGTTTGCTGGAGTGCTGGCTGGCCAGTGCTGTCAGATGAGGCTGCAGGTCATGCTTGTCTTTGTTGTAGGACTCTTTGAGGAAGCTTTGCTCGGCCGAGTGGACCTGGCGCATCGTGAAACCGTACAGCTCACGCAGCTCGCTCGGGGACAGGTTCCGCGGGGCGCGCCGGCTCGCCACATTTATTGCGAAACCTCTCTGGGGACGAGACAAGCAACTGTCATTTACTCAGAAGCTTCCGCCGAAAGAAACACCATCAGTATTGACTACCCCTTTACTTTCAGTGGACGCAGATTGTGTTTTTCAGTGGAATCATTATAGAGAATCATTGTAAATTAACCACTTTCATCCTGATACACCATTGCCGTAAGAGATACATTTGACTATGATGGTTCAAGGGTGGTGCCAGAATAGCTTGGCGCCTGAGGCGCCAAACAATTCTGGCACCATCTTTGAACTACAGTGGTTGATCTATCTCCTAATAATGCAGCCTTCATAAGCCGATAAGAAAACTTAAAAAAAAAATCAGCCTCAGCATGTAATGGGTTAAATGCCGGAGAATCCTTGTCGCCCAAGAAACATGAATACAAAGAGGAGTCAGCAAGAGGCATAGATTCTTATGAGCCCCCGCAAGTGCGGGTTCTCATGATGATCTATGCCTATTGCAGTCAGATCGTGTCGTCTTTTTCTCGGCAGCGAGAGCGTTAATCAATCGGCTGATCGATCGATCGATTGGCTGTTTGGTTGATTGTGCTGGTATAACCTGAACAGACCCCAAAACCCCACAAGAAAACAACAACAACAACAACAACAAAAACCGAAAGAGTTTAATAATTTGAATTGAAATTTAGATTTAAGAATGACTGTAAAGCGAGGAATAGACTTAGAGAGCATTTAGTTCCCCTTATAGGCAAGCTACTCGCACAATGTGTATAATTTGAAGCTAATACAGATTTCTGAAATCGACATGCCATTACCCATCTTGAACGCGAAGCGGACTCCATTTATCATAGCAGAGTAAAGAACGAACTTGGAGACTGCACGCACGAGGAAAAAAAGAGAACAGACGACCGAGTGAATACACCAATCGATCGGTCAATCAATCAGTCGATCAATCAGCGAATATGAATGAATATATATTACAAATCTAGGTTGTTTGAATTATTGGAATGGCCGTAAAGCCCAGATTATTATAGACATATAAAGCTTTACAGCAAATATAAATACTACGAGACGGAAATTCTCACCTTTTTTATACTCTGTATCTTACAGCAGTGACAGTCACACTATATGCAGAATTGTCATAGTTTGACGTCCAATACTTTAATCGTACATTTCACTGCGTTCCACCACAGGCCCACATTGTAAACAGCCACAGACCCACTGCAGCAAGTTGTCTGGAACCAGTCTCAGTGAAGTCTAACAACCAAGGTCCTGATTGGCTTTGTAGACTTTATCACGGCATAGCGCATAACTCCATCGACTTAATTGTAACGGAGTTAATCCGAGTATTTACTGGTGAGCACAGCCTGTTGTCGACAGACTTTCTTGTTTGCGTCAAGGCTTTAAACACTGATGTTTGTGGTCGACATGACGCTTTATGAACGTCATCCGTGTGACAAAGACCTGTTGAAACAGGAATAACACGTTACGCACTATGAAACGTCATCGGTCAATCGCAAATACAGGGGTGACTGAAAGTGTGATCGATCATCGACCGAACAACACGTTTACATTGAATTAAAAGGAGTGAGACAGCAAGCAAGTGGGCCTGTAAATACCTTCTCAAATACGTCACAATTGCATGTCGAATATGGTGGTTGACAACAAAACTGATGACTGGAAAAAATAACAGAAAAAAAATCCAGTTTAAGTAGAGAAAGAGAGACCAATCGTTCATGTTGCGGAAAAAGGTCTTAATAAAGGCGTGCACTTCGCGAATGAATCATCATTGATTTCAGAGGCGGATCAAGGGGGTGGGGGAGGGCAGGTTCTCTCTCCCCGCCTCTATTCTGACAAGGTGCAAGAGGTTCTCACACAAGCTTGGCGTGCCTACTACCTCCTCCCTCCTCTGCTTTCGATTTTTCGGCCACTGGGAAGAGCAAGGTCTGGCGTCGGGCGACAGGTTGAAGGTCCCAAACAAAAAGTTACAGTTGGAACCTCCCCTTCCCCCACCCCACCTGGGTCTGCCCCGGAGGATCTGGGTGGGATTAGCTGCTACTTTTTAGTTCCCGGGGTCACCCTGGTCCGCCCCACAGGGTGGATTTATCTGTTTTCTGGGGTACATGTTTCTGTCTACCGTTGGTCCCTTCACCTGCATTTTCCTTTTTAAAACTCTCCCTGCTGTCTGCGCTGCCTGTAGCTCTTGATATTGGATGTGTGTTGCTAAATGGTCTGCTGCACCTAAGAGATGATACGTTATGTGTTTGCGGTTAATGCATCTTTATATATCATTTCTCTGTGCATATTTTGTAATTGCAATATTCTTTTTTTTTTTTTAAATATAAATTTTGGTTTGGGTACGATAAATTAGCATGAGGGTACAGCGTCGCTAGCATGTCTTAGGTTTATTTAGCATATTAGACCGACATTCAATTTAAAAAAATTTTTTTTTTACAAGCAGCGCAGGCACGTCCTGAGAAAGTCTTGTTACCGTCGGGACGTTAACCCAATCAGCCCTGACACACTACAGCAGGAGATGGGTCGACCATGATAATTCAAGGGTAGTGCCAGATTAGCTTGGCGTCCATAGTCATTAGATGACGCCTCCAAAATTTGGGAAATACGGCCGTCGGGCTGAATGAGTTAAGCAATGTACAGCAACCAACCTACCCCCACTCCCCGTCTTTGTAACTGCACAATCCGGCTCTGCGTTCTTTGGCGCCGAATTTACAGTGATTTCAGAAACACCTCTTGTCGCCACTGACAGTGAATGGGCTGCATGGAGACTGCTGAAGCATGAAGGATTTCGCCTGCGAGTCAAGCACCAACCCAGTGCGCAAAGGCCATCAGGCCGACGTCGGGTGCCAACGGCGGTTGACGTAGGCCCGATGGCCTTTTGTACATTGGGGAGCAGGTTCTGACACCATGATGTTATGCTGTTGCGTTGCTCTGTTATTCAACTTTTTCAAGTGGGTATTGCGAGAAAACGGACTAAGGATTTAGCCACCTATTGAGTAGAATTAATGCTCTTCGAGTGTGTGTCTCAGGGTTTGTGCCTGGAACATGGGGGAGGGAGGGGGGCGGGGGCTAGAACCGAGCAGTGGTCCACCCAACTCCAGGACTCCCATAGTTGAACCACAGTCAAGGCAACCCCCACACCCCACCCCCTAGCCTCGCCAAGGTTATTGGTTTAACCCATTTAACCCCACGGCCGCATTTCCCAAATTTTGGAGATGTCACCTAATGACTATGTACCAGCTGCAGAAGATGGATCGACCATGATAATTCAAGGGTAGTGCCAGATGAGCTTGGCGCCTGAAGCTCATTTGGCACTACCCTTGAATTATCATGGTCAATCTATCTTCTGCTGTAGGGTGTTGATGCTAAATGGGTTAATTTTCGATTCATACATTCCCTTTGCCACTGCAAAAGACCTACGATGTTATCTGCAACAGTGGTATAACCCAACCATGCACCCTTGCCGTCTGCTGGGCTCATGAGGATCTAAGCGGCCACATGCTTATAGCACTGATTTACTTCTGCGTTCGGTACATTTTATTTGCAGTTTAAATCGTACCCTTCTCTCGTTTTCTTAAAATTATTGGCTGTTCACTAAACGACAATAAAATCAGCCATGGTCAGTGCCTTTTTTTTTTTCTTTTTTTTTTTTTTGGGGGGGTGGGGGGGGGGGGTGGGGGGAGGGAGGGGATGGGGCATCCCACACACAAACAAACCCAAAACAACAACAAATAAACCAAAACGTTGACTTAACCTCTTCACTGCGGAAAAAAAGAAGCCCAATCCAACTGCAAGAGACATAGATCCTCACGAGCCCCCGAAGTCGCGGGGGGCTCATGAGGATCTATGTCTCTTGCTGAGACCAATTTCTATCCATGTTCCCTGGACGGTTGTGGCTTTTGGTCGTTGAATGAACACGTATTTCAGAAACAAAATATGCGTCCAGTGGCAGGAAAGGGGTTAATTAATCACGTCATTCGAAAGATGTCATTCACTTGTCGGCCCAACTGATACGCGGCAAAAAAACTTTAACTCATTCAGCCCGACGCACGTATTTCCCATATTTTGGAGGCGTCATCTAACGACTATGCACCTGTTGCAGGAGATGGATCGACCATGATAATTCAAGGGTAGTGCCAGATTAGCTTGGCGCCGACAGGCGCCTCCTGCTGTAGAGCGTCAGGGCTGAATGAGTTAATTAGCGTTTGAGGCGTATCAAGTCTCAAAACGCCACTGATTTTTTTTTCCCACGTCAATAACCACTCGCAACACGTCTCCTAGGTGTTTTCAAGTGCTATATGTACCAGCCTAATGGTCAAAAACTTAAGGGCCACCCCACTTTTTGGTGTTATTGTTTATCGTCGCAAATACGCTAAAAAATACAATGTTCTTTCGATCCAAACGGGTTAAAAGTTGACCTTAGACAGTCCACTGTACAGGGAACAATATACAACAATTCATCAATTTCCACGAACGTGTCAAATGCACGTGAAACATCGTCAGTTTTTGTGAAAAGCTGTTCGATATTGGCAAGCGTACCAAAGGCAGGCAGGTGGAAAAACTCGGTAAAGTCGTGATCCACGTGCTAAAGGGGTCAGTCGTGAACACTGAGCACTTCTGTTTCGCTACAAATACCGGTATAGTAGGGGCATAATTGTCACTTTCCTAACCATGCCACCACGACGAAGCCTACCGCCAGTAGATCAAGGCCGGGCGCTAGCATGGCTGCAGGATGGAATTTCCGGACGAGAAGTTGGCAGACGTCTTGGGGTGTCTCATTTAGTGATCCAGAGGCTCCTGGCACGATTCCAAGAAACTGGAAGGGCAGAGCGACGACACTGCTCAGGACGCCCGCGCTGCACCAGCAGAAGGGAGGACATCCTCTGTGTAGCGGCTCTGCGCAATCGAACTGTCACGTCAACCACTCTGCGGCGTCAACTGATGCAAGCTGCAAACGTTAACGTCAGCAGAAGCACAGACTGCCGACGTCTGCGCGAACTTGGCCTGGCTTCATGCAGAGCAGCAGTGAGAATACCCTCACTCCAGCTCATCGCAGAGCCCGGGTTGCCTGGTGTCGTCAACATGTGAGGTGGAACAGACTTCAGTGAACTCAGGTTCTGTTTACTGATGAGTCACGGTTCACCGTGTCCTTCAACGACGGCAGAGTGAGGGTATGGAGACGCCAGGGCGAGCGATCCACGAATGGATGCGTCCAAGAGGTGGATCGCTACGGAGGAGGCTCAGTCATGGTCTGGGCAGGCTTCAGCAGGGAAGGTAGGACCCCCCTCCACGTCATCCGAGGCACCCTGACTGGACTGCGCTATCGGGACGAGATTGTGCAGCCCCTCATCCAGCCAGCTCTTCAAGCCGTAGGCGACAATGCTGTTATTACTTACTTACTTACGCCTGTCACCCCTACCCGGGTATAGGCCGTCGACGAGAGACCTCCAGCAACTCCTGTCCTGTGCTTCTCCTTCGATTCTACTCCAGGTGGTTCCCAGTCTCTTGATGTCTGCTTGGAGGTCTCGACGCCAGGAGTTTCTCGGCCTACCTCTTTTCCTCTTTCCCTGGGGGTTCCATGACAATGCCTGCCTAGTGATACTGGAAGCTGGCTTTCTCAGACTGTGACCGATCCATCCCCATCCTCTTCGCCCAATTTCATTCTCTGCTGTTATCTGCTCCGCTCTCTCCCAGAGTCTGACGTTGCCGATCCTCTCCGGCCAGTGGACCTCCAAAATTCTTCCAAGGCAACTGTCCATGAAGGTCTGACAATGCTGTTATGCAGGACGACAACGCTCGACCTCATCACACCCGTGTGGTGGATGAGTACCTTGAGCAACGGGGCATCATGAGGATGGAGTGGCCAGCTCGTTCACCTGATCTGGCTCTAATCGAGCACCTCTGGGACGTGCTGGGGCAACGTGTAGTCAGCAACCACCCCCCCCCCCCACCTCAAGGCGTCCCCCAGCTGACTCAGTTCCTGCATCAAGAGTAGGAAGCGATCCCACAACATGTTCTCCGAACCCTGGTGAACTCCATGCGTCAACGCTGCATTGAATGCTTGGCTGCAAACGGTGGGTACACTCGCTACTGACTGGACCAGTCTTGTGTGACTTTTCAAATGAGGGGTGGGTGAACATTCTAACGTATTGCTGTTGTTACAATTGCTTGATTTACTCACAACTTAAATGAAATTGTTACTGAATAAATTAGCAAAGTACTGACTCCAACGATTGTTACATTATTTATGTAGTGTTGTTGGTGCGTCTGCGTAAAAAGTGGCTCTTAAGTTTTTACCATTAGTATATGTACCAGACTCGAATGTGATTCGGCGGGTAGGGGTAGGCTCCGGTTAACCCTTTCACTGCCAGTGGCCGCAGATTGTGTCTTCTGAAATCTTTGTTAATTCATTCAACGTCAGAGACTGAGTCTGGCAAAGCGTCTAAGGAACTTGCATGCAAAGTAGTAGTCAAAATCCAGACCAAAGAGGTGACTGCCAAGCGTGTAAAACGCCGAGAAGAACCAAACGGAGAAAGAAGCACGCCGCGTAGAAAAGACAGTCACAACACAGTTTATTAATATTTCGGTTGAATACCCTTTTTCGAAATAAACAAGTAAAGAATTCAGCCGCTACGTATCTTGTCGGCGAAGAAGGAAAGTGGCCTACTAGTAGTGTCACGAACAGGCGGGCATGCAATTGAACACGCAGCTGCAAGAGGTAGCTCCAGGGGGCTCATGAAGATCTATACCTCTTGCATTTGGGTGTTGTCTCGGTAGTGAAGCGGTTAAACATCATTACACCACAATTCCACGTGTTCACCCAATCTGACCGGCATCAGTGAAGTGCCTGGGATTACGTCAGTCCGAATCGCGTCAGTTGTAAGTCCAGCGTTGGATTCAGTAGTTGGTTGTGTCCAGTTGGCTGTTCAGTGACGCGTTTGACCCCTGCCGCTACACCCAGTATAGTTTGTTATTCAGATCTGTATGTCAGAAGATAAGCGCACACTGAAAATCACGATTACATAATTATGTAAGATTGTTTAGTGATGTGCTAAACTCGAATGAAAAGTCTTGGCACGAAGCCACTACAGAAAATCAGGGAAACAAACGCCAAAACTCCGTAATTAAATAAGCAAGAAATTGACCGACAACAACAGTAACCCTCATGTCGCTGTGAGTTATGCAAGTAGCAGAACGGATTTATCCAACGCTGGATTTATTTTGTTCCTTTTTCCTGAGTGGGGAATCTTGCAAACGTTTAGGATTTATTGTTCTCTCTCTCTCTCTCTCTCTCTCTGAGTCTCTCTCTCTCTCTCTCTCTCTCTCTCTCTCTCTCTCTCTCTCTCTCTCTCTCTCTCTCTCTCACACACACACACACCACTCACAAACCGCCACGCACACATATACACACCATCACACACACACATGTATATATACACACACACACACACGCACACACACACGCACACACTACGCACTCGCACACACACACTCTCTCTCTCACATACACACACGCACGCCGCAAACACACACTGCCGACACACACGCACATACATGCACTCGCACACAACTCTCTCTCTCTCTCTCTCTCTCTCTCTCTCTCTCTCTCACACACACACACACACACGCACACACACACACACACACACACTCTCTCTCTCTCTCTCTCACACACACGGGGGGCACACACGCAGCTCGGATAGAAATGACAGTGACCCGGGCACTCACGTTTATACAGGCCAAGTGATAACATGCATACTGACTGTACTAAAGATGATAACGAAAGTATTTGAATGGTGATACGTGCGGTCAAAGACCACCTACTTATCAAGATACCGTACTGAGCCAAATCATAGACCACAGACCAGAAACATTTCCGACAGTAGCCTAGTGTGTTGAATTGTAAGATGGCCCGGGTCTCTGGTATAGCTTGTCTGTGTGTGTGTTTTTTTTAAAAAACTGTATGCTTGTCTGTGTCTTAACGCATTGTGCTCGAGGTACGAAATATGCACATCAGTTCAGTTGGAGTTATCCTCTGAGGACTGCATTACAATTCAGGAGACAGATCGACCATGACAGTTTAAGGGTGGTGGCAGAATAGCGCTAAGCGGCTATTCTGCCACCAACCTTGAACTATCATGGTCGAGCCATATCTTGTGTGGTGTCTCGAGGGCAGAATGAGTTAAAAACAACAACAACAACCCACTGACTACATGTAAGAAACGCATGCCTCTTGCAGATGACATTTGAGGCAACCAATTTTGTTCGATGATCTTCGACCCGGCGGCTTCCGTTACAAACCTTCTGTACAAAATACATTCACATCTCTCAACGAGAGATCCATCGGCTACGACAGTTCAAGGGCAGTGGCAGATTAGCTTGGCACCTTCCAAGGCGCCAAGCTAATCTGCCACTACCCTTGAACTGTCTCCCACAGTTGATACACAGTCCTTACACGTGCCTCCTGTAGAAATCATCGCGACTAAAACCGCTACCGACACGCAAAGGTTTAATACATGTGTGTACTTTAAGGAGTGAAATGAAACTTTACGGTTTTGTGCAGGTGGTGATGAACTGATTAAAATGTACAACCTACCATTAGTGTTGACCGTTCGATGACACAGTGTGACATGTCACCGTCATCAGATGAAGCTGGTACTGGTGGAGTTGAGATCATGACGTACGATGACTAGGATTCTATTTTCTGTTCCGGGTGCAGGGTGAATCAGGAGAGATTGAAATATCAGATTTATGTTTTGCTGGGGTAAGTTAGACTAATGACTGTTTCTTCTTCATCTCATTGCTGTTGTTGTTATAATAATAATAACAATAATAATAATAATAATAATAATAATAATATATCCACCGTGTCCTAGATTTGTAACACTAACTTTTATTTTTATATTTCACTGATCAGTCTGTGACATAATAAATTTTGTGTACTTTTGCTCTGCCGCTCAAGATCACGACTTTGTGGATCAAAATCATGCTTACCAGCCAAATGATTTGACACATTACTGATATACGAATAATAGTTTAATTACATTCTCCAAAACGTTTAACGGAAAACACAAAATCAGTGCAGTAAAGTCTAAATATTAATGAAGAAGCTTTAATGACCTCCAAGTTTATGTTTTTGTTGCTAGTGTTGTTTGTGGTTTCACTCCTGAGGGAAGAGAGCTAATTGGTACAGGCATATATCGTCGGTTTATGTCGTCTGTTTTAACCCATTTAGCCTCAACGCTCTTCAGCATAAGATGGATCCAACATGATGGATCGACCATAATAATAATATGGCTACTTATATAGCGTTTTTCCTAAATAAGCTCTAATCGCTTTACAAATAAAGGATAGGAGTGGGTGGGGATGGGGGGGGGGGGGGGGTCATAATGCCAGAGAAACAAAGGATTCTGCAACACACACACACACACACACACACACACACACACACACATACAGAGAGAGAGAGAGAGAGAGGGAGAGAGAACGAACGAACGAACGAAACTTTATTTTCTAAGGATTGAGATATTAGGCGCGCAGGCCTTTCTTACAATCTGTCCTTGCTAAGCTACTTAAAAAAAAAAGAAGAACACCAACCAAACAACAAAAACTAACTAATAATAAACGTCACACACACGCATACACACACAGACACACATATACATGTACTCGTGCACATGCGCACTTTTGTACATACACATACACACGGCGTACGTGCGCACATAAAGAGAGACTGAGAGAGAGAGAGAGAGAGAGAGAGAGAGAGAGAGAGAGAGAGAGAGAGAGAGAGAGAGAGAGAGAGAGAGAGAGAGAGAGAGAGAGAGAGAGAGAGAGAGAGAGAATCACGAAGAACTAAGCTACATTGGGGTATCGAACAGGTGGGTCTTAAGGGCAGATTTAAAGGCAGTGCCAGAATGAGAGACTCCGATAATGCTATGGGTAGAGGGTTCCAGACAACAGGTCCAACGTGCGCAAAACAACGGTCACCTCTGGTTTTGTATTTGCAGAGCGGGACTCTGAGAAGGCGTCTGTCACTACATGAACGGAGGGAGCGGGAGTGAAGAAGATAAGCGAGACAGACAGGGGTAGAGTAATTAATAGCTTTGTAGCACAGACAGGCGATGATAATTCAAGGGTAGTGACAGATTAGCTTGGCGCCGTTAGGCGCCAAGCTAATCTGGCACTAACCTTGAATTCCACCTTCTGCAACAGGTATGCAATCATTAGGTGACACTAAGTTTGATGCAGCGGGCTTTGGGGTTAAATGGGTTAAAGCGATCTGCGCCTCGCATGGCGCGCTTTAATTGATAAAATTCACCCGGCCGATGCAACGGGTTAACAATGTTGTCTTGCCTCAACTAAGACTTTTATATCCTTCTTTTCACAATGCATGTGAGTAGGCGGCACACGTATCAGAGGTTTTCCACTCCCTTTTGAATGCAACGGAAGGGACTTGACTCTCCTGAGAACTAACTGAGAAGAGCAGAAAAGTCTTTCATTATACGACATTTAAACTTCATACTTTAACATAGCCCTTTTGTCCAACATTAATGTAAGACATAATAATAAGATTTATGAAGGAGATATTGCGATCTATTAACCCTTTACTGCCTGGAGTAGGTCGATTTAAATGCATCTGACTAGGAACAACTACATCTTTTGCAGGACGGAGCAAGTAGAATATTGTCTGATACTCTGAGCGAGGATCCACCGAGTGGATAACAATAAACGGAAAGATGAGAAATATCTCAATGTATCACGCAAACGTCACTCTGACGTCATTCGACGCTGCTTACGTCATCGTGACCAACTTGACGTGTGTAGCGTCCATGTGCGGATGTCTGGTGGTGACGGGGCTGTACCTCAGTTACCCGGATGTGCGGAATACACCACGAAAGTTGCTGCTCCATCTCAGCGCTGCCAACTTCATACAGTGTGTTTCTGGTCTGCTTCAGGTGAGACGTCTTAAGTCCCGGCTGAGTCATCCTCGGCAAACCAAAGCTGGAGTTTTATGGATGGTGATTACATAGTTCAAGGGTAGTGCCGCCTAACTCACAGGCGGCGCCTTCACTATGATCCCTTAACGACAACGTACACACCGGAAGACTGAACTAGCGATATTTCGAGTGTCAGGGTCTGATTAGCTTGGCGCCAGTGTTCAAGGGTAGAGGCCTATTTAGCTTAGCACCTTTAATGGCGCCAAGCTAATCAGGCACTACCGATTGAACTGTCATCTGCCGCAGCTGGTATAAATATGGGAAACTGCATTCTGCCTTAGGAGTCCAAGTCAGTGTTGAGCCCGCATTTCTCTCCATTTCACTGTACCGCCGTGAGATGGCCTTAGTAATAGTTACCTGCTCGGCGTTAAACCCAAATAACTAACTCCATTCACTGTAGTCTAAAACGATTCTCTTGTCCTGCATTATAAAAGGGTGCTTGTTACATTTTATTATATCTGCCAAACTGCTTTGGAATTGATGACTAAAGGATATTCTACTGCCTTATTCATTTTTGCCACGGGGAAAGGGGTGTGGGGTGTGGAAGCGGGCTACCCTGTGAAGGCAAAAGAAAGGCTATATTTGTGAAAAGCAACATTTACATTGTATTTCAATGAAAATATTGTTTATTACAATAATAGAATGAAAATCTAGCTTTTCGCAAAATTTGACTTTGCCTTCACTGGGCAGATGGGTGTATGTTTGAGTCGGGGGAGGGGGGGGGGGGGAGGTCCTATAAAGAGATACTGCAAGTCAGTTGTAACATATGTTTATCAGACTGAGATATTGCAGACACAATGTGAACAGGCACTTCATTTCATTTTCAAAATCTAGACCAAAACAGTGACTGCCAAACAGAAAATCCCTAAAAGAAAGAAGCACCCTAAAAAGGATAATTACAACATAATTTATGAACAATTTGTACATTTTGAAAAATTTACACAAAGACTAGAATGGCAATGCGTGAATGGAATGCATCTTCTACTAAGAAAGATAAGTAATTCATAGAGTCATTCACTTGTTTGTGTGTCCATCTTGGGAATAGGACTTTACAAATGTAACCCTTTGGCTGTCGGCCGGTAGCCGGATTTTTGTCGCGATGATTCCTGCAGGAATCATCGCGACAAAAGCTGCTATCGACAGCACTAATAACAATTAATATATTATGTTATATATTGTTGTATATTGTGTTGTATTTGTCCTTTCTAAGCGTGTTTCTTTTTTTTTTCATGCTGTTTTCTTTGTCTCTTTTATATCAAATTTGGGCTTTTATTACATATACTTTCCAGGCAGCCACCTACTACAAAACTCTGCAGTTTCCTGACGAACGGAAGTTCATTTGTGAAAGTGCTGCCTCTACCACAGTGATTGGTCACGTGGCCAGTGCGCTGTGGACATGCGCAATCACCGTGTACCTCTTTCTGGCAGTCTGCACACGCGCCATCACACTGGCCAATCGCCTGGTGTTCCTCTTCTACATCTTCTGCTGGGGCATGCCACGTATGTAACTCGCTCGCTGTGCTAAATGACGTCCAATAATGACGTTAACGACCCCACTGTTTTCCTTAACCCCTTCGCTGATAATTGACGCAGAGTGTGGCCTTTGCCATTTTTTTCGTTAACTCAACGGCAAAGAGCCCCGAGCCGTCCGAGGGGGACACGGATTTACTACAACCCATTTAGCCCAAACGCCCCGCTACAGCACGAGATGGATTGACCCTGATAATTCAAGGGTAGTGCCAGATTGGCTTGGCGCCTTCAGGCACCAAGCCAGTCTGGCACTACCCTTGAATTATCATGGTCAATCCATCTCCTGCAACTGTTACACAGGAGTTAGGTAACACCTCCAACGTTTGGGACATGGGGGCTAACGTGGTGTCGGCAAGAAATATAGATTTCAGTCACTGCCTTCACTACTGCGGAGGCTCATGAGGATCTATGTCTCTTGCTGTTGGATCGTGTTCACGTTTTCCCGCCGACAGTCAAGGGATTAAACAGCTGTCTGTTTTATAGGTCAGTTATGTTTCAATCTTTTAGCCAGCTACACTCGTTAACAAACAGTTAATATTTGTAAAATCTAAACATTTGATCAGCTGTTTTCCATATGGACAGTGGGACACAATTTGACATCAAGCCATGGCGTTTACGATGCTTATTTGCAACTACTGTTTACATGGGTTGTTGAAAAAATCTTTTACAACAAGCAAGCAAACAACCAAAAATCAGCCAACAAACAAAAACCATAACCAAGCAACCGTCATCACTCCTCGCCCGATTACAACTACAACTTTGACTGTAACAGTGATAGTGGCGACGGCGGCGGGCGTTTCTGACGTGTACGGGTACGACATCACAGACGTTCTGTACTTTGACCACCCCACCATCTGCTGGATCAGCGACCGCGTCTCCAACTCGCTGGAGTGGTGCTTCATGACGGTGGAGGGGTGGGTCATTGCCACCTACTTCCTGGCACTGTTTCTCTTCGTTGTTATCAACTGCTACATCATGTGTCAGGTAGGCAGTTTTGAATTGTTTTTTTTAACTTCCAGTGGTAGAGGCACGAGCGGCGTGATAATCCAGTACCGTTTGCATGAGTACTCCCCAGTTAGACCCACTTGAGTAATCTACAGTACACTTCTATTCAAATGAGATGCTAAGTTATAAGCATCTCATTATTTGAATAGAAGTGTACTTGTGGCGTAATCCTAGGTCGGTCTACCCCTCGAAACCGGGTTCAAGGGTACTGCCTGATCACATTAAAGCTTATAGATTTATTGCAGTGCTGTTTGATGGTGTCAGTCAAGACAGTCAAGCTGGTAACCCATGGTAACTTAGAAGGAAAACGGACGTATGGCTAGCGAAACAATGGTTGTCTCCCTCTATTCGCTACCGCTGTACAGCGGTAGCGAATCGAGGGAGACAACCGCCGTTGTTTGCATCCCTACGTCACACGACCGAAATACTTTAGCGCAAACCGTACCATGTGGCCACACAGGGCAATTAGGTTACGCCCCCTTTTCACACACTGTTATCTGTTAGCCTCTTGCAGCATAAAACTATGAACGAAGAACTTTTCTGCCAAAACAAAAAATCCACGCGGAGCACATCACAGGAGAAGCTATTTCAGCAATTCTTAAAAAAATTAAGAGTTAGCGTTTTTCACAACACTCAAATGCATTAAGTACCCCATGACAAAACTGTCGTCTGCAAACCTGCATACAACCGTGCACATGCCCCAATTAGGCTCCCATGAACACACTAGGTCGACTAAAATTACCCAGATTTTGCTCTTTTTCACACCACCTGTCTTGCCTTTTGTTGCTCAAAACGCCAAAAAAGGCACACAATTGAAGTTTTACACCCTAAAAAAAATGGCAAAAAGGGAGGAAATTTTTTGAACTATTTCTGGCGGAAAAGTTACTACATGCACCGGAAGCAATTGCCCTGTGTGGCCTGTGATCGTGATGCAAAAACCCTTGTAGCGACCAATGGCGGACTTTTTGTAGCCCTCTTTCTGACGCGTCTTGGATGCCAGTTTTGTCACGTTCTATAAAAGATCACCAAACGTTCTAAGTACAAAGTTACTTAGTGTTGTTCGAAACAACAGGCGCCCACTACTGGAGACGGCAACGTCATGAAATATTTTAAATTACGTCATAAGTCTATTATATATAAATATCTATTCCTTTTACGTCAGTCATGTCTGGCGCGATCCAGGTCAGTCGGAAGATTTCTTCTCGATTCCTTTACCAAAACGCTCGGTGGAGGAATGAAAACAAATACGTTATTGGTAGGGGCTTGCTGCACGGACCCTTAAAGGCCCCGCCACACATGCCGTTTGTGCCCCGATTTTGAAGCCGATTCCGATCCGATTGCGATCGGATGACGTCATATATCCGATCCGATCCCAATCGGCAGGGAATCGGGTGTCTAGAACCTGCTCTATTTTTCCAATCCGAATCGGCCCCGATTGTAAGCTTCAACCAATCAGAGCGCGTCTCGCAAAGCATGTCGTTTCAGTTTGAAAATGGCGGAAGATCAGTACCACCTTCGTTGCCGATGTTTCGCCCGCCTCTTCCCGAATATGATGCAAAACTGCTGATAATGCAAGCACATCATCATCACTGTCAAAACTAGCAGCCATTCGCTGAACAGGTACAACCTTGATCTTCGATTTAAACCGGTCGGCTAAAAAAAAGTCGGGGAATGTGTGGCACTGCACACGTTTTTGTAGTCCGGTCCGATCACTCACTGACACTCCGATTCGAAACTGCTCGAGAATCGGCCTCAAAATCGGGCATGTGTGGCGGGGCCTTGTGTAGGCCTTCGGGAGGTCAAAGGAACCACTGTAAAAATTTCCTTTGACCTCCCTCAGGCCTACAAGGGTCCGTGTAGCAAACCCCTGCGATCAATAACTTATATTGTGTCGCTAGCCATATATGTTTTCCTTCTAAGTTACTACGCTAAACTGAGCTACGATTTAATTTATTTAAAAAAACGCCTTACCAGAATGCTTTTGATGCCAAAGTTGGGGCAGTGTGTTTTACACCGGTCTAGAATTTTCTTTATCTTTTCCTTTTCTTTGATTCGTTTAACCCTTTTCATCCTGATACACCCATTGTTTGAAATAAATTTGAATGATAATTCAAGGGTGGTGCCAGAATAGCTTGGCACCTGAGGGACCAAGATATTATGGCACCACCCTTGAACCGTAACAGTTGATCTGTCTCCTAATCTGTGTTGTAGCCTTTATAGGACAATAAGCAAATTTTACAAAATCAACCTAGGGGTGTAATGGGTGAACAGACTTGGCAGTTGCAGCGTGTGTAAGCGGGCTTTGATTTTATAGTAACACGTCAGTGGCTGAAGTTGCGTTGTATTATGCATCACCACTTCTAAGTCTCCCTCACCTTCATTTTCTATCCAGCCCCTCACAGCAGCCAAAGAAGGCCAGTCTGCTGGGGACGCCGTAGTGGAGGACCTGGCAATACAAACAGCGAACCGTCAGCTACGCCTGGTGCCATTCATCTACTGCTTTCTGCGGGTGTGGGGCACGGCGCACTTTCTCTTCACTGAGTACCCCACCAAGCGGCACCTCAGAGCCTTCGACTGGCTTCTGGTTATTAGGGTATGAATTGCTGTTCATATGCATTTGTGGACGTATCAGCGTCAGTGAGAGTTGTCTAGTGTATCCTTTATTAGTTTGATGGTACACGTATGTCTTTTTGTGCGTGAGCATGTTTTTTGTTGGTGTGTTCATTTTGTTATTTTATTTTTCTTGTATTTCTTGTTGCACGAGTGTGTATGTTAGGGAATGTATATGTGTTGTAGAATGCAAGGATGTCGACATGTAGTTCTACTGACACGTATGTTAGTAGTACGTCATTTGTACGGCGCCTAGAACTTTTTTTAAAAATCGAAAGTATAGGCGCCTTAAAAGTATTATTATTATTATTCCCATTTTGTCCTGGGAAGGCAAAAGACAGTCAGCTCTGTCCATGTCAAATCAGTTTTGCGAAAAGCGAGACTGAGTTTCAGTCATTCTAATACAATGAAAATCTCTCTTTTCACGAAAATCGATGGGTAGGATTTCACAAACTGCAAACAACTAAACACAAAACAAAATATTTTCCATTTAGGCTGTCGGCGACAACTCCCAAGGGCTGGCCAACTGCTTACTGTTCTGCTTCACCACCGTCAAGATCCGGCGCATGATGGCACGCACCCAGCGCCGGTGTTGCAGCTGCTATAGCGCGTGGTGCCAGAAAACACAACGCCGCCTGGAGAATGAGAAGTGGATTCCACGGCCCATTGTGCGTATTTCCAGCAAGGTGAGCTTACATCCGTGCGAGCTGTACGACTGAGTGAAGAGAGTCTGAGTGGTTGAGTGGATGCCGCGGCGTGGCCGTCACTACCGAGAAATGAGTGAACACGATCCGACTGCAAGAGACATTATAAGCGGTTATTGGTCGCAGGCGGGTTTAGTTAGTTATTAGGGTTTAATGCCGAGCAGGCAACCAAGGCCATCTCACGGCGGGAAGGGTAAAAATCTGGTCAGACAGACTAAAAGAAAGGTCTTAAGACATGATTTAAATATACCTTAAAAATATTTCAGGGCGCTAAATTAATGTCGCACAGGTCTTTAAAGAAAACGTTGACAGACTCTCAAAAAGGTCAAAATAATAGAAACATCATAGTCTATAAACGTTCAAATCTTATTAAAAATATGGCACTTTCTCAGAAAACTGAAGATCTTGTCCGGGGGCACATCCCGGAACAAAACCTTCATGGAGTCTGCTGTGAAATGTTTATACCTTGTGTCGATTAGATCAGCACAAGACAGCAAAAAGGCATAACACCATGGACGATCCTCGTGTTTTAGTAAATATGAGTGCGTAACATACGTGTGCCCGATGTGGAGCCGAGCAAGGACAGAATCCTCATGGCGGCTGCCGCAGCGATAAGGTAGACCGTCAGACAACTTAGGAAGGGCTTCATGCAGCTTGTTAGCTTCCTCTTTGTCCCACTCGGACTGCCACTCACGGGCTATGTACGCACTAATCACATGTCTAAAATCACTATAAACATGATTGATTGTACATTGCTTAACGTCCCGACAGCAACAAGGCTTTCTCAGGACGTGCCTGCACTGCTTGTGAAGAAAAAACTAAACAGAACATTGAATGTATGTCGCCAGCCGGTCAAATACATTAAATAAACCTAACACATGGGGCCTAAATAAAGCTAAGACCATTTAGCAACACACATCCAATATCAAGAGCTACAGGCAGTGCAGACAGTAGGGAGAGTTTTAAAAAGGCAAATACAGGTGAATGGACAAAAGGTAGACAGAAACATATGCCCCAGAATAGAGAGAAAAACCCACCCTGTGGGGCTGACCAGGGTGACCCTGGGAACTAAAAAATACCTAACCCCACCCGAGTCCCCCAGGGCAAACCCGGGTGGGGTCACTATAAACAGTCTGTGTGTCAGGGACAGGGTCGTTGCGGGCATCGTTGGCAGCAGAATCTGCGATCCTGTTGCCTTCGATGCCCACATGCCCTGGAACCCAAATAAAAAGGATGTCATAATATTCCTTTATCAAGTCTGCGTAAAGCTCTCTGATCTGCACCAGCAGTGGGTGGTCATTTCCCGTGCCCTGAAAAGCCTGCAAGGCAGAAAGAGAGTCAGACAGAATCAGGAAGTTCCTTTCTCTAGATCGATAAGCATGCTTGAGTGCCAGCAAAACCGCCTGCAGTTCTGCACTAAATACAGATGAGTGGTCTGGGAGGCGGTGCTTAAATAGGCGTTTAGGATGGCGAGAGGACACTGCAGCCGCAGCCACTCTCCCATCCTCAGACTTTGATCCATCCGTATAGATACGACAATAGCCAGGAAAAAATGAAAAGAGTTCATTGAGGCTCTGTTGGTACATGGCTGGTGGGGAAGAGTCTTTCTTGTGGGCAGTCAAGTCCAGCAAGATGTCAGGAACTGGTAAGAGCCAAGGTGGAGTGAGGTGTTGCAGGGATTCCGAAACTCTGTCCAGGTCCAGTCCGGCCGCCTGCAGATGAGGTCGGACACGGAAAGAAAGTGGACGGACAGCTCCCGGATGGGTATCGTAAATATCTGCAAACGATGGTTTAAAAACACAATCATAGGCAGGATTGTCTGGATGGGCCTTCAGTTTCAGAACATAGCTGAGCATGAGGCGGATGCGGCGGAGCTTGAGAGAAGGCTCCCCTGCCTCGGCATACAGACTAGGAACTGGAGACGTCCTGAAGGCCCCAAGACATATCCGCAGACCCTGATGGTGAATCGTGTTCAGACGCTGTAGCACAGACTTGGAAGCTGAGCCATACACCACAGAGCCGTAATCCAGCTTGGACCGAACAAGGGCCCGGTACAGTCGAAGTAAGACAGTACGGTCCGCACCCCAGTCAGTACGACCAACGACACGAAGAACGACGAGAGCCTTCTGACAAGAGGTTCTGAGGTAATTAATATGGTTGCGGAAGGTAAGTCTTTTGCCAAAGATGACCCCCAGAAACTTTGCCTCCCTGGCCACCTTAATTGGCACCCCAGCAATGCTCAGGCTAGGTTCTGAAAATTTTTTTGTCTGGTTAGTAAAATGCACACAGACTGTCTTGGAGGGCGAGAACTTGAATCCATTGAGAGACACCCACCGCTGGATGCGATCAACGGACAGCTGCAAGCGCCTCTCAAGGGACGCAAGGCCTCGACCACGTGCGCACAAAGCAAAGTCATCAACAAACAAAGAGCATTCAGAATCATCCTTGACGGCCTTTACAATGTTATTAATTTTAACACTAAATAAAACAGGAGATAGAATGCTGCCCTGCGGGACACCCATCTCCTGTTCAAAGGAGTCAGAGAGGGTGGAGCCCACACGGACATGGAACGACCGGTTAGTCAAAAAATTGTGAATAGAAACGGGCGGGTGCCCTTTAAAACCCATGTCCAACAAGTCAGACATTATGCCATACTTCCAGGTAGTGTCATATGCCTTCTCAAGATCGAAGAAAATTGTTGACAAAGCATCTCGAATAAATGATTCAAAGCGGACTAAATGGTCAGTTGTACTACGGAAGCGCCGAAAACCGCACTGGAGGTTTGTGAGGAGACCCTGTGACTCAAGATGCCACACCAGGCGGGCATTGACCAGACGCTCCATAGTTTTACATAAACATGATGTCAAAGCGGTAGGCCGGTAGTTGCCCGGGTCGGAAGGATCCTTACCCGGCTTGGGGATCGGTACAACCACAGCCTGGCGCCAAGACGGTGGAAAATGGCCAGTTCTCCAGATATGGTTAAAGTTGATGATTGTACATTGCTTAACGTCCCGACAGCAACAAGGCTTTCTCAGGACGTGCCTGCACTGCTTGTGAAAAAAAAACTAAACAGAAAATTGAATGTATGTCGCCAGCCGGTCAAATACATTAAATAAACCTACAACATGGGGCATAAATAAAGCTAAGACCATTTAGCAACACACATCCAACATCAAGAGCTACAGGCAGTGCAGACAGTAGGGAGAGTTTTAAAAAGGCAAATACAGATGAATGGACCTCGGGTAGACAGAAACACATGCCCCAGAATAGAGAGAAAAACCCACCCTGTGGGGCTGACCAGGGTGACCCTGGGAACTAAAAAATACCTAACCCCACCCAAGTCCCCCAGGGCAGACCAGGGTGGGGAAGATATGGTTAAAGGCTTTGAGAAGTACAAGAAGTGACCTCTCAGGCAGATGCATTAGGAATAGATAGTGGATGATATCTAGGCCAGCAGCAGAGTCATTACATTTCTGCAAGGCTTGCTGCAATT
Organism: Semisulcospira habei; assembly: GCA_036245525.1. NCBI lineage: Eukaryota > Metazoa > Mollusca > Gastropoda > Semisulcospiridae > Semisulcospira > Semisulcospira habei. The sequence goes on from BTPG01000005.1 coordinate 121,847,399, forward strand.
CTGATAATGTAAAAGGGACATTATAGTCTTCTGAGTTATCGGACTTAAAATCACAAATACGAGACTCTCGCTTCTCCTTCTCTCTCTCTCCGCCGTGAGATGGCCTTAGTCGCCTGCTCGGCGTTAAACCCAAATAACTAACTCCTTCTCTCTCTGGAAGAAAGGTGAATAATGCTCTGTTCAAGAATTATGGGCAATGGTGGTTGCAAGCAAATTGGCCACAGCTTTTTTATCTGTGACCAAGCTGGCACCATCTCTAAGATGGCCAACAGAAGCCGAGCCACCCCTGCCCCTAATTCTCCGAACAGCCTCCCATACTTTCTGGGACGGAGTCCGAGAAGTTAAAGATGAGAGAAGCGTCTCCAGGAAGCACGGCGTTCACGTTTAAAAATGTAACGAGCTTTCGCCCTCTGTCTTTTAAAGGTTAAAATATTAACTTGCGACGGATTACGGAAAGCACGTCGCTGAGCACATTTGCGCGCTATTTGGGCCTTGCGGCACTCTTCGTTGAACCATGGTACTCTCGGCTTTCGAGGGACTGATGCGGAAGTTTTAGGGATGGTTTCTCCCGCTACGTCCAACAAAATAGTAGTAAAAGAAGAAACAGGTTCTTCAGCTGACATGACCACCTCCTCTGTAATACGAGACTGACAGAGGGAGGCGAACAGAGGCCAGTTAGCTTTCTTTAGATTCCAGCGCCCCACCGGTGGATCCTCCCCACAGCTGACTAATGACAGGACTACTGGGAAGTGGTCACTACCACACAGGTCGTCGTGAACCTTCCAGTCAAAGTCCAGCATGAGAGAAGGATCACACACAGTGAGGTCTAGAACAGAACTAGATCCTGAACTTGAGTTAGAGTATGTAGGTGAGCCATCGTTAAAGACACATAGGTTAAGTTGAGAAAAAAAAAAAAATCTTCTAACATCTGACCTCTGCCATCATAGTGGTCACTACCCCAAAGGTGAGCGTGACCGTTAAAATCCCCCATGAGAATAAAGGGAGGGGGCAGTTGATCTACTAAATTAAAAAAAATCATTACTACAGACCCGCAGAGATGGTGGCAGGTAAATACTGCATATGGTTATGGTCTTCTTCAAGGTAACCCGAGCTGCGACAGCCTGAAGACAGGTGTCGATGCTAACGGGGCTACATAAAATTTGGCTACTAATGAGAAGAGCCACTCCACCCGAGCGCCTCTCCGAATCAGAGCCTTTATGTATAACGTTAAAACCATTAAAGGATACAAGGTCAGAAGTCTTCAGGTAAGTCTCCTGAAGAGATATTACTGAGGGGTTATAGCACTTGACTAAAAGACGTAATTCCTCAAAGTTAGCTTGAAAACCACGACAATTCCACTGAAGCAGAGAGTCCATGATTATGTCTTATCTGGGGGTGCGGAGTTTTTTTCCCCCTTTTTCCTTTGCCTTGGAAGGAGTTGGAGAAACAGAGGGGGGCCGGCTCCCGGGCCTCCTCTGGTTCTTAGGAGATGAAGGGGGTGGAGCTGCCGCAGCATCGGCAACGACAACTTCCACTCCCTCCATCTGCTCCTCCAGTGCAGCATATTTGTTTTGAAGGGGGACATCAGTGTTCCCCTTCTGGGCCCGTGCGCACGGCGGTCCCATAGATTTCTTAGACTTCTGGTCCTGGGCAGCGTTCCTGCCGCTAGAGTTAGCGGCCTTAGAAGGCTGACCAGAGCCAGAAACCTTTGGCGTTGACAAACTAGCAGGTTTGGGTGGGGGCTGAGGCTTAGGGGCAGCAGAAGGCGGTGCCACCGGACCGGTAGCGTCCGCCCTCTGCGTTCTCTGGCTCCTCGTCACCACCGGAGGAGGGTTACTCTAAAGGGGCGAGATGAGCCGAGGCTCCGCCCCCAACCAAAAAGTTGGGGTTTGACAAGAGAAGTCTCTGGTGGGGCGCTTGCCTGCCACCGCAGCACTGAAAGTATACACAGAGGTGTTATTTGAGTTTGGCGCAGCCTCAGCTGCACCAGGACCGTCAACCATTTTTTTGGCGTCCGCAAAGGACAGCCCCTTCTCCACACGCGCCTGCTGAATCTTGCACTCGGATATCCACCGAGGGCACTTCTTTTCCGAAGCCATATGCCCCCCCCCCCCCCCCCCAGGCAATTCACACACAGGGGGATGGATGTGCAGGACTCAGCAGTGTCCGGCCTTAGTGCAGCGGGCGCATAGAGCCTCTGCCTGGCGGCATGTCTTCTGCCCATGGCCATACTTTTGGCACTTAAAGCACCGGTGGGGGAGAGGGACGTACCTTTTCACTTTTAGGGAGTAGTAACCTCCCCAGATGGTAGTAGGAGCGGTGGGGGTGCCAAACGTCAGGATGATGGTAGGGAGACGGATCTCCCGACCACCTCGTTTGGAAATGAAGCGCCTGACGTAGGTCACCCCCTGTGACTTAAGGTTCCGTACAAGTTCATCTTCAGACAGTTCGGCCAATGCTTGATCTTTAATCACTCCTCTAGAAGAATTCACCGTTTTGTGGGGAGTGACCTCCACTGGAGTGTCTCCGATAGAGGAGAGCCTCAGTAGCCCATTGGAGTGTGCCCGGGTACGGCACTCTACCAGCAAGTCACCAGACCTGAGGCGCTGGGCCTCAGGCCTGCCAACACGGCTCCTGAGGGTCTCCCCTACCAGGAAAGGGTGCAGCTTGGAAACAGGCTTCTCTTTAACTTTGCTGTGGATAATGAGAAAGCGAGGCCAGACGGCCGACGCCTGAGGCGTCGCTTTCTCACAATCGGAGTCGCTATCATTTTCAAGGTCAATGTCAGTGGCTATGTGCCGCTTTGGTGCCAGTTTTGTTTTTTTTGATATTTTCCATATTATAGTATGATAGATATTCATCCCCCGGGGTTCCCCGCCCGCCACCGAGCCCAACAAGGAAAAGTGCAATTGTCGGCGGGTCTCCAGCCGACGCACAGGCGGGTTTGCTAAACGGACCCTTGCAGTAGGCCTGAGGTAGGTCAAAGGAATCTTTGTACCCCTTTGACCTCCCGAAGGCCTACAAGGGTCCTTGCAGCAAGCCCCTGCTACCAATAACGTATTTGTTTTCATTCCTCCACTATTTTTGTAAAATAAATCAAGAAGACATCTTCCGACCTGGATCACGCCAGACATGGCTGACGTCAAAGGAATGTACATTTATACATAATAGACTTATGACGTAATTTAAAATATTTCATGATGTTGCCGTCTCAGTCCAGTATTGAGTGTGCTTGTGGTTTCGAACATCACTAAATAACTTTTTACTTTAGAACGTTTTGGTGATCTTTTCATAGAACAAAACTCGCATCCAAGATGCGTCAGAAAGAGGGCTACAAGAAGTCCGCCCATTTGTCGCTACAAGGGTTTTTGTATCACGGTCACATGGTACGGTTTGCGCTAAAGTGACTGGTCGTGTGACGTAGGAATGAAAACAATATTATTGGTCGGAGGGGTATGCTACACCGGACCCTTGTAGGCCTGAGGGAGGTCGAAGGAAACATTGTACCCCGAAGGCCTGAGGGGTACAATGGTTCCGTTGACCTCCCGAAGGTTGATTGATTGTACATTGCTTAACGTCCCGACAGCAACAAGGCTTTCTCAGGACGTGCCTGCACTGCTTGTGAAAAAAAATAAATAAACAGAACATTGAATGTATGTCGCCATCCGGTCAAATACGTTAAATAAACCTAACACATGGGGCCTAAATAAAGCTAAGACCATTTAGCAACACACATCCAATATCAAGAGCTACAGGCAGTGCAGACAGTAGGGAGAGTTTTAAAAAGGCAAATACAGGTGAATGGACAAAGGGTAGACAGAAACACATGCCCCAGAATAGAGAGAAAAACTCACCCTGTGGGGCTGACCAGGGTGACCCTGGGAACTAAAAAGTACCTAACCCCACCCAGGTCCCCCAGGGCAGACCCGGGTGGGGGGACCTCCCGAAGGCCTACAAGAGTCCGTGCAGCGAACCCCTTGGCCTCCGACCAATAACGTATTTGTTTTCATTCCTCCACTCTTTTCGTAAAAGAAATCAAGAAGACATCTTGCGACCTGGATCACGCCAGACATGACTGACGTCAAAGGAATATACTTTTATACATAATAGACTTATGACGTAATTTAAACTATGTCACGACGTTGCCGTCTCCAGCACTGAGTGTGCTTGTTGCTTCGAACAACACTATGTAACTGTATACTTTAGAACGTTTGGCGATCTTTTATAGAACAAAACTGCATCCAAGATGCGTCATCCAGATGGCTACAAAACGTCCGCCATTTTTTGGCTACAGGGGTTTTTATATCACGGTCACATGGTACGGTTTGCGCTAAAGTGACTGGTCGTGTGACGTAGGAAACAAAGATCTTTATGACTATTAGTTGCGGGGGCTCATGAAGATCTGTGCCTCGGTTTGAGTTCTTTTGCGTTGAATTAAGTGTTTTCAGAAACACAATCTGCGTCAACTGGCAGTTACGGGGGTTAATTTGAGGAAGTTATTTCAGAGGTAGAATACTGAACCAACAACAGTAAAAACAGATAAAATACAAATTCCATCGTCGGAGTTTTATTCTGCGCAGTTATGGATTTCTTAACCCATTTAACCCTACGGCCGCATTTCCCAAATTTGGAGGTGACACCTAACGACTATGTACCATTTGCAGGAGATGTATTGACCATGATCATTCAAGGGTAGTGCCAGATTAGCTGGCGCCGTCAGGCGCCAAGCTAATCTGGCACTACCATTGCATGATCATGGTCAATACATCTCCTGCTGTAGGGCGCTGGGGTTAAATGGGTTAAGATGTTTTAGGATTTACAACGTTGTTGCTTCTAAAATGTACTTTGAATCCATATTTCAGATGGCAAGACCAATGAAGCGGCGACAGGCAGACGGCAGTGACCTGGACATCTCGGGCATTTCCCTGGATCACCTGCCCAGTGCTGCAGACTTTGAGGCCATGGAGGAGACAGACTCCAAATACACTGAAGACGAGATTCTCTTTGAGCGGGACTAAGTCGACACACTTTTTTTGTTGGGGGTGGGGGAGGTCAGCAATCAAAGCTCCTCGGGCCCACGGCGGCCGCAGTGGGCCCGCGCACGACTGTGCGCGGGTCCACTACGGCCGTCATGGGCCCGGAGACGTTTGAGTATTGGGGGAGGGAGGGGGGAAGTTGGGGTAAGGGATGAGTTTCTCTTGATCTGCCGAATACAGCGGAAATGGAGATGGTCGATACAAAGTCAAGTCCCAGCAGCTCTTGAGAATAGTTGCCACTTCTGACTTCAGTGACAGAAATCCGTTCCTCGAAGTTGCTATTTCCGGTTAATCGTACTGGCGACTAAATAAACACAAGACACAGACGGAAATGCGAGACTGCATTCAAACAGGATCACGCTATTTACTATGGGTGGAGGATCGGGTGATAATCAGCTGGCAATGGCCAAAGGATGACGTCTTAGAATTCATTCGCCGGTTGCGGTCTTTAGAGTAGTAATCCGTCGGTGGCGGGGTTTGTTGCGACGATTCCTGCATGATTTTATCGCGCAAAAACCAACCAAACAACAAAAAACAGCAACACACCCTACCCCACAGCCAAAGGATTAACTTTTACTCCGAGAGGCAAATTTGGACCAGCCCGGCTATAGGGGGCCTACATGTACAGCAGACTGATCCAGTGCGGAATTCTTGGCCAGCTTTAGCAGATGACGCCTCTGATTTGGCAAACTGTCCTGCAATGACTTCTGAATCAATCCTACCAAGACTTCATGACTCATTAAGGCACCACCGAGGGTTATCGTCTGATGAAACTGCTTCTTGGTGCTACTGCTAGTCACCGTGATGGCGGCCTTTCTAAGACAGCGGAACGATGTCATTACATTTTCCCTTTTTTTTCTTCTTCTCTCTTGGTCTTTCCCTCTTGTTGCTGTCAGGACGTTAAGCAAAACACAACCAACCAATTGATCTTTCCCCTATTCTTTCGAGACTGTTTGGCGATCAAGGTAGATAGTATCGTCAGTTTACCAGTAATAAATTAATCCATTACATCCTGAGGCTGATTTCTTTAAAAAAAAAAACATTGATTATTGTCCTATTACAGATTGCAAGATAGATCAATCATTTTAGTTGAAGGGCGGTGCCAGAATAGCTCGGCGCATTAGGCGCCAAGCTATTCTGGCACCACCCTTGAACTATCATAGTCAAATTTATTTCAAGCAATAGTGTATCAGGATGGATAGTGTTAACTGTGCGGATGAGATGAGCGGAGTTTGAAAACCCAGTGGCAGCACCCGATCTTGTGTGTGCTAAGGTAATAACAGAAATCTATATTTTGAGCTGCATGCATTATGGTATACGTTTTATAGCCATGTCGTGTGTTCTCATCATATAGAGTGAATTGTGTTGCGAGTGTCAGAAATGTGTGTCGGTGGTCTGAAGACATCCTTTAACCCGTTGGGTGTCGGTAGCGGTTATAGTGGCGATGATTCCTATAGGAATCAGCGCAACTAAAACCGCCAACGACACGCAAAGGGTTAAAACAAGGGCCATCGCGCCACCAGCGAAGGGGCAATGAGCTTGATTTTAACAGGATGGTTTGAAAATAGACGATTTCAGAGGTAGGTCAAAATTACTTGGGTTTTGACAAAAACAGTGGATTAAAACCCCGGACAAACATGCGAAATCGCATGTTTGTCCGGGTTTTTAGTCCACCGTTTTCGTCGAAACACACGCAATTTTAACCTACTTCTGTTTCATTTCGGAAATCACCTTTCGTTGATCTTTATCTGTATATATATTTGTATCCAAAATGCTTAACACACCGCAGGGCTACTTCATGTATGTGTGCTGGTCTGTGATTCGGGACCTGATAGTTGCAAAGTCAGGGACACAATCACCAACCATCACAAATACCAAGATCCCCCCAAAAGGTACACGTATACCCATTCACGGAATAGATCGACCATGATAGTTCAAGGCTGATGCCAGAACAGCTTGGCGCCTGGAACTATGTTTCACAAATTTCTTACTCAAACTCACCTGGGACGAATCAGTTACCTCGGGGGAGGGGGGGTCCAACGTTTTGTGTTTGGGTCCTTCAACCTCAGTGACACGCACGAAAGACCTTTGGACGCTAGACCTTACTTCCAGTGGTCGAAGAATAAAACAGGGGTGTGCGCGTGTGTCACCATTCGCAGAGATATCAAACACGGTTTTTTGTTGTTGTTGTGAGGATGGGTGGTGGTGGTATCTGTAACCCCCCCCCAGATGTACCCCCTGCACACACTGACAAAAGAAAATTTGATGAGGTGATGACAACAATGGAATAGTTTATTGTACTCTTTTTCATACGGTATACGACTGAGGTACTAGCTATGTTCAGATCTTGGAAGTTAATAAATAAATAAAATATAAATAAATACTTTAAGAACGATAAACAGACATGGATAGGCCTGGTTTTGATATGAGAGAAGTACATGTATCTGTCCAATGGAGAGAATGTGCATATTATATGTCTGATGTCTGTTTTACATCATGGAGAAAAAAAAAGAGAAGAAAAACACTGGACAGGAAATTAAAATTTAAACAACTGGAGTAAAATCAGGTTTTAATAAAATACATGTGTTATTTAATTCTGCAACACATAGGTAAAATAAATACAAAGCACATGGCATTTCGTGTGACACAAAAATTTGGACTGAGAGTAGTGGGAGAATGCTCTAAACATATGGACGGTTTCTCTGACCATTGCACATGTATATCATCTACCATTGGATGACTTCCTTTTCGACAAGATGCCAAAAGCAAGACATCTAACTGGTTCAGTGCTGAGAAAATGTAAACACCACCCAACTGCAAGAAGAATAGAACCTCATGAGCCCCGGCAGTTGTTGGCAAGAGGCATTGATCCTCATGAGACCCTGCAGTTGCAGGGGCTCATGAGGATCTGTCCCTTGCTGACACTACTTAACGGGTTAAGACAAATACAGCCTGCTCATGTGCATGTATCACAATCTGCCGCCGAAATCAAACATTATGCACAATGAGGCGCGAGAGCTACACTTTCCATGTTGACTAAAACTCCTACAGCGTAAGTTAAATGCTAACCCTTTGGCTGTCGATAGCGCATTTTTGAAGCGATGACTCCTGCAGTAGTCACTGCGACAAGAAACGCTACTGAAAGCCAAAGCATCAAATCTTAAAGCACCCAGATGCATATCACACAAACACACAGGCTCTTTCACATCCAATGCTGACTGTGTGAAGCTGATGGATCACAGCAACCAAAGGTAACTGTCAGATTTGCTTGGTGCCTGGAAAGGAACCAACCTAATCAGGCACTACCCTCAAGCTGTCACTGTTGAATTATCTCTCACCACACTTATCCCCAGTAGCAAAATGGCTGCAGGCCCACGACGGCTGCAGTTGGCCCGTGCACAGATGTGTGCAGGCCCACTGCGGCCGTCATGGGCCAGAGGACCTTTGCTTACTGGGATGTGTGCTGTTCTGTGATTTTGGCCCTTACAGCTCTAGACAATCAGGACCAATTTTTCGGACCAGCGTACAGTGTTTAACTGACCAGTGAAAAATGCACCAACTGGCTCTGGAACTACAAGGATCACCACAAAACCATTGTCTTCTGTTGCTGGGAGCTAGTCACTGGCTGCGAAAGCTGCATGGCTTTTTGCATCAACTGCAGTTTGCTGTAAAATCGCAGGACATCGGGGTTGGCACGTACACAGCTTGCGTCAAAGTTAAGCACGCGTAGACCTTGCAGACTTTTGGCACGTGAGAGAGCCACGTAGGCTTGGCCGCTCTCGAACACCTTGGCCAGGGAGATCTCAACACAGTCTAGTGTCATACCCTGCACAACAGAGAGACAAACAAAAAATTCAATTCAGTAGTACAGTACTTCAACTGGTATGTATAGCATCATGTATAAAATTCATTCATTTTATTTTTCATAGTTTGAAATGGTGATTTTTATACACTGTAGAGTGAAAAGAGCAAAACCTATTTAAACCCCATGGACGCATTTCCAAAATTTTGGAGGCCCCAACTAATGACTGTACCAGTCGCAGGAGATGGATCAACTAAACAATTCAAGGGTAGTGCCAAGTTAGCTTGGTGCCATCAGGTGCGAAGCTAATCGGGCAATACACTTGAATTATCTTGGTCGATCCATCTTCTGCCGTAGGGTGTTGGGGCTAAATGGGTTAATATTTTGATCTTATGCACGACATAAAATTATGAGAAATTGTCATCAACATACCAACATAATTATAAGCTTTTAAATTATTACTTTCTAGCGAAAATGAAAACTTTAGACCCATAGGTAGGTTGCACACAAAGTGAGTTTTTGTCTCTTACAGATGGAGTAGGCTCAATAAGCAAATCACCAGGAAACAGAAAAAAAGCACACAGCTGACGAACAAAGCAGCATTGACGACAATGAAGGGAAAGGCAGAATCATACTGGTCGGTGCCCCGGGCAGTGCTACCCCGCCTTGAGCGGATGAATGAGCCTAGCAGCAGCAAAGGATCGGGGCTTGCCCCCCCCCCCCCCCCCATTCGGATCCATATCCGGCACCAAGAGCTCCACCCTGCCTTGTAGAGGCCCTGGCACATGCTCGACCGCCAGTGATGGGGTTCGCCCCTAGGCACGTGTCGGCATATGGAAGCTCGGTCCCCCCGCAATAAAGATGTTGGGCCAGATTATCCCCCCCCCCCCCCCCCAGGTGAGAGAGAGAGAGAGAGAGAGAGAGAGAGAGAGAGAGAGAGAGAGAGAGAGAGAGAGAAGAGAGAGAGAGATAGCCCAAAAGGGGGAACCTCGGGGAGGGACAGGAAAAGATAGCCACAGAACGCACACAAGAGCTCCACCACGCCTCGTAGAGGCCCCGGATATGCAAGGACGCTCACTACGGGATTCGTCCCCCAGGTATGGGTCTGCATGGAACTCAGGCATCTCGCAGTAAACGAAGGGCGAACAATTCAGTCATGTGAGACACAGAAAGAACTCCACCCCGCCTCGTAGAGGCCCGGGACCTGCTCGAACGCCAGTGATGGGGTTCGCCCCTAGGCTGTGTCGGCATATGGAGCGCGGTTCCCCCGCAGTTAAGGTGGAAGACGAGATATGAGTCTCAGACAAGCAAGCTTTGGGACCGGAGCCCTCCCTCGAGGACGGTTGTGCGGTCAACCGAACCAACTGTCGGGGCGTACTTCCCCATCGTGTTGGAGACCGAAGCTGTCCATAGGAAGACTGACATTCGGTCATTAGAGCCAGCTGGTGGGAGGTGCTTCCCCGTCGCGACTGAACCACCAGGACACCTCCCCCACGCAGTAGGAGCATGGAGAATGACACAGGCTTCAGGGTCCCGAGTCGAAGAGTGGAGCCACAGACGAGAACTAACTCGCTGGGCGGATCCCCCATGTCCGAAGCCCTATTTGGAGGAACCAACTCGGTCAGCAGCCAACGAGAGGTGGTGCCAACCACCCACCCACACTCCGCCCTAGGATGTAGAGAGGAACTCACAGTGGCCATGGACCTGCTTCACGCGGGGATGTAGTCTACATGTTCGGTCGGGCGACCGCAGCAGCTGGAGAAAGGGCGCTACAGATACCTAATGCCTGGGAACGTCTTCTTCCCTCTTCGCCTCTCTGACCAGCGGACAAGCTCGGGTACGGCGCAGCGTGGGATCTCTCGGTGATACCAAGCATCAGAGGCGCCCGGCAAGAGCGGCCGTTCTTCCGACCAGAGCTTCACGGGCAGATTTTTCTCGGGGAAACGACAGCCTCGACACCGGCGCTGGGATCACGGAGATAGCAGCGGCAGGACGGAATCGCCCTCACTTTTGACACTCGACCTCAGCCTGTTCGGATTATGGAACGAGCGTTAACGCAGCAACACAGTGGGTCCCGCTCTCTTCCGAGTGAGAGCAGCATCTCGCGGGTCAGGATCCTAGTAGGGGACGAGGGATCAAGTGGAAAACACATCAACAGGCTGGAGATGGAAGCAGTGTGCTTACATTCTCTCCGAGTGGAAGCAGTGGCGCACAGGTCAAGATATCCTCGCCGTTGGACGAGGGATCAAACCGTCAAACACCGCAACAGGGTGCAAATGAAAGCAGGGCGGCTCGCGCTCTCTCCGTGGGAAGCAGCGTCTCACGAGTCAGGATCCTCTTAATGGACGAAGCATCAACCGGACAAACACATCAACAGGTTGGAGATGAAAGCAGTGTGCCTTGCATCCTCTCCGAGTGGAAGCAGTGGCTCACAAGTCAGGATATCCTCGTATGTGGACGAGGGATCAAGCCGTCTAACACTTCAACAGGCTGGAGTGAAAACAGTGAGGCTCGCGCTCTCTCTGGGTGGGATTACGCGTACTCTCCGACAGCTCGACAGTGTGGCCTACATCCTTAACCGGCTACGTCTACACCCGGAGAACATGGTTCGGAGTTGGGGTAGACAATGGACACGCCTAGCAGACGGTCGGTGCGCTCCAACGCATCGCAGATTCGCCGCTCTTTGGACGAAGCGTCCCGGTTCGTCGCGTCATTCCGCCGGCCTTCTTCGCCCTGAAAGGAAGGCTGCGACAATGACCGATGCATCCGGTGACCCAGTGCTTCACGTCGCTCCCTCGCAGACTTCGGGATCTAGCGGATGCATTAGGCGACCACTTGACAACAGAGGTTCTTCTGAGACTCCCGATGACCAGAGAGGATGAACATCTACTTCCGCCGGCAGTGATGTTGAGTCTCTTCCGGGCAGTGCCGTGCTAGCGGTGGAAAAGGAGGCGTGGATGCTGGCGGCGGCTCACCACAGACTACAGACTCGGATGCGAGGAAGTGGAAGCGAGGCTTGGACAGGACTGCTCCCGGGGTTCACTTGCCCCTAGCTGACGCGGGATTTCATCGAGACTTCCATTAGCAAGTGTCTGGAAAACACTTGGGACCTTTCAGCCTCGGCACGTTGGAGCGGGACACGCACAGAGCTAGTGACAGCCTTTAGGATGGCGTACCACCTCGCAGCCTACTCCTTGGCGGAGATCGCCGGTGGCGACGGGATATGAAGGGACGCGCTGTTGTGACAGGTTCCACGTTCGCCCGTCTTTGGGATAACACAGCGGTGGAAGGCTCCGAGCGAGGACATTCTTCTGTGGGACTGACTTGGCAGACGATAAGGCGACAGTGCAGGATCCCATGCCACCTCTGCAGGATTGTCTCCACTCGCTTCAGTCAGTGGTGGTGAGATGGAAGCTTTGGCTACAGCACTACTTGGTGATGCGGGAGCCCTGCCTAGAATGAGACCACGGAGGTGGGCCGAGACCCTGGCGCCCGACAGGCTACAGTAGGCCCTTACGGATCACGGACCCGGAGACTAGGTGACGTCTAGTGTCGACTTTGGCGCTTACTAGTAACTTCGGCCTTGCAGCTGCTTGGACGGTCAGTCCTCTGGAACCAGATGGCGAAGTGTGGGAGGACCTGGACTCCTGGCTGAATGCAACGCCGCCGACGCGGATTCCTGGGCATCGGAGGCAAGTCCGACGGGGGACCAGCACCCAGATTTGCCGCCTAGGCAGAGAGTGCCTGACCGATAACAGCGGTATAGCAACGAGTGAACACGCAGGCAGATACATCCGCTGGCTGGAGTTGAAGGTGGTGCGGCTGGCGAGCGTCAGATGGAAACAATGGCTTACGCTACGGAAGGTACAGGTGCGCTCCAGCTACTAGAAGGTCGGGGTTTCTTCGTGTAGCACTTCTGCTGGTGGTGCAGAGATCGGGACAGCACTTGTCGGACATGGCGCTTCAGAGGTCAGCTCAACGTACGCGCGGATTCCCCCTGTGGCAGGGTCAGCGGCAGCGCAAAGAGTGTTACTACACCCGGCTGCCTTCCAACTACTATACGCGTGTGAGGAGACTCCGATGATAGGCCGTCCTCCTGTAGTGGAACAGGAAGCTGCTTCCTCTGTCGCCTCCAGACGGGATCCACAAGCCTGGGCCGTGGATGGGCTCCTTCAAGGAACGGACTCCTTGCGTAGCCAACCACCATTGCATGTGATTTCCCCGGTTGGTCTGTTCATCAAAGTTAAGCTGTTTGGGGGCGGTTAATCCTTAGTTGGATAACCGCCTGGGAACAACAGGTATGGTGGAAGTCATCTTAACCCTTATCTTGTTCACCAGAGGGTGACATACGTTCGAAAAAAAATAGTTAAAGGGTAACGCCGGAGTGGCTTGGTGCCGCTAGGCTTCACGCTATTCCAGCCTAGCCTTCAAGTAAAGCCTTTGGGCTGTATTCTTATTTTTTCTATAGTATAACATGTCATAGCTGCCAACTTTGGAGAAATAAAAATCCTGACTGGCCGGGGTCCAGGGGCCGCCTAGGCCCCGGCAGGGTGCAGGGGCAGCGCCCCGCTGGGGGGTGCAGGGGGGCTACGCCCCCAGCTCGTAAACGAAAATCAGCATTTTGATGGCAGTTTGGAGGCCTCTCCTTGAAGCAAAATTCAAAATAATAACCAGTTTGTATCCTTTAGTTTGAAGTTATTTACATTCACATCAGCACAAAAAAATCATGGCTGAACAAAATAAATCAATGGAAACGAAAAATCAGCATTTTGAAGGCAGTTTGGAGGCCTCTCCTTGAAGCAAAAATCAAAATAATGACCAGTTTGTATCCTACAGTTTGAAGTTTATTTACATTCACATCAGCACAAAAAAATCATAGCTGAACAAACTAAATCAAGGACAATGGAAACGAAAATCAGCATTTTGAAGGCAGTTTGGAGGCCTCTCTTTGAAACAAAATTCAAAGTTTATCTACTCTTTTGATGGTGGGCAAGGGTTTGCAGCAGCCTTCAGGGACTGAGATGTTGCTGATTTTGCCTTCAACAGCATGTCCTCTCTCTCTCTCTCGTCTCTTTCGGTTTGTGTTCCACACTTTCATAATTATTTCACAAGATGCTCTTACTTTTTCATGTATTCCTTCGTTTATTCAATTCATCATTCAGTCTGACCGCCAGACAGTCTTTATTTTTTCTTCATTATACTTCGCTACTTATACTTGGTGTTTCTTACGTTTTTCGTGCATACTGATGTCTTTTTGGCCGCCGTGACCGATGTTTATGTCCGCCCGGCACATTTTACAAAAGGCAAAGTGTTCCCCCTTTCTCGATTCGTCGATGTAAGGAAAGGAACGCTTGTAGTCTGGATGGAACTTCACCAAACACTTCTGCTTCTTAGGAGGCATGATTTTGTTGAAAATCGAAAATACTCTGTGACCAGTTGTGAAGATCGTTGAGCATGTGCTCGAGGGCAAATTCGAAGGAACCGGAACAAACAGAATGGACGGAATTTGCCGCGCATGCGTAATCAAGACTGGCTGTGGGTCCCCGAAAGCTTAGCGGTACAGTATAGCGGTAGGCTCTCAACTACAGGCGCTTGACCCCGCGCGGTACGCCAAAATGCCTCGAATTTTAAAACAAAGCTTGAAAATATGAAAATCGGGAGAAATGTACAAAAAACCGGAAAATCGGGAATTGAAAAAAAATCGGGAAATTCCCGATAAAATCGGGAGGGTTGGCAGCTATGACCTGTGTATGGCAGGGCACAAATTGAAGCTGTTAGCCTCAGGCGGATATGGGTTAAGATGCGTCAGCGCGTTCCCTCCCTCAGAACGGGTACCTAGGGGCCTCACAATCTTAGGGATGGCATGGTGATTAGGACTTTGATGACCGTTCTGCTGGATCACAGTCCTTTGGAGACGCGCGGCAAACCCCTGCCTCAGCTCCGCGTCCGAGACGATCTCAACACTGACAGCAACTGTTTGTACAGACACAGAGCGGTTGGCGCAGCACGTTGGCAGATGGACAGTCAGCACTCGCACCAAAAGATTTCTCGGATGCGACAGTGGATCGATTGCAGCGACTCAAGGAGTCTCCGACAATATGGAATACGCGGGAGAGGGGAGAGTACTACAGGCCTGATGCGCAGCGGAGCAACTCTCCCCACAGACCGGACTACCCCTACTTTGGCAGAGTTCGGTTAGGGGTTCCCAAGCGGAATCGGACCCCTCAGCATCATTCGAATTTACCGGGTGGCAGACACTTATTGACACCTAGCACGGACCAGCGCCGGTACAGACCTCTCGGATCGGATCAAGCACTGTCATCGGCAAGACGGCCGGCTTCCGCTGGCGATGCTGGGAGACCTAACAAAAAGACCTGCTGACTGTTCGCCATCGCTTCGGCTTCACAGTTAGCAAGATTGCGCCTTCTCGGGGCGTCCCTCCGGTCTCCAGATCAGGGCTGATGACTAGGGCAGAACTCCACCGGCTGGACTTGGGCTAGGATTCTCCTTCCAGTGTCCGCACCGCAAGTTCTACCGTCTGTCCGCTCAGTGATACGGACCAGTCCCGGGTGTTCCGCCTACACGACGCGCTCAGGGCGCCTTATTGTTGCAGGTGCAAGACTACGCCACTAAGACAAAGACACACGCCTATTCCTGGCCTTGGCTCCGGGCAGATGAGACTCCTCGGCACAAACAGTCTCTAGCTTGCTGGGTCGTTCGCTCGGCATACCCCGGGGGGAGGGGGGGGGGGCAGACGTTGCGTGTCCGAGCACACAAGTCAAGCAGAGGCTACTAGCAACGCCCTACCAGCCTGGCACAGGGCGGAATATTGTGGCGGCCGTAGGTGAGCGGGCCGAGTGTACCTTTGCCCGCAGAGACCTGTCTGACCTATCCGGCCAGCGTGTCTACCTGGCACTAGTGGGGGTCATCTCGGCGGCACAGCACTACCTCCCGCGCCACAGGCGCCCTGGGAAACTCTCAGCTAAAATGTCGGGAGTGGCGCATAGGGACGGGCCCCGATGGTTCACGAGCAGAGCGCTCGGGCAGGGGACAGCCAGGGGATTGTGGCACTCTCCTCCTATTCGCCATTCTTCCTAGTAGTAATGCCGTCGGTAATGATTTTGAGAAATTAAATGAATTTTTCTCTAAAATGAATTAAAAAAAACAAACTTACCGGCGGCATTACTCAGAGGTCCCTCCCGCCTTCCCCGCTTGCCGCAGTCAAGCTAAGACGAGACTGCCGGGAAACGGTGAGCGCGCCACCGGATAGGGAGGCAGGGGAGGCCACTCGTGGTGTCCTGGTAATGACACCCCTGGGTGGTTGCCTCCCCTGTCGTCAGGTACACAACCAGTGTTTTGGGGTAAAATTGTTAAGCTAAGCGAAGCATTCCTAGTAGTAATGCCGTAGGTAAGTATTTTTCGAAAAAATACGTTTTAGAGAAAAATTTTTTTTTTCTGCTATACTGAAGAGCAAAAGAAATGCAACACTTTTGGAATCATCGGAAACACCGTGTTTCTGTGGATTCCAAAAATGTCGCATTTCTTTTGCTTGTCAGTATAGATATGAGGAGACTGACCTGACTTTTGTGTATGGAGATGGCCCACGCCATTTTAAGAGGAACTTGCTTGCGAGCTACCATCATTCCCATCCCCATTTTGAACACCCAGCGAGAAGGCTTGATCACTTCCGTCACACCACATGCAAACTTTACCACTGGCAAACCTGTCGAAACATTTACACGTTACGACATAGGTATTCTCCTAACCCTCTTGTTCCGCTGGTACTTGTACCCTGTCGAAGCAAAGCACCCCCCCCCCCCCCCCAACAACAAAATCCAACCCAAAAACAAAAACCCAAACAAATAAACAAGAAAAACAAAAACCCCCAAAATAAACAAACAACAGGCAGTGAATCTGCAATGGTTTTAGACATCTACCTTCTGGCAGTGAGGTTTTGGATTCTGAGTCTTGGTAAAATGTCAAAGTTACAACAGTGTGCCTGTTCACTTGGTAGTGTCCAAATATACATGTACCGAATATGCTTGTGACTGAAGAAGGAAAAAAAATGTCATTTTTCAAAGTTAACATGGTTTCACTTCCCACTAAATACACAAGCAGAAAATGGAAAGAAAAGTGTCACCTTCATTGCCAGAATCAAATCCAGTGACAATGCCGCGTGCTCCGTTAACTAAACCTCTTTGCACATCCAGATTTTTGCACAGCAAAACCTAGAATAAGAAAAAGATGAATAACAAGACTGTGAAATTACAAAATCCAAAATGAAGAACTTACTAGCAAAATCAATCAGAAATGCAAACTGCACAATCACATTCTTTGTTCACTGAACACAAATGATTTCCTTTAAATATGAACCAGTCCAAGCCAGGTTCCCAGTAGACTGTACCCAGTTTTCAATAGGCTATCGGGCCGAAGTCAGCCACATGGGCCCTTGCACTGCAGCAGACTTTTGCCTAATGGCCTCTGCATACAGAATATGTTGCAGTGGCTCTATAAATCTTACAGATGACTGAGTGACCTACAATGTACATGTGCCTACAGCGTCTTTATCTCGACTCTGATTCTGGATTAACCCTTCTCATTCTGATACTCTACTGCTTGAAATTAATTTCACTATGATAGTTCAACGGTGGTGACAGAATAGCTTGGCACCTGAGGCAAATTTACAAAAATCAGCCTCAGTATGTAATGGGTTAACTCCTGCTTCAACACAAAAACTCGGATCCAATGTTTCAGAACACAAAGCAAATTTACAAAAATCAGCCTCAGTATGTAATGGGTTAACTCCTGCTTCAACACAAAATATTCTCAGATAAAATCTTTTAGTACATAAAGGCCAGAAGTTGGCTGCAGTGGGCCTACACACGATTGTGCGCGAGCCCACTGTGACAACTTTGGCCCAATAGCTTACCTGTGCTCCAATCTTGAGTTGCAATGTGCCATTTGCAGGACAGATTTTGTCCAGGGAAGATGTATATGCCACTTCTGAGTCGGTTGCTGTGAAAGTCTGCTGCTCTCCTGCAAATTTAGTTTTGGATTAATGATCCTGTTGAACTGAACAAAATCAATCAGTTGGATCAGTCTCACAAAGGAACCATGCAGCATATGACGATCTTGTTTCATGTGTCCAGTACAAAACTCACTCAGAACTTAAAAAAAAAGTTTGCCGGTTGCTTCCTTCGTGATACTGTCATTGAAGGTTATGTGGTTTGTTGCAGTACAAATGCCACATACTGTTGTGATGGACTATCACCAAGTGAAATTTAAACTCTATGGCTGTCCACAGCCCTTTTTGTCTACTGTATTGAAAAATATGGCAGACTTTAGGATGGGGCTGGTCGAAGCGTGTTCCATAAAATGCAAAGGACATAACAGGCGGGCGGGGCTCATGGTCTTACAAAGAAGTAACAAGATAAAAATGTCGTCACGTCTATCCACTCTAACCTCGCTGCTGAACGTACATTTGGCGTGAAAGGCCGTATGTGCGTGTGCATATCTATGCAGACACGAGAATCTCAGATACTGATGTACGTACAAGCTTGAAACTTGGCGAAATACTTTATTCAAGCGGTGGCTACGAGAGCCTTCATGCATATTGTAACTGGATGTCTCTTTGAAGACGTATAAGACAGTTTATAGAAAGTTGGTTGACCCAGATTAGAGTCCGCAATTTTGATTATATGCACTTGAAATTTTGTACCTCTCCAACCTTTTTGAAAATAAAACCTCAATGCGGAAAAAAAAGTCAAAAGTAAGATTCTTTGATTTCCTGTTTACGTGGTAGTTTGTAGTATGCTACAATCACACCAGACGCACGAACGTAGGGTTCTTGTAAAGAAACTTCACTCAGCTGCAACTAGTCACACATGGCATAAGGTTGTAGACCACGCTGGAGTAACAGTTCCAACAATATTTTATTGCAGTGATGCGATCTCCGCACAATGCATCCACAAATGCACCAACACGGTCCCCTCTACAATGCATCAACGCTTTTGACACACTGCGTCTCTCATACAATGTACACACATACTTCCTAACACAGTCTTTTATACTATTACAGATTTCCAGAATAATCCAGCAAATTCCCACAATACAATCAATCAGAAAAAAACGTAACCAAAACTCATTAATATTCATTAAAAAAGAATGTTCTAGAAATAACTACAAATTTTCATTACAATCTAGGCGTCTTTGATATAATGTTACGAAATGTTGCCAACAACTTTGAAGTCATATATGAGGTCACTAGAAAGATCACGACCCTACTCGAATCTTTTAGTCTAATGTAGGTCAAACTTTACAACATTGTAGCGAAACTACGCATCACAACAAAAATCGATCGCAATTCTCCGTGTAAAAGAAAATGAACCCTACTAAAAAGGTACGTAATTCTTATCCAAAATAACTCAAATGAATATCGGATCTTTCCTATGATTAACACACACATGCTCTCAAAGAATAATACAACCACAAACATAACAGCTCCTAATTGAAGCAAATCACAGCACATCAGTGTTTTACATGTGTATGAGCTGGCACAATATTCTCCTTCATTTGGGAAGACAGTCTCTCAATTTTTGTATGATATTTGTGAACGTATTGTGGAAAAGGTGGAATATGCATGCAAGCTCATACAGACAAGGCTTTGTGGACATAGGCCATTCCATCTTATTCTTCAATATGGCTCTTGCTACAGAACGTATAACAGATAGGAAGTGCTGTGTGTCTGTGTGCGCCATTCTGCTATTTGTGTTTGTGTGTGCCATTGCCGTGCAGATCAGGCGGAAGGGGGCGGGGGGGGGGGATATTAAAGGGAGATATTGAATGAGTTCGTAATCCAGCGTTGTACCGCTTCAACTTTTTCAATAATAATTAATTCATTTTTGCAAGTTTTGGTGCCACTATTTACTCCCATCAAACAGTCAGCCCTGGAAGAGGCTGTGTGGAATAAAACAGTCCAGCTCCGGAAGAGAATGCGTGCCTTTTGGACAAGTGACATGAAATATCAAATTCGTCACAGTGTACGCGGCGTCGTGAGACCAATGATGCCATGATGTGAAGCTTATAGTGAGGTCATTTTGCTGCTCATTCTATTTTTCTTCTTCAGAATTCCGGTCGCTAATCCAGCCCACAGAGCGTACTAATGGCTGGAAGCGCCATGTGTCCGTCTTTATTTGTGTGCGCCGGCATGTGTGCTGATCAGAGGTTGGCTTAGAGAGGAGGGAAATGGATCAGAAGGATAAGCATAAAAATATGAACACCTCTGAATGTTCCTAAAAGAAAAACGAACGTGAGCTCCAAACAATATGGTAGACTTTGGGATGCAATCCTCATCTTGTCTGTGATTCCCGCAGAAATCACTTTAAATAAAAGTACTATAAGCAGCCAAAGTGTTAAAAGGTTAGAATGAATCAGCTAAATCAATTAGCAACATCCACTAAAAAAACAACCAACCAACCAAAATAAAAATGAACAGAAAACTTCTCTACAATGGAAAAGATGAGTGCCAGGTGGTGATTTTGATCGAGTGACTGTTGGGTACCAATGCACAAGTACACAAAAACATGAATTACTAATTTACATACGGTTGAAGTAATAAAGTACATACATAGATCATTTTTCGTACTTGTCATTGCTAAACTGTTTAACCTCACAGGTGCGTTTCCCAGATTTTGGATGTGTCACCTGACGACTATGTACCAGTTGCAAGAGATGAATCGGCCATGATAATTCAAGAGTAGTGCCAGATTAGCTTGGCGCCTGACTGGTACAACCCTTGAATTATCATGGTCGATTCATTTGCTGCTGTAGGGTGCCAGGGACAAATGGGCTAATCTACATTATAAAACAATGATACGCAGTGCAGCAACTGACCAGGCAAGGCCAGCAGTCTGTGCGTGTTGATCCTCTCCACGTCCTCTTTGTGTGTACACAGTTTGGTAGCTAGCACCCCATCTCGCTCTATCTCGTTCTCCACTGTCCGGTTCAATGTGTCCAGCACAAACTGGGGACAACTGCAATAAAACACAATAGAATTACAGTAAATGAACAAGAAGAATGCGTGAAAGTTGACAGCAGCACTGCATGGCACATCTCTTTCCACAAACTGGAATGTTAACTAAATGAGCTTCTGATGGCTGCAAATGTAACTGGTCAAATAGTAACTAAACACCCCCCTATGAAAATAGCCCAACGCAACATGAATTTTTCCTCTAAAATGTATTTTTCGAAAAAATACTTACCGATGACATGACTATGAGGAAGTGTCTACTACTTACTCAATTTTAGCCTAAGAACCCGTTGTGTTACAACACAACCCAGGAGGCACTCGGGGAACCCCCAGAGGGGCTGAGAGTTGTCTTGTGTCTCTGCCCATCCGGTTCCGTAGTCACAGGGAACCAGCTCACCAGCGGCAAGCGGGGCAGGTGGGAGGGTCCTCCGAGTCATGTCATCGGTAAGTATTTTTCGAAAAAATACAGTTTAGAGGAAAAATTCATTTGTTTCCTCAAAATACATTACCAATGACATGACTATGTGGAAGGATTGCGAGCAGGAGGAGGGTGCCGCGCCCAAAACACCGCCGCAGATGGGTTAAAGTCAGGGCCATCCTCCCCGCCGCAAACTCCTGACAATTTTAGCTAAGTGCGGACCTATGGCGCCGGGAGGGAGTGTTGCTGTTACGATTGTGGTTGTGTTGTTCCGTGAGAGCATGCATGTGTTAACCGTAGGAAACGATCCAATATTTATTTGAGCTATCTTGGTTACGAATCACGTACCTTTTCAGTAAGATTCTCCATCGTTCGCGCAAATAGCGGAATTGGCGTTGTTATGATAGCTAAGTTTAGTCCGGAAGCTTCTAGCAAAGTCGCACGGAGAATAGCGGTCGATTTTTGTTATGCGTAGATTCGCTGAGAATAAACCAGAACGTTCAAGCAAGGTTGCGCTGTCTAGTGACCTCGTATGTGTGACATCAAAGTGTAGAGCCGCTCTATTTCTATTTTTAGTCATAGTTGTTTTCTGTGCGCGTGAATTTAGCAGCCAGTCAGTGTGTTTATGAAAGGTCGTGAACGGTCTGCCATACTCTTGTGTGACGTCATAACACCCTGGGATTTGGGGCTGAAATTAGCAGTCAAATTTTTGTAGACTATTTTAGTTTATTCTAGAAAGTTCTTTTTATTTAATATTTATGAGTTTCAGGTACATGTTCTGTTCTGATTGGTTGCGTTGTGTGAATTCGGTGGATTATTCTGGAAAGTTGTTTTACTATAAAAGATGGTGCTAGGAAGCACGTGTGTACATTGTCATGCCTTGTCAGTTGTAGGGACACACAGTTTATCGCAGGTACGTGGCCCGTACAGGGTGTACATTGTGAGAGACGCAGCGTAACGGTGGTGTACATGGTGTACATTGTAAGAGAAATGCAGTGTGTCGCCAGTGTTGACATTTTGCAGAGGAGACATTGTATCAGTGTTGGTGCAATTGGGAATGCATTGTGTGGAGATCGCATCGCTGAAATAAAATATTGTTGGAACTGTTACTCCAGTATTGTCTACAACCTTAAGCCACGTGTGACGGGTTAAAGCTGAATGAGGTTTCTTTAAAAGAACCTTACATGCGTGCCGTCTGGTGTGATATCATACTACGGACCAACGACTCAACACGTAACAGTTGCGCTGTGGTGATGTCCCCCACCAGAGCAAAGCTGTCTTGCTGGCCTGCCAGATCTCGGGAGGTAGAAGCGGGCGAAGGGCGAATCTGCTCGCCAGCTCACAGCTGCCATGATGTCCTTGACAGCGCAGTTCAGGATGAACGCGACGCTCGTGGCCATGGCTTCTACCTCATGTGCACGCAACCTTAGCTCCCTCCGGGGAGAGGTCCCGATAGGCGGACCGTAAGACTCTGCGTATCCAGGAATTATCAGGGCTGTTATGTCAGTTGAGCCTGGCTTCCACAGGGACGGAACACAAGTCTCTACTGGCCAGGCTCAATGAGGCGGGCGCTCTGCCGGCTATATGACCCCTTGTAAGAGTCAGCGGGCTTGTCGAGGAGAGACACACCAGGACTGCCTGGATTCGACGGCAGAAAGAGGCGTGAGCGTCCTCTCTGGACGGCTGTAGATCTGTGTAGGCAAACGTGTTGGGAGCACACGGGATCATGTTGCCCGGTCTCCGGGGAAAGTTCACATCTTACAGCGGCCATAAGGGAGACCTAGTCTGGGCAAGGAAGGCCGGGTTCGTGAGAAGCTGCACGAAAACATCCGTTCTGAACTGCAGACAGGCAGGGCGCGATGGAGCGCGTGTACCTCGCCATTCGGGCCGCCATGGCAAGGGCCAACTGGAAGCATGTCTGCTGAGTCACATCCGCGAAACAGGCCAAGGGCAGAGAATCGAATCTGGCAGAGTGAAGCCACGTCAGTCCCCAGGGAAGGCCCCAGCGAGGAATAAGCGCGCGGGGCCAAATTGAGTCAAGGTTGGCGAGGTCTTTGCAGTACCCGGGGTCCGGGCAGATGAGGTGTTGGTTGGTGTCGGCCATCATGGACAGGTACCCCCTGATGGTGATAGGAGCCACACCTTGGTCTCCGAAGAGCCAGAGGAAGAAGTCCGCGAGCCGGGGATTCGTTAGTTCGGTGGGGGAGAGGCACTGGACATCGTCCCAGGAGCACAGCACTCGGCATCCTCCCTCGTAGACGCCCCTGGTTGAGGGTCCGCGGGCCGGAGCGATCGCTTCCACTGCTGCATTTGAGAAGCCTCTGGCGGTGAGGGCTTGCCGCACAAACTCCAGGAGAATGGGGCGACCAGCAAGCCGACCGAATGACATCCTCAAAGTGTGAGGAGGACTTGGGAACGAGGGCAGTCGGGGGGGGGGGGGGGGGGGGGGGGGGGGAGGAGGAGACCATCCCACGGGATGGAAGCGCATCGACTGCCCAGGCAAGGGAGTCTGGAGTCGGCGAGACGAAGAGGGGAAGCTGGTGATTCCACCTCGTGGCGAACAGGTCAACACTAGGTGTCTCCCAGTGAGCGCAGATCATCTGAATGATGTCCTTGCATAGCGTCCACACTGTGTAGCAGCGGCCGCGCCGGGAGGGAGAGCTGGCCAAGACGTTCAGGTGGCAGGGGGTGTGTTGGGCTGGGGGGGAAAGCTGCGGTCCTCCAGGCGAGCCGAGAAACTGGGTCACAAGTCACGCTCGCGCGCTGCCTCAGCGAGTCTCTCAGCTGTCAGGCTAGCTGATAAGCGGGCTTCCTGCTAGAAGCAGTACAGCAGGGAAAATGACTACCTTTTGTTTTTCATGACTTTCTTATTTACCGTTTAAGTGTGTGATGCAAAACTTTGTTTGTTTAAAAGCGGACATTCTGCCCAACACACTGACACCAAACACACTATAGTTGTGACAAACCAGTAGCCAGCAGGATAAGGTGGAAAGAAAGAGAACAAAGCAGATTTCACTCTCTGTGTAGTGTTTTTTCACAAAATAGATGAAGTTCCAACATCAATAACACAAATACGATACAAACTACAGCAAAACGGACTTGCATGTGCTAGAAGTAACATGCCTAGAGTAAGTATGGCTTACCAGATCGGAGATACCGTGGAAGGGGCCGGAGAGCGGAGGGTGATAATGAGGTCACTGTTAGTGCCAGTACTCTCACAGGCACATAGCAGTAGCACCGATCTGTCAACACTGGACACACAGTTCTTTGGCACTACTTTCAGTTTTACTCCAACACCCTACAGCAGGAGATGGATCGACCATGGTATTTCAAGGGTAGTGCCAGATTAGCTTGTGACATCAAGCACAAAGCTAATCTGGCACTACCCTTGAATTATCATGGTCAATCCGTCTACTACAACTGTTAACTCAGTCGTTCAGTAGATGACACCTCCAAAATTTGGGAAATGCATCCGTGGCATTAAACGAGTTAAAGAAAACTGTTGTGTGGTAAACAAGATGATCTCACTCTTGGATAGTTTCTCAGGATGAAAATGTTTAATCTAGAAAAGTCTGCTTTGAACATGAACGGACCACAACAGAATAAAGAAATTCAATACACCTATGCACATCGGTCTGCTTGGCACACCAAAACCTCCTCCGACAGCAACTGCGACCAACTTTGTGATTTGGAAATAAAAGATTAGCTTAATTGTCTGACAGAAAGCGGTAAAAGTTCGATGGTGTGATATTAAAAAAAAAAAACCACACCGCCGTGTGTAGTGTGTGTAACGACAGCATAACAATCACCTGCTTCCAATCCATTTACTCTTTTCTTTTCTTCATAAGTGGCATGACTGAGTACAGCACAGGTGACACTAGTGTCATATGTTCTGTTATGAGTAATTTGAGCTTATCTGCTTCCGTTTGCAAGCCGTATGTCCTGCTCTTTAGAATGCTCTTTATCGCACAATGGGGCTTTGGTCTGGCACTACATGGTGAGCAGGGAGGCGAAGAGAAGCATGCAACAGTAAAGTCTGCACAGTGACACTCAAGTATGTGTTGTTTTGGGATTATCTTTAACGCCCTGTCCTCGTGGACATTTATCCCATAACACGTCTGTATCATTTGTTCATATTTACTGCATGAAATGGCCTGTTTTTTGTCATACCTTTTTCTTGACCTCCTTCCACATATTCGACACAGAGAATGGAGTCTCTATTCATGGACACTGACAGTATGTGAGGTGTCCTCCATTTTCACAATCTATCATTTAATTTGATGCAAACTCTCACATAAACATACGTTGTGACTAATAATAGATCATATCGCTAGAAAGGGACTAAACAAAAAGTCACGTTCATTTAGCAAGCACTCCAACGTCACACTGAAAAGCAGAAAACGCACAAGAAAGTATGACACATATTCCCGTGACTGACTACCTGAATGTTTTTATCCCACTAAAAACCTTACAACAAGAATCTCTAGTTGTAGATGAAACTAATGCCAATAGCAAGGAATGCGGCATCTTGGATACCACTTGACTTCTGGCTATCATCTGTCAGTGTTCTCATTAATTCATTCTCTGCTCCCACCGGCCTCTCGGCCTCTTACAAACCAGACCATTTAGTGTCAGTGGGCCGTATGTCTGCAGTCTTGTTAACTTAACTATGTACAAAAATGTAATGTCTAAGTGCTTTGCTATAGAACTAACCCATATCATACTGAGGCTAAAAGCTTTAAATTTGTACACTGCCATCTGCAAGCCACATTATAGTACATACTTACAAATAAGGATATAGACCAATGGCTTTAGTTCAAGGGTAGTGCCAGAATAGCTTGGCGCCTAGAGGCGCCAAGCTATTCTGGCACTACCCTTGAACTATTTTAGTCAAACTTATTTCACTGATCTATTCCGAATGATAAGGGCTAAGAAGAACATTATACAAAGACTTAATGAAGTACATGAAAGAAATGATAACATTGATCCGTGCTACTGCTTCATGCCTGTGTCTGAGAGTACTACTGGCACTAACAGTGACCTCGAGTCATTATCACCCCGCTCTCCGGCCCCTTCCACGGTATCTCTGATCTGGTAAGTCATACTTACTCTAGGCATGTTACTTCTAGCACATGCAAGTCCGTTTTGCTGTAGTTTGTATCGTATTTGTGTTATTGATTTTGGGACTTCATCTATTTTGTGAAAAAACACTACACTGAGAGTGAAATCTGTTTTTTTCTCTTTATTTCCACCTTATCCTGTTGGCTACTGGTTTGTCACAACTATAGTGTGTTTGGTGTCAGTGTGTTGGGCAGAATGTCTGCTTTTAAACAAACAAAGTTTTGCATCACACACTTGAACGGTAAATAAGAAAGTCATGAAAAACAAAAGGTAGTCATTTTCCCTGCTGTACTGCACCTAGCAGGAAGCCCGCTTATCAGCTAGTCTGACAGCTGAGAGACTCGCTGAGGCAGCGCGCGAGCGTGACTTGTGACCCAGTTTCTCGGCTCGCCTGGAAAAAAACTAAGTGGCCACTTCTAGCGCTGGGCCAAACAGCCGTGAGCCACTGTCGCGTTGTTCTCCCACGCGAAGAGGGCTTGTCAGACCGCTTGCAGCTCCAACAAGTTGATGTGTCTGTCGGCCAGCTCCGTAGGCCATGGCCGGGCGTTGTGAGGAACCGCGGTAGCAGGTGAGACCCCCACCCATAGAAACTAGCATCGACGCAACGGGAAAACTGAGGGGGAGGAGAGGCAAGGGGGAATCCCGAAGCGCACCACGAAGTGTCCGTCCAAGGCCGCAGAAGGGAACGAAGCATCTGAGTCACAGGCACCGGGGCAGCTATGTCTCTAGGGGACGGACGCCAATGGAGCAGGAGGTGCTGCTGTAGCGGGAGGGCGAGAAGACGATCGAGTGGGAGTAGATCCGCTGCTTCACTCCGCATAAGAGCGGTCCCCATCCATGCGTCCGGCGATCTGCTGCGGTTCACCCATGTGGTTGCATCAGTGTCCTCGTCAGACTGTGCATCTCCGCATCATCCGCCGTGCGCTGAGATGTGGTTGTCTCGGTGTCCACGCGACGCCGCCTCCATCCATCGGTCGTCATTCGAGTGGTCCCGCCGCTGAAGTCGAAGCTGCGTTGCCATGTAAGCGCTGTCCCTGCCAACGACTCAATGATCCGGTGCAGTTTGCCTGTGGATGCATCAGTGTCCCCATGAAGGCGCCTCTGTCCAAGGATGTCCGAGAGCCCGGTGCTGACGTCATACTGCGGCCGCGCGATCCCTGCCAGACTGGTCCCAAGGTCTGCTGCTTCTACCTGGATTCTCCGAGCCGGGTGTCTAGACGAGGTCCGTACCGCGCCACCCTTGAACTAGTCTGCCGACCGGCGAAGGGGAGAGGTAAGATGAGACATCATCACGAGAATGGGAAACAGGCGAGCGCCGTCCCGCTGTCGCCAAACCTGCGTCTCCCGAGTAGTGCGATGGCTGCCCAACCGGTCCGAGGAACTGCTGCACCTGGCTGGAAAGGTTGAAGTCCGTTGCCGCGGAGAAGTCCGTTGACACAAGACGCTTGAACTAGTCCTCCGATCCGACGATGCAGAGCGAGGAGATGAGACGTCAACACGATCACGGTCCCTGCCATGTGTCGACTCCACACGCTGTGACCGTTCCTCGATCGCAAAGATCGACCCCTAGGTAAGTCTGTGCTTCGGGGTTCCGCCGTCGAAAAGAACTCTCCATACGATGGCTCCTTGCACTGACCACACTGGTCCTCTCCCGAAGGAGGCTATCATCGCCAGTGGAACGCCTGTGGCGTGACTCCCTATCACAGCACCCCGAAATCTTAACATGGGGCTTATCAAGTTGGCGTCTTGAAATCCTTTCCCCACTTCTGCTGCCGTCCTGCCTCAACGACTTCGGAGATCCGATGAGATCCGGCGTAATCCACGAGGGAAGGCTGTAGGCCGCGGGCTGCGTCTGCTGGGGTGTCGAGCGTCGCGGTCCTTCCCCCGCTGGTTCCCGGACGAGCGAGAGGGTCTAGACCATCCGCGGACGAAGGGACACAGGCCTCAGCTGGCCGGCCTCCAAGAGGCGGGCTCTCAGCCGGTAAAATGACTCCCTGTAAATGTCAGTGAGTGTTCTGAAGCGAGACAAGTCGGGCCAGCCAGAGGAGAACGACGGCGCGAAGAGCGTCTCTGCAGGCCGGTCTCCGTGACCGTGCGGGCGTCAGGGTGGCCTCAGTCCTGCGAGAAGAGCTGGGTTCACATGTCCGGTGTGTCGACCGATCCACAAGGTCGGTGAGGGCGTGTGGGGACGCTGCTCCGGGAGCGGAGGGCGGTGCCACGATGGACGATGGCTCAATGGACGATGGCTACTGGCTGGGCTCAATGAGGCAGGCGCTCTGCCGGCTAAATGACCCTCACAAGACTCAGCGGGCTTGTTGAGGAGAGACATAACAGGACTGCCAGTGTACAACGTAAGGCGCGAAGCGTGTCTTTGCAGACTGGACTCGGTGAGGCGGGCACTCTGCCGGCTATACGACCCCTCGTAGGAGTCAGCGGGCTTGGCAGTGGAGCAGTCCTGTGGCACGTGCTGAGCGTAAGTGTCCGAAGTGTCGTCCGTTCCATGAGGTCCGGGGAGGTGCGTGCAACTCCCCCAGGAATGGAAGGTTTACAGGAGCTTCCTCTGTAGGCCACCATAGCTCGTGCCAGGTCGAGCAGCCATCCCAGGCGTGGTCAGATGAGCACCAGACCCGCGGAGACCGACGTTGTGGTTATCCCGCAGCCATCACAAGTCGCAGCACTGCGAGCAGGCGAGGGAACAGTAGGTCAGTGAGTAGCGCGAATGAAGCAAAGTGTGATGAGGACGAGGAGGGTTGGGGGTTTTGTCCGCCGTCGTGGTGTGTGTGCCGGTCCTTCCGACGGCGCTCGTCGACGAGCGAGAGTGTCTGGAGCTGGTGGAGGAGTGGGAGGTGTCCGGACCGTGACTGGTCTCGAACGCTGGGACACAAGTCTCTGCTGGCCGGGCTCAATGAGGCAGGTGCTCTGCCAGCTATTTCACCCCTCGTAGGAGTCAGCGGGCTTTCCGAGGAGAGACATACCAAGACTGCCAGTGGTTAAGGTACGGCGCAAGGCACGCTGCTGCAGGCCGGGCTCAGTGAGTCGGGCACTCTGCCGGCTACATGACCCCTCATAAGAGTCAGCGGGCGTGGCAGTGGATGCAGTCCTGTGGCACGCCCCGAGCGTGTGTGTCCGACGCGTCGTCCGCTACAAAAGGCCGAGTCGGGATCGTGCGGTCACTTCTCCGGAATAGGAGGGGGTGGCAAGGAAGCCGGTTGGTCGCTAGCTGGCGTCGGGCGCTCGCACCGGAAGAACTCCACAGGTGAGACCACCATAGCTCAGGCCAGGATGAGCAGACATCACAGGAGTGGTCAGAGGAGCAGCCAGCACAGGGGAGGCAGACCGCATGGTTATCCGTCAGCCATTGGGAGTCGCCGCACCGGGAGCCTGTGAGCAACTGGGAGCCGCAACACATCAGGCAATTAGGCGCCCGAGCGAGGGCACCTGAGAGCATAACACGAGCGAAAAGGGGGCCTCTGGCCGAATCAGGTGCCACACATGTCCGACACAACACACTAACGGCGAGGGCACAAGGGGCCCCGCCAAGCTAAGCCGAGCATCGGGCGCACAATGGTACAATCAAGCACAATGGTAAAACAAAGTACAAGCGAAACGAAGGGCTGAACGAAGCTGGCGCTATCAACACGCTAACGGCGAGGGCACAAGGGGCCCCGCCAAGCTAAGCTGAGCGTCGGGCGCACAATGGTACAACAAGTACAAGTGAAACGAAGAGCCTCTGAACGAAGCTGGCGCTATCAAAACGCTAACGGCGAGGGCACCAGGGCCCCCTCCAAGCTAAGACGAGCGTCGGGCGCACAATAGTACAACAAAGTACAAGCGAACACAGCCCCTCTGAACGAAGCTGGCGCTAACAACGCGCTAACGGCGAGGGCGCACGAGGGGCCCCAACAAGCAAGCCAAGCGTCGGCCATTTTCTTTTTCAAAGTATGCGAAGTACGAGCGAAAATGAGGAGCCGCCGACGAAGCTGGTGCCCAGCTCGGGGGCCAGCCGAAGGCTGGTACTGCTACCTTACCTCTCAGACAAAGCAGGGATGAGGAGTGTGTGTGTGTGTGTGTGTGTGTGTGTGTGTGTGTGTGTGTGTGTGTGTGTGTGTGTGTGTGTGTGTGTGTGGTACCTCCAAAACCCCCGGTCCCAACCAAGACAGAACCGAGAAGACCGGTCACACCCGGAAGGTGCCGAAGAGGCAAAAAAACGGTAGCACAAGCAACGAAGATCTCCCCCAAGAAGAACAGGCAGTGGAGAAGCTCCAAGGTCCAAGGAGAGAGCAAGCAAGAAGACGGGACGAAACCAGTCGCATCAACAAGTCAGGGTCCAAGGCTAACGCTGAACATGTCTACAAAGCGCGAGCTAAGTAGAACGACTGGTTGGTCACTTGTGACTACCGAACCAGATGGGCAGGGACGGGAGACAACTCTCGGCCCCTCTGGGGGTTCCCCAAGTGCCTCCCGGGTTGTGTTGTAACACAACGGGTTCTTAGGCTAAAATTGAGTAAGTAGTAGACACTTCCACATAGTCATGTCATCGGTAATGTATTTTGAGGAAACAAAATATAATGTACCACAAGTGTTTAACGCCCAATATTAGAGTACTTTCAGATTGAGGACTGAAAAAGTGCGGATCGGAAAATGCACATATCGAAAGCCAGACCTGCCAACCACTACGATTTCGCCGTATTTTCCAATGCCAACATTCCCAATACTATGCTACTACGATCATTAATGAAATTCTACATTAAAGAAAAAAATATACCAAAATCGTTTTTGGTGTTGTTTTCGGTTTGTAGTCGGTAAGAGCATGTTGTTTGGGACCAATGAGAACGAGCGGAGTGAACTTCCGGTTTTCCCAACGTGCATCATTTCATTCACAAAGTGCGTCAGATAAACAATGGTCTGAACCATGCCGAAGAGAAAGGAACCTGAATCGAAAAGCGCAGTGCCTGAAAAGAAGAAAATTTGTACCCGCCAGCCAAAGCTCCGATCACTATATATAAGGGCAAATTTCTGTTGTACTTTGACTCTAACAGACAATAAAGTTGTGTTGCATTGAGAAATTTCCGTGCATCAAGCTTTTGCCGTTGAGCGAACAGTAACTTACGTGCTAAACTAACTTGACATCTCCAAAACAACTACCACTTGTCCATAATTATACTACCATAGCTGTGTAGGGGTTGGCAGGTCTGAATTGTCAAATGTAAAAAAATGTTTTAACGCACTCGCCAAAAATGTTGTTATAGAACTTGTCTCTATTGCTTGCTTAGTATTACGAGAAGTGAAGGTTGAACGTTTGGGCACTTTTGGATTTAGGAATGAAAAAGTACGGATTGGAAAACGCACGAGCGCACTCGCATTTGGCGAGTGGATTTTAAAACTTTTTTTACTCACCCCCCAAAAAAAAAATCACTCGCCATGGCGAGTAAATTACTTGCCATTTTCAGGGCTGCATCATTATATCTCCATCAAAACAAAGATATATGCTTGAATCTTAAACACAGTCAACTCAGAGTCAGACATAAGAACAAACAAATGGTGCGGCCAATACTTACATGCCAATGCGAATGGCCTGAAGGACTTTGATGAAATGTGAGTCAGACTGACGTCGCACCTCTCTCAATTCCAAAGTTGTATGGATGCAGTTGCGCCAGGCCTCTGACTGAAATAAAAATTTAAATATTTACTCCATTTTTTTAATGCAAAGGATGAGCACCTTATAATTGGGAGCAGCAAAAAACTTGCATGAGGTGTATATGATTATACGCTCCTGCAGCCAATTTGAGGGCTGGCAACATCTGGAACACAATTTAGAAGCAAGAGGCATAGAATGATAGATCACCATGAGCCCCTGCATCCTATCCCAGCAGTGAATTCACTTGCAGTAAATCCCATCTGCAAGAGGCATAGATCCTCATGAGCCCCTGCATCATGCAGGGGCTCATGAGGATCTTTGCCTCTTGCAGATGGAATTAAATGCAAGTGACTTCACTACTGGAATATTTCGTACCACACGATGCTATTTCACCTGTTGCTATCAGCATCTACCAACACTGCACAAGGTGTAAGGTGATCCAAACAAACCTGGAAGCAAAATCGTGGCTTGCCGCCTTTAACAACAGGAGGCAACTGGAGGAAGTCCCCACAAACGATCAGCTGGATGCCACCAAACGGCTGGTCTGACTTCCGCACAGTCCTGCAAAACACAATTAGTGAAAAAGTAGTGAAGTCTAGCTTCCAGAAGAAGTAGTAAAATGTTCGCTCACTCACTGACTGTAAGACATTTGTGACATTAGAAGTAGGTCGAAATTGCATGTGTTCTTGACAAAAACTGAAAAGCCCAGACAAACATGCGATATCGCGTGTTTGTCCTTGTTTTTAACCCTTATCATTCGGAATGCACCAGTGTGGGAAATAAGTTTGACTAAAATAGTTCCAAGGGTAGTGCCAGAATAGCTTGGCGCCTCTAGGCGCCAAGCTATTCTGGCACAACCCTTGAACTAAAGCCATTGGTCTATATCCATATCTGTAAGTACTATAATCTAGCTTGCATACGACAGTGTACAAATTTGAAGCTTTTAGCCTCAGTATTATATGGGTTAACCCATTAACATCCTGAGGCTGATTTTTTTTTATTTGCTTATTTTCCTATAAAGGCTACATTACAGATTAGAGATAGATTACCCATTTTTTCATTAAAAATTTTTAGCTCAAGGGTGGTGCCAGAATAGCTTGGCGCCTCAGGCACCAAGCTATTCTGGCATCACCCTTGAACTATTATAGTCAAATTTAATTTCAAGCAGTTGCGTATCAGGATGAAATGGGTTAATTCACTGTTTGCATCTATTTTCGATGTTTAACATTAATTAACTTTAAAAGCAACTTGAACTTATATTAAAACTGTCATATATATAAAAATTAAAATATGAGTACAATACATGATAAGACGTCTATGAGAGCACTAAAGTAGAGCCTAAATAACAGAGAGGCCGTTTTTTCGTGAATCAAACATTAGCTGTCCTAACTCCTACACAAGACATATAATTGTTATGGTTGATTCATCTCCTATGGTTGGTACTGAAACTAATGAAAGTAAAAAATAATATAACTTTTAAGAAAAGTTGGAGTATCATAAAAATAGCTTAAACCATTTAGCCCCAACGCCATACAGAAAGAGATGGATTGATCATGGTAATTCAAAGGCAGTGCCAGATGAGCTTGGCACCTGCAGCTGGTTCATAGGCGTTAGGTAACACCTCCAAAATTTGGAAATGTGCCCATGGGGTTAAATGGGTTAACCTCCTTCTGCATGCAACCACCTGTACTGTTTATGGTACTGGTGGATGGGGGTTCAAGTTATACGGTACCTGGCTACAGCTTCCAGCTTTTCAAAAAAGTTCCCATCCACCATAGAAATCTCATCGATGATGAGGTGATGACATCTCCGCCACTGCTGTGCCACCTGCTGCCGGGAAGCCAGCTCGATACACTGGGCAAGATCACTCTTTCCTGACCCAATTCCTAAATATAAAAAAATCTGATTATTTCTATGATAAAACATCAGCATGCCTGATCTTACACAATATTATTATATTCAATGGGACTGTACAACTACAATGTGGTCAACTACATCATCCTAAAGTTGTGGTGCACACACAAAGGGAAATCACTCCACACTGGACAAACATAAGTAATTAGATCCCTTTATCTACATTGGTGCCTTTAACTCATTACACATATCCTGAGGCTGATTTTGTAAAATTTGCTTATTGTCCTATGAAGGCTACATTACAGATCAAGAGAGATAGATCAACGATCTTAGTTCAAGGGTGGTGCCAGAATAGCTTGGCGCCTCAGGCGCCAAGCATTTCTGGCACCACCCTTGAATGAACTATCAGTCAAATTTATTTCAAGCACTGGGTTTATCAGGATGAAAAGGGTCCATTGGCTGTTGGTAGTGGGTTTTTTTGTGTGGAGCTGATGCCTACAGGAATTACCTCCACTAAAAGTGCTACCAACAGCCAAAGGGATAAAGAAGGGGTATAGTGATCTAATTGATTCTTTAAATTCCCTGAGTAGGTTTGCTGTAACCAACATCTCATGTTCGAACTGTAGGCAAAATCAGTGAAGTGAACCACTTTCCAAGCATTTTTACAGAGAAGTTTGGTGCACCTTCTATCATATCATATCCAAAAGTTGTATCTTCTTCCTTGGCCTAATTTATTGTTCCAGGTAAAGGGAAATAACATATAATGGCAAACACTGCTGTAATTTATGAGACTTTTTTAACACTTGTACACTCACCCGCAAATGAATGCAGTGTAGTGCCTCCAATGTGACAGGCAGCCACACCTGTGCTGGCAGTTGCAAATGTATGTTGAGGTGGTAAGGCTCCTGTTGATAATTATAGTAGTCAAAGCGAGCATAAAAGTCACAACCGAAAAAAAAAAATAAAGAAAACATGTTTTATGGATTCATAATTATGCAACACACACAACAATATCATGGAGTTTAAAATACCGCTAATAAGAACAGTCACAATGTTCCCTTTCAAGACTTTGTACCAAAAATGTACAAATGCTTGGAACGCGAGCAAACTTGAGAGAATAAAGCTGGTTTTCAAATGGAATTTCTTATAAAAATGACTTGCAATTAACAATAATACAATTTCAATTTAAATAAAATGCTCAAACATGAGACCCACCAATAATTCTTTTCAGGAGAAAAGACTTTCCAGTTCCAGCACTGCCTGTGAAGAACACATTGACACCACGCTTGACCGCCTCTAGTACTGCTGTCTGGTCTTTGTTCAGCACCACTGGCTGAGCAATCACTTTGGAAGGACTGATGCCATTACACAACTTTTTCCTCTTGGCCTCTATGGCGGCAGCAGCAGCAGCTTTGGACTGTGATGGTGCATTTTCCTTTCCCTCTCCTGATGCCCACTTTCTCTTTACTCCACCAGCTGAAAAACATAAATCTATATTAATTATTATGAAACGAGCCCTCACTTCTGCCTGTCCCCTTCCAAACAGGGCTGCATGAGTTGTAGTGCACAAGTTATTTCAAATAATATTTGCCATTAGCTTGCATTGTAGTAATAACAAAGTACTACTGGCTGCATGCACGAGGGGGTTATTCCATTTAGCTCCGACACCCTACAGAAGATGATGGATCAACCATGATAATTCAAGGGGACTGCCAGGGCTGCATGGGCTAATGAGAATTTATGCCTCTTGCTGGCTGAGATCCATTCCTCCTTCTTCTCAGATGAACAATCAGAGATGAAAACAACTCCAGCAAACAAAAGAGGAGATTTATAAAACTGATGACCGGGGGTGGGTGTTCTGGGGGGTGGGGAGCAGAAGGAATGGTAAAATGTGTCTACGTAATACAGACAATAAACACTCGTCTGGTACCCGAAGTGAATGGAATGAGAATCTGTCGTTTACAAATAACATTCAGGGGCAGAAACTCACACAAACAACAATTTATTCACAAGTCCTGGTAAAGTCCGTGTCAATTCTTCAGTCTTGCGGGAAAAAAAAAAATGTAGAATTGTTGTTTTCTCTTTTTTTTTTGGGGGGGGGGGGGGGGGGGGGGGGGGGCAGAGAAATGTTTTTCAGCACAGATTGTAAAAAATATCGGCGGAGAAAGAGGGGAAGTTTTCATCCCTCACAATTCAAATGGCATTTGAATAATGTGACAGAAAAGACTTGCCTGGCCCAGAAACCGCAGTGCATGCTTTATTATCAGCTGTAGCTCCTTTCTGGGCTTGCTGTGCTACCTGCAGGTCCTTGATGGTAAGTGGCGAGATCTCTGTGAATGTCCGGGTGGCATCTGACAGCAAACGTTTCCTCTGGCTTATGAATCCCTTTTGACGCAAAACTTCAAGCTTGGCCTGCATGAACAGGAATGAAAGAAACTAGAGTGAAATAGGGTGAGTACTGGTACAATTCAAATGTCCGGAACAACAGAAGTTTACTCTGGCACACTGTTAACCCCCTTGTGCATGAAGCCATTAGTAGTAGTATGGTGTACTGCTTACAGTATTGGTGGCTGCATGCGCAAGGGAGATAATGTTTGCTCCAGGTCAATCTGTTCGACTCACCATTAACTTAAAACTCTTCTCTTCGAAGGAGGAGTGGGCAAAGTAGTAAGACTCTTGTGATAGTTCCAAACAAAGAAATATGTTCTTGCAGGAACTCATACTCACAGGGATTATAGTAGTTTAGTGCAGAGAAGATTTTAAGAGGGTGATGTACACACAATCACCAAAGTTTGTTTTACATTTAACCTCATGGCCTCATTTTGGAGATGTTACACTTAGAGTACCTAATGACTATGTACCAGCTGCAGGAGATGATGATCGATCGGCCATGATAATTCAACTCTCAAGGGTAGTGCGAGATAAGCTTGATGCCTTTAGGCGCCAAGCACTTCAAGCACTACCTTTGAATTATCATGGTCAATCCTGCTCCTGTTGTAGGGCGTTGGGGCTAAATGGATTAAACCCCTTTGTGCATGCAGTAACTGGCACCGTGGTGGTCCAGACTGGCACAGAGGACCCAGCTTTGTGCTGACAACGGTGACTACAGGGGCTTCTACGAAGCACTGAAAGCAGTGTATGCCCCAGGTTCAAAGTCCCCTGCGATGGACAGGCACTCCTCACAGATAGTACGTCCATCTTGAACTGCTGGTCGGAATACTTTCAGGACCTTTTCAGCGCTGAGCGCACTGTTCAAGAAGCAGTCATTTTCCAAATCACCTCCCAGTAAAGGTTGAATTGGATGAACCGCCCACCACTGAAGAGACCCTCAAGGCCATCCACCAGCTCAAGAGTGGCAAAGCAGTAGGCATTGACAGAATCCTGCCAGAGATCTGGAAACATGGAGGCCCAGCACTGCACAACAAGCTCCACGATCTCTTTGAACTCTGCTGCTGGGAGAAAGGAACACTACCAAAGGATCTCCATGATGCAGTCATCATCACCCTGTACAAGAAAAAAGGAGAGAAGTCCGCCTGCTCTAACTATCGTGGAATTACCCTGCTGTCCATTGCCGGGAAAATTCTTGCAAGGCTGCTCCTGAATCGACTGGTACCTGCCACCGCTGAAGACCACCTCCTAGAGGGCCAGTGTGGCTTCAGAGCCAACAGGAGTACCACCGACATGGTCTTTGTGCTGAGACAGCTTCAAGAGAAGTGCCGCGAGCAGAACAAAGGGCTGTACGTAACTTTTGTTGACCTAACAAAAGCGTTTGACACTGTGAGCAGGCAAGGCATGTGGCAGATCCTGGAGCGACTTGGCTGTCCCCCAAAGTTCCTCAGCATGATCGTCCAGCTCCACGAGGACCAGCAAGACCAGGTCAGACTCAACAGTGACCTCTCAGAACCATTCCCCATTCTCAACGGCGTGAAGCAGGGCTGCGTGCTGGCACCAACCCTCTTTACCATCTTCTTTAGCATGATGTTGAAGCAGGCCACAGTGGATCTCGACGATGACGATGCAGTGTACATCAGGTATCGTCTCGATGGCAGCCTGTTCAACCTCAGACGACTGCAGGCCCACACCAAAAGCCTAGACGGAAACCGACTGATTCGTGAGCTGCTCTTTGCTGATGACGCTGTCCTTGTTGCATACACAGAGAGATCCTTGCAGCGCATCACGTCCTGCTTCGCAGATACTGCCCAGCTCTTTGGACTTGAGTTCAGTCTGAAAAAGACAGAGGTCCTTCATCAGCCGGCACCCAAGGAAGAGCATTGCCCTCCCCACATCACCATCGGCGAGACCGAACTGAAGTCTGTGCACCAATTTACATTCCTTGGCTGCATATCACGTCAGACGCCAAAAAAACGAACAGTGCTTTCGGACGACTATTCAAGCGGGTGTGGCACAATCAACAGCTAAAATATGGCACCAAGATCAGCGTGTACAGAGCTGTCGTTCTCACCACCCTATTGTATGGTTCCGAGTCCTGGGCCCTCTACCGCAGCCAACTACAACTCCTCAAACGCTTCCACCAGCGCTGCCTGCGTACCATCCTCGGCATTCACTTGAGTGACTATGTCACCAACGTCGAGGTCCTTGAACAGGCGGAAACTGTGAGCATCGAGGCTTTGTTGCTGCGGACACAGCTTCGCTGGGCGGGGCACGTCTCCAGGATGGAGGATCATCACCTACCCAAGATCACCCTGTTCGACGAGCTCGCCACTGGACACCGAGACAGAGGGGCACCAAAGAAGTGATACAAAGACGGTCTCAAGAAGTCACTTAGTGCCTGCCAAATCGACCACCGCCAGTGGTCTTCGCTTGCTGTGGACCGAGACACCTGGCGCTCCACCATTTACAAGGCAGCCATCTCCTTTGAGGACTCTCGCAGAGCTAGCCTTAAGGACAAGGGGCTCAGGAGAAAAAACAGAGATGTCGAAAATCAGAACCCTGGCCAGACCTTCCCCTGCAGCCACTGCGGTCGAACCTGCCTGTCCCGGATTGGTCTCCGCAGCCACGAACATGCCTGCAGATGTCGTGGACAACCCCTATAAAACTCTTCGTTCGCGAAGTCAAGCCAAGACGGCATGCAGTAACTGGCACCGTGTACAGAACTGGTGGCTGCAAGCACAAGGGGGTTAATGTAAAGTTTCACTTTTAGTGTGTAAAAAAAATAGCACAAACTGAGAGCTCTGTACCTGTAGTGTTTTCAAAAATATGGTGAGTTTGTCTGGTGGGCAATTGGACAGCATAAGCTGAAGTCGCTGCTCAGGGAGCTTGATTGTTGCCTTGCCATCCTTCACAAATTTCTTGTGCACAAGCACTTCACGAACAGAATACTTTGTAACCTGAGAATGACAGCATGAAATGTAATCATGGATTATAAGTTAAGCAACTTGTAAGTTCTAGGAATAACAATTAGTGCATGTCATGTTTTCAAATGAAACTTTGCAAGTGTCAATTTATCATCTAGTGCTCTTCGGTAAAGATCAGTCAAATTGATAGTATAAAAACAACAACCTTAAAGAAGTACTTGAGGAAAAGGTAACAAAATCAGTTTTCCAAAAGCATCCATCAATAATAAACAAAAGGTAAAAAATGTAGCCTAAATCAAATGATGAAATCAACTTCAGTTCAGAGCACTTTTTCACCATATCAAATTGATCAATGGAATGACTATAGAATACTCTTTAACAGTCATATCATGTATACATGTAGATAAATGTACATGAGCAAGAATATCCACCTTTTTGGGTAGTTCAATCAGCAGTTGAATTTCTTGGAATTCGTCTCGGCCAAGTGTCAGGGTAATGTTCTTGTGTTGTGATCTTTTCAGTACACTGCCAGTTGATGTCACCTCTTCCAGTGACAGGGTACAAATGACACTGCTCTGCATGATTTATGATGATACTGATCAAGAATGAATCGGAAAAGATACAGCACCACCGTCACAAAAGTGCTGCGAATGAAAGTCAGAACAAGATTATTTTTTAAAGGTAATTTCAATTTGATCATCCCGAAGAAATTGGTTGAAGAAAGAAAACAGGGTTAGCAGAAGACATAAATTATGCGTGGAAACTAATGACCTAAGCTGAGAATGACGCTACCGACACAGGTCTTCGCACAATCGTCGTGGTCCGAATGAAATCAACGAATGCAAAATAACATCAAATACGCATATCTAGTTGAATTGGTCGAACATACACTCGCGATAGGCACAAGATCAAAACACTTATCAACTCTGTTTTATAACAGCAGCTAAATAAGAAATTCTGCATGAGCAGCTGCGTACCAAGACGCATGTGGGTTTGAAAGCTCGAGTATGTTTCTGTTCGGCCTTAGCCAACCATCGGCCTTGTTTTGTAAACCGGCCAATCATACCAAAGTTTGTGAGAGGAAGTAGCTGTCTGCTTTCTTTCCAAACTCCGCCGCACACTACGTGACAGATCAACCACTGCGGATGCAGAACACATAGAACCACTGGCAATCATGATGACAACGGCGTAGAGCGGGGGAGGGGAGGGGGGAGGGGGGGGGGGGGAGGGGGGGGGGAGGGGCACATCGGACTGTGTGTGTGTGTGTGTGTGTGGCGTGCGGTAGTGGTGGTGGTGGTGGGGTGAGGTCAGTGGGGGCGGGGGGGGGGAGGGAAGGGGGGGGGGGACCAGAGCCAACCGGGCCATCGGCCTTGTTTTGTTAACCGGCCAATCATACCAAAGTTTGCTGAGAGAAAGTCACAGTAGCTGAGTGCTTTCTTTCCAAACCGGGGACAGATCAACCACTGCGGACGCGGCAGAACACATAGCCGTGAGAACCACTGGCAACCAACGTATTATGACAACGGCGTAGAGCGGAGGGGGGTGGGGGTGAGGGGGGTGGGTGGGGGGTTGGGAGAGGGTGGGGGCACATCGGACCCCAAATACAAATGTAGTGTGTGTGTGTGGGGGGGGGGGGAGGGGGGGGGGACAGAGCTGTCCGCAGGTCCGACCTCGAGAACCGCAGGCTCAGACTTGTTCAAGGCCCGGCCGGCCGGTGGGGGCCGGGTCGGCAAGCGACTGACAATTGTGATCCAACCTCGTAAAACAAACGTAACATGATCAAAACAGATATCGTGATATTTTCGTATCCAACAACTATTATCGTCTTCAACTGAATAACAACTGAATACTGAACATGTATAAACATGTCATACCGGCTTAGTGTCCAACCTAAAAGATTTACTGTAATGTGTCACTTTGGATTTTTTCTCTTGCATGACCTCGCAAGAAATGCAACATCGAATAATAATAATAATAATAATAATAATAATAATAATAATAATAATAATAATAA
This sequence comes from Semisulcospira habei, assembly GCA_036245525.1. Classification (NCBI taxonomy): domain Eukaryota; kingdom Metazoa; phylum Mollusca; class Gastropoda; family Semisulcospiridae; genus Semisulcospira; species Semisulcospira habei. The sequence continues at coordinate 121,888,625 of BTPG01000005.1, forward strand.
TAATAATAACTGATAAAGAATATTTATATCGCGATAAATCCCCAGGAGCAGTGGGGTCTAAGCGCGTTACAAAAAAAAAAAAAAAAAAAAAAAAATGTATGTATGCAGAATCTCACTACCTTTAAACAAGTTTAATCTAAGCACACATAATTATACAAACACATGCATAAGAAAGCCATCCCCAAGTTAAAGGCATTTTGATGATGCTGCTGCGCCACCACGATGGCCCGGGTGCTACACGGTCAACAATGGGAAGACTGACCTAATATCAAGGCCACCACGATGACTATGGTGCTGAACGGTCAGTGGTGAAAAGGCGGACCTAGTATCAAAGCCACAATGATGGTGCTTCAGCGAAGACCTAAGATTAAGGCCGCCACGATGGTGCTAAACGGTCAGTAAAACTGAGGACCTAAGATTAAAGCCACTACTCTGATGGCGCTACATCAACAGAAGGAAAAGCTCACACTTCCCAAAGCGGCACTTTGATTTGCCACATGGAAATTCTGGACGACGGTATTTCAAAGGATTCCACAGTGGTACGACGGATCGGAATGCGGCCAAAAAGAGTACAACTAAACAAAAAAAATAACTGCTCACCGAACGATACTGTTGCAAGTGAATAGCGAATGTTAACAAATTCCCTTCGGCATGATATCAGAAGATCGCGAAAAGGGGCGGGGACTAGCACGTGTGTCTTTCCTTTATTGTTTAGTCACTTTTAACCCTTTTCATCCTAATACACTACTGCTTGAAATTAATTTTACCATGATAGTTCAAGGGTGGCGCCAGAATAGCTTGGCGCGGCCTCAGGCGCCAAGCTATTCTGGCACCACCCTTGAACTAAAATGGTTGATTTATCTCAGTCCTAATCTGTAATGTAGCCTTGACAGGACAATAAGCAAATTTAAATAAATCAGCCTCAGGATGTAACGGATTAATCACAGTTAAACCTAGCAGGCCTTATATCCCGGACATCGTCCCCGTCAGATGGTATCTTGTGCAAGTGAGTACCTCATATTGCAGTTTCGCGACGGACAAGCGGACAATCGCACTTTGAACAGTGCACAACCGGGATACATTATTGCAGCATCGTGTCTTATCACAGTTTTTTGTTTCTTTCTGATCGTCCATTTGCTACGGATAATACACTATCGGTTTCCCCACTCCCTCTAGGCCCCCACCCCAATGAAAAATATATTCCAACGCATGGCCACTGCATGAACCAACCACGGCAACCGAACCAAATATCCCGGCAAACTCAAGTTGAAAGTGACCGTGCTGACCAACCAGCAATCAGACAAGGGGGGGGGGGGGGTTGGGGGGGGGGGGGGCGGGGGAGAGCACTATTCAATAGTCAATTCAGTCGCTCCCCCCCCCCCCCCCCCCGCCCCACACACAAACACACAATAACGTTTCTCAGTTTGGGGGTGTGTGACTTTCGGGGAGCCCGCCCCCCTCCTCCCCACCCCCCACCCCCTAAAAAAATAACAACAAATCAAAAACAAAACACAACAACAAAAAACCCCTCCCGGCCTCGCTGTCAAAGCCGGCCATTGTAATCATAACCAAACTGAACTATAGCCTACGAGGACCAAGGATGGGAATAGAGAAATGCGTGTTCATAATGTGTGTCAAGTTCTAACAGTATATATACATCATATCAGTGTTCTTCTATACACTGCTATACAAGTATACACACAGTGGAAAAAACCCAAACATAATTATATGGTAGCTACACCAGCCTGCGGGTACAGTCTCACGCTCGCGAGCCAGACTGAGTGTCTATTTTTAAATATGGGATGGATTAAATGACATTTAAAGGGGCACGCCCGACCTTTTTTAAGGCTTCAGTTCGCAAAATCTTTTACTGGGCTTCAGTATTCACGTCTTTTTAATTAGAAATGATGGGTGCGGCCATTTTGAACATGACCTTCGACCTACTGGGGACGACTTCCGGTTTTGCTTGCAAACATGGAAGCTGTGAATACAAAACCCTACACAAGTTCCCGATCTAGCGGCCGACATTGCGCAGTAAAAGGAAGCCACAACAACGAAAAAAAGCTGTATGACTTGTTGCAAATGCCATGTTTTGACCACAAACCTTTCATTCGCCGTTATTGTTCGTGTTTGAAACCTTTTTGTTTGTAAAAAAGTGTATCACATCGCACACTATCCGATGAAATGGCCTGTTTTTTATCGGCCGGCCGTACACACTCGAGCGACACAAGTCAATCTGAATTTTTATGTCTAGTTCATGTGTGTTTCGAGGAAGTTTTGCTTTAAATTGCCGGTACTCCTCATCGTCAGCGGACCAAACCGTGGCGGAGATAGTTATTTTGCGCAGCGTTTTGTTGCACGTATCAAAATCTCCGTTGAAGTTATATCCCCATATTTTTGGTAGGGATTAGGACTACCGACTCTAAGGCCTACCTACTGATGCCAGCAGGTTGTTGTCTCACTCACGCCCTGATATTTTCATACGGTTTTTGTATCATGGGTGTGTGTGATCTTCAACTTTTGTGTAAATGTGGGGTTTTTTGTTGTTGTTTTTTTTTTTTTTTTTGTTTTTTGTTTTTCCTCCAACTTTTTATGTTCTGTCAGTACAATAGTGAAACTTATTTTGTTCTGTTTTGTCGGTACAATAGTGAAACTTGTAGTAATGTATCCAGTAATTCATATTTATTGTCATGCTGATAAAATTAAAGAGTTTGTTGGCAGATTGCCAATTTTTTTGTGTTTGTGTCATGAATTATCCTTAGAATGCATTACTCGCAATTCTTTCATTGTTTTCAGTATTATTATATTAATGTATACATGTATGGTGCAGCAATACAAGTTTTGTTCTCAAACATTTCATAAATAACATGAGAATATTTTGCCACCCTAAAGTAGAGACCAAACAAAGTGTAGAAATAGTGTTATTAGCTTGAGATACACTTGAAAACAGAACACTTAAATAACTACATGGCTACACAAAATATCTATGCATATACACGAAAACTTCGCAAAAAACTTTCCAACGCGCACACGTAAACACTTCTCTGAAAGGCCAAACCGGAAATGCTACACAGCCGAGCAACCTGTTAACCGACCCATTTGAGAATATTACCGTTTGGTAAAAAAGAGGTGAATACATACCCACTTAGACAGTGACCACCCTATTGTCCCACCAAATGCTTTCTTTCGTCCGTTCAAAGCGAAAAGAGGCCCACCGGAATTTAAGTTCTGACGGGACACGTAACAAAATTGCTTCTGATAGGCGATGGTAGCTGACGTCATAACTATTCTATACGACCTTAGGTCATCTGAATAATTATAACCAATCAGAGACAAGATGGTGGACAAACCACCGAAGAAGAAAAGAAACTTGAGTATCATCGACTCGCACCGACAATGACAGACTCAGAATTGAAGAGAATACAGAGAAAGAGAGACAAGATATCCCTAAGTAGAATTGACATCGGACAAGGGAATATGGACTTGTGGCAACGCGTAAAGCAAGAGCTTGGAATTCGGCGCTTTCCTGCTGAATCAGTAAGTATTCTACGGTCTTTGTCGCCGGATCTTCCTATAGTTCCGCGAGCGCTAGTGATTTTCAGAATTCATGATCTTCAGTAGAATTTATCTCTTACTGCTTTCGCAAGATTTGAAACCTGTTTTATCATATAGTTACGAGCTATTTATCACATTTTATGCTGCAGAGATCTGAAAACTACGGTGTGCGTCAAAGCCGTTGCACATGTTTTTGTCTGTGCGGGCTCTCATTCACTCGATTTAGAGAGGTAGTGTTTCTGCTGCGATGGTGCATTTGTCGTTTCCGATGATGCTTTCATTTAAGTAGACATACAAAAGACGGGAGGAGAAGGTCCTTGTTCACAGTGAAAAGTTGCAGAGACTGCCAGTGCCCACCCACCACGTCCATCAGCAACTCCAAGAACAAATAAAGAGCAGGCTGAAGAGGTGCAGCTTCAACCACCTCACAAAACAACTCACAAGAGCTCACCAGGACAATATCTACAATGCCTCAAATGGTCGAGAACCTCTTCAAGGTGCTGAGGACTGGAACACCTCCCCGGAAAACGTGCTCTTTGTTACTGATGTCCCAGGAATAGCCAGCAAAGAATCCCAGTCAGAAGCCATTCTCAGGTTTCTCACACTGGAAATGCTGGACCGGGATTACAATGCATGTCTGGGCACACGTTTTCACAGATGGATCTAGAGACACAGCTGTCAAGAATGGAGGCAGTGGAATTTTCATCCGCTACCCAGATGGACACACCACATCCAAATCCCTGCCTGCGAGAAGACTGTCAACCAACTACCGGGCTGAACTCACTGCTCTACGAGAGGCTGCCAGCCTTGTCGGTGCAGACGATCCCCTGCCCTCACACGTCGTTTTCCTGACCGACTGCAGATCCACCATCCAAAGCCTGCAGTCCCCCAGTGAGCAGCTGGAGAAAGAAACACTGCACCTGCAGGTCGCCCTCTCACGCCTAACACTGTTCAGTGGATACCTGCTCACTGTGGACTATCAGGAAACGAGGAGGCAGACACACTCGCTAAGTCCGGCAGCAAGCTCGAGCAGCCAAACCAACCGATGTCCTTCCAGGAAGTAAAACCCTCATTAAGCGGCACTGTCATGCAGGTCATGTTACACATTTAAATTGGGCGTTTGAGGCAGTAAGAGGACCGGTGTTTTTAAAAATAATTTTTGCCTTGTTTGAAAATTTGTAGTAGGGCTGAATGTTGGAATTTGCTGGAAATTTCTGGTTAGCTGAGAGGAGACATGTTTGGTGCTTTGATTCATACCACCCTGAGCTTATCCAGTGGACAATTGTGGGCCTATGTTGAGTTGCCATTGACGTAGTGATTTGAGGGGCACGCTGATTTGAGCTGTGCTTGGGTGTGGGGTTGGTAAGGAACCAGTTTCATAGCCAAGAAATGAGGCGGGTGATGTGCTGTTTTTTTTTTAATTGTATTTTGTGGATGGCAAATGTGCAGCTGGTGGGCGGTAGTGTTTTTTTTTTTTAGGGAATTGCAAAATTAAGGGATGACTGGGACTGACTATGGCTAAGACAGTAAGAGACTGAACAGTACGGAAACGGCACTGTAGTCCGTAGCCTGCAGACTGGCAGACCCAACACAACCCACCATCTGATGACCAGTTAAAACACCTCCAGCGCCACCAACAGACCACCATATTCCGTCTAAGGACTGGTCACTGCCGACTGCGTGCACACTTGTACCGCCTTGGACTGTCACACACTCGCAGACTGCTTGTGTGAAACTGGTTTACAGACCCCCAGAGCATGTACTGCAGTCCTGTCCCCTGTACCTTGACGCCAGGATACAGCACTGGCCACATGGAGCGACGCTGTCAGAGAAACTCTGGGGCTCCATTCAAGACCTACTGCAGACCACGGAGAAACTCGGGAACGCTGAAGAAGAAGCAGAAGAAGTTAAGAAGACTTCGATGTGTGAGATGTCACAAATTGACTGCAGTGCAGAAAATGGGTATAAATACCAATGTTCTGTTTCAATGAAGGGAAGACGGTGCTTAAGAGGGGTACGAAAGGATCAAAGGTCACGAACGATCGTTACTAGTAAATACTAGCAGGTCGAGCGGAACCCGCATTGTGATTTTGACAGCATAGCGAGTATGGAAGGTTTATTCTACTTTCTCGTGAAAAATTACGTCAAAGGGATGCCGGAGAACATCAGTACACGTGTACACTGACACGTGTGTACATCACACCGGATGACCTCGTGACCTACAGTATTGCGATAGACTGATAGTCGGCCGGGTTCTGCCTTGTGACGTAGGCTCATAAATATGCATATTAATTCAAAACAAGGCCGATGCAGACCATACATCCGCGACTCGGGTACAAAAACAATACACATTCAAACGATGAATTTCGACATTTGGCATTGTATGCTTACATCATATAACTCTAAGATAGTACACAAAGGACCCATACACATACTGTCAGCAGCCTGTTGCAGACAGTTTTCTGACTGTGTTGAGATGCTTGATCCTAGGGAATATAACTTTAAAGAAAAAAGCTTCCTCCTCATGCCCAACATCATGTCTCTCATTTTCCGGCTCTGTACATAATCTACGCAGTTTCCCAATTGTTGCCTGTCACATCATTTGTCTGAGTGCCGAAGAAAGAACCGATTACGTCCACAAGAACTTTAAACCCTTTTGCTGTCGGCTACCGACAGCCAAAGGGTTAATATCGCGGCGAGGGCCACCTGCTCCAAGCACTGACATTTTCGTCGACACGAAAAGCATCAAGTTACATAAAAGTACGTCCAGCCGTGCCAAAATCAAGATAATAATGGTCCACCTGCTTCGACGCAAAGGCAAAAACAACCCTTACTGAAAAAAAACCCACAACAACAAACAAACGGATTCACCGTCCTAGACAAGGTCTTCATTGCAGTAGACCAGTCATTACTTAGATCATCGGGCCGATGATCTAAGTAATGACTGGTCTGCAATGATGATCAGTGAAAAATGCGCAAGCCGCTGTACAGACTGACATCGCCCGCGCCACCAGCTCAAGGATTAGTGTTTCAGTGATTAGCTTAGTCTCATTGACTGATAGTGTGCCTGATTTGTTGAGCGCCTTGAGAGGAGCCAGGCTAATCAGACACTGTCCATGAGCTGCCTTCGGTCGATATTTCTCCCGTAGTTATTAGCCGCGTTAAAAGGGACAGAACCACAGTTAAAACGATTTTGAATGCGGCAGCAGCTGGCGTTGTCACCTCATTTTTTGTAAGTCCCTTCTATTTATAGAGGAGACTTTTTAGGACGGGACGTGGCGGAGCGCTTTCAATAGGACAGGAACATGAGGTCATAAGCTAACGGCTATGAAACGGCTGTGAAAGTAAACGTTCAACTCACACTGGGTGTCTCCCTCGATCCGCTACCGCGGTAGCGAATCGAAGGAGTCAACCAGTGTGCGTTGGGCGATCTTAATAACCTCACTTTACTTGTTGTCGTCAGGACATATAGATTGTTTGCGTTCTCGTGAGAGTTTTTCAACTTATTCATTTTTCAGGTAGGTCAATCCGATTGTGTAATTTAATTTGTTTTCCAACTTATTGCTTTTTTGTCAGTTGTTGCAAGTGCGTCAAGCCGATTATTTAATTTAATTTGTTGTTCTGACGTTGAGAAACGACGTGCATTAGAAACCGGTATCTGCTTTCTGCTATTTCTGTCACACAAACGGTCAATGTGACTGTATAGGTACAGGATTAACGATGTCCTTATTTTTGTATATTATACAAGTGTCTCTTGACATAAAGTCTTTGGCTGTCGGCTGCGGTTTTTGTCGCTACTGACAGCCAAAGATGTTTAATACGCACGCAAGCAATAGCACACACGGACCCACGGATGCACACACACACACACACACACACACACACACACACACACACACACACACACACACACACACACACACACACACACACACAAACACGCACGCACGCATACAAACACGCACACACACACAAACACGCACGCACACACGCATGCACACACACACACGCGCGCGCGCGCGTGCGCGCGCGGGTGGATGTGCGCGAAAGTTGGCTCAAGTTATAAGAGAGATTAAAGCAAAAGGCTAAATATTGATTTGTCAAATTTTATGCATGTTTCTGGAAAATCGTGAATACAACATTATCCACAGATATCGTGAAAGAGTCAAAATTGTGAAAGAGAGGAAACAGTACATATATTGACGTTAGGTGTCAAGCTGTATAAACATCAAGTCAGTGTGTAGCAGTTCTGGGATAAAAATAGCAACATCTAACAACGATTTCTTTCAACGCAAAGAGATCATATGGAAAAAATACAGTGAGAGATATGTACTGATATTCATGCAGTCAAAACTTGACACGTGACATGTATGAATGTACGTCTATTTCAGCATAAGTTTTGATGATGATATACATTTTTTTTTTGGTAGAAAGAATGAGCCAAACAACTTAGAAAAATATCCGTTCGTTTCTTTAGCAATATACTTGTATCCACTAATCTAGTTTAATCTATATCATTTTTTTAGTGCACTGTAAAATCATTAACATATTTAACCCCACGGGCGCATTTCCCCAATTTGGGAGGTGTCACATAACGAATGTGTACCAGTTGCAGGAGATGAATCGACCATGATAATTCAAGGGTAGTGCAAGATTAGCTAAGCTGGCACTATTCCTTGAATTATCATGGTCGATCTATCTGCTGCTGGCATTGGAGCTGAAAGGGTTAAATTGACGAATCATTCGTTCTCTTAATTACCCTTTCAAAGAGGACGACAGAAAAACGGATGAAATGATATCTTCTCCTTTTTATGTTTACTCCCACCCATCCCTCCACCCCTTTTCCAACCCCTTGTCTCTCATCCGCACCCCTCCTTCTCCATCCCCCATGTACCAGTTGTAGGAGATGGATCGACCATGATAATTCATGGGTAGTGCAAGATTAGCTTGGCGCCTAACGGCGCCAAGCTAATCTGGCACTATCCTTGAATTATCATGGCCGATCTATCTGCTGCTGTAGGGCGTCGGAGCTAAATGGGTTAAATTGACGAATCATTCGTTCACTTAATTACCCTTTCAAAGAGTACAACAGAAAAACGGATGACATGATAGCTTCTCCTTCCTCTGTCTACTCCCCCCCCCCCCAACCACAACCCCACCCCTTTCCCTAAAGACTCACCCGTCTCTCATCAGCACCCCACTCCCGCCCCCACCCCTCATGTACCAGTTGCAGGAGATGGATCGAACTGACGGCGCCAAGCTAATCTGGCACGATCCTTGATCCTTGGTCGATCTATCTGCTGTTGTAGTGCATCAGGGCTGAATGGGTTAAATTGACGAATCATTCGCTCACCACCCTTTTCAAAGAGGACGACAGAAAAAAATTTGATGAAATGGTAGCTTCTCCTCTCTCTCTGTCTACCCCACCACTTCTCCCCCAACCAACTCCTGTTCTCAACGATTCACCACTCTCTCATCCGCTACCCTCCCTCCCACCCCCACCCCCATTACGAGAAAGAAATTCCCCGAGTTCATCTGAGTCCTGTCGATAAATGGCAAATTTCGATGAGCCATTTATCGGCACAATTACCGTGCGACAAATGTCGCTCACGGCCCCTGCAACAGAGGCTGTTGCACATCTGTACACAAGAGTCATAGATCCTCACGAGCCCCCGCGATGCGGGGGCTCATGAGGATCTGTGACTCTTGCTGCCTCACGAGGATCTGTGCTTCGCATACCTTTTCGAGTTTTTCGAAAAACGATTTACGGAGCGAGAGAAGTGATGATCGACTTGTATGAGGATGCGGGCCAGCGATTATGAGGTCTAAGAAGAAAATTAATGTTATGCAATAAACAGCATGACCCTTCTGTGGTGGTCAGATTCGTGTTTACAACGCCATCAAGCACAGTGATGAGAGCACATTTACCGAGTCATATGTGTTTGAATGATTTGAGTATCACTGAGGGCTCATTTTACATTTAATAAGTCCGTGTAGAGGTTTATATTCCTCAAGCTGTCAGTGAATGATGACACTTTACGTCAAGGTCTCTCAGGTGTCAAGGGCTTAAGAGTTCAGCATATGACTGTATTGCGATCTTAGCGCTTATATGACGCTGGACTGGATTAAAATTGGCTATTGAAATGTGGAGTGGATAGACAATACAGATAAAACATAGAAGATAGAAAACTATATTGTATAATCAGCTTACAGCGCATGTTGCTGGGTTTTTATTACGTCCGACAAAGCCGTTATTTTTGCAATTAACCCCTTCGCTGCCAGTGGGTGCAACATTATGCAACACCGAATACTCCTATCGGAACACGGACAACAGGGTCACCAAGAGGCAAAGAACCTCATAAGCCCCCGTATCTGCGGGGGCTTATGAGGTTTATTGCCTCTTGCATTTGGGCGGTGTTCGTTTTTTTTTTTCCGGCAGGGAAAGGGTCAAGTGAACATATTAACCCCCCCCCTTGACTGTTAGTGAGATACCGCTCGGCGGACGTTACACGTAACTGCGCGACTTTCCCGTCGAACGGTATCGTCGATATCAGTCATAGGGTTAAATCATTTCCACTACTTTCTTCTAAGATTTATATACATTTTTTTTTTATCGATTCTTTATCGACGGTTTCACGCAGCAATTCAGTGACACTAGACCGAAGTGAATGCTTTTGTCCATCTTGGCAAAAGACTGGCATAAAATAATGAAAATACTTAGGTTTAGATGAAACTTTAACACAAAATATCGAATTTATAGCATAACCTATACATTGGTTAACCGATTTTGTTAGATATATTAAAAAAATTATTATCGATGTGAACAAACACGTCATGACGCGGCAGCGAGAGACAGCTCGAAAGAAATGGCATTTTCTTCAGAGGAAAGGCAAACACAGTGTGTGCAACCCCTTCACCATCAGGACGCCGCGATCACCAGCAAAGATACCGTTGTAGAGGTTAATGACCTTCTTCACAAGGAGGGGCTCATGCTGATCATAGTCTAGGCTTCCTATTGAACTCTCGGATGAGTTAACTCATTCGAGATGTACCATATCCGGATACGCGGCATAATGCCGCGTATCCGGATTCGACACGTCTCGAATGGGTCTCGAATAGTTATTCGCCCATGGATGGTTTACAGTTCTGCTGTTATCGGGGGAAAAAACCCAGTACGTCCTCTTTTAAGATGAGCGAGATTTTCACTGTACGCTAAGGAAATATCGTTTTCCTAAAAACATGTACAAAAAGGCTTTTGCCAAATAACGGCACAGTTAGAGCGGGGGTTGGGGGTTGGGGGGGGGGGGGTGAGGGGGGGGGGGGCTGGGGGGCGGGGGCACGTCGGGCTGTCAGACTTACTGTAAATCGTCCAAAGACTCATAACCATTTAACCCTTTGCGTGTCGGTAGCGGTTTTTGTCGCGATGATTCCTACAGGAATCGTCGCGACAAAAACCGCTACCGACACGCAAAGGGTTAACTCGGTCTCACACTGATGAGTTCTGGTTCCACTTTCGGAGATGTCATTCGTGGCAGTAAAGGGGGTCAGTGCTTGCAAAGAGATATATTTTGTCAACACCACTGAATGTTCCTAGAAAACAGTTTTTCGTAGGATACAAGTCAAACATTCAACAATGATAAAAATCTTTTGTTCGAGAATGTTCCTTCAGCTCTGAAAAACGACAAGATATAAACGCGCTATAATAATTTAAGAGTGGTGCCAGAATAACATGGCGCCAAGTTATTTTGGCACCACCCTTGAACTAACATGGTCAAGGTGTCTCCTGAACTGCACTCTTTGTAGAACAACTTCCACAAACAAACAAACAAATGACATAATTTACAAACATAAATAGACGATCGGAAATCTGATGTAGATCCAAATTGCACATTTTCGACTAAAACTGTGAATAAACCCGTTCAGTGCCAAGAAACCGACCCACCCAACAGCAAGAGGCATAGATCCTCATGAGCCCCCGCAGTTGCGGGGGCTCATGAGGATCTATACCTCTTGCTGACACCACATGGAATCCCGGCATGTTCCTAGGACACACAGGGCTGGTTGATGTTATTGACGAACACTGTAGAAACACATGCGACATCACATGTCTGTCTGGACTTTTATTTCACCCTTCTCGTCGAAACACGTGCAATTTCCAGCTACTCCTGATTGCGGGAAGTCGTCTATTGCGCATGCAAGCAACATGTCTTCGTCCGTTTATCACACGTCTGTCACAACGAATGGGAGAAGAGAGGACACTGGCAATTCGGTGTAATCAGAGCTTGCCGTAAAGTCAGAAAGATCCAATTGAAGTTCGTCTGGAACTACAGATCTGGATTTTTTCCTGTTTATTTTTATATCACACAAAGAACCCACTGACGAGTTAAATCCGCCAGGAACTAGAGCACTGACGTTATTTCCATTCTCATTGAAGTCTGGCTCAGAAAGTTTGTAGTGGGAATACAAAGTTTCGTCTCCCGAGTGCTGGGGAAATTGCCACAGAGAAGGGTCCAATCGTTTATTCTCCAAGTTTTCCAAGTCTTTACTGTCGGCAGACATCGAACCGTCCTTTGATGTGTCTGCTCTAAAATCAGGGAGCTCCCGGTTCAAAGAGTTTACGCAAGGGTCATTTTGATTGAAAGGGAGCGTATCCCTGACGGGCGTTGCGGAATGAGACTGCGGCGACCTGCGTCCGTCCCCATCTACTTCACTTTGCAAAGAGCCCGAGTCAGCAGAACATCGGGTAGAGTCCCTGGAAGACTTACTGGCCATGGAACCATCAGAGGATTTGCTTCGTATTGACACCGAGTCATCCACTGTCTTCATGTGAACCAGCTTTGGACGCGACGCTCTTCCACCTTGCTGCTGTTTAACTCCCTTGTGCATGCAGCCACCAGTACTGCTGACAGTACTGGTGGCTGCATGCACAAGAGGGTTAACGTGGTTAGGCCATTTTGGCTCCGAACTCGTCATGTCTGTTCGTTGCCTCTCGGGTTTGGAATGAGAATTCGCACACTCGTCCACACGCACTGGAGACAGAGTTCTGTTTCGGATGGCCAGCAGTGGGAGCGATCGGTCTCTTCTCCGGAACTCTGACCTTTCCTCCGAAGACGGAGACGATCGATTCCTGTGCACCTGGGGTTTTTCTCGTTTTATGTCCGCCATGGAACGACACACTGTTTCCCTTCTTTTCTCAAAGTACGGACGAGAAAATGCACGTCGATGTCTATTGAGCCCCAATGGTGAACCAAAGGAAGATTTTGCATTGTATCTGTCAGGACTCAGTGGGGATTTTGTACTTTGTTTTTCTGGGCTTAGCGGGGATTTTGCGTAGAATTTATCTGGAGTAAGCGGTGAAAACGAGGCCTCATTGTTTGTTCCCTTAGTTTGGTCTTCCTGGGGATTTGAACCCGAAACCAGCGGGTCTACTCCCACGACCTCTTCGTCCTCGTAATGGACAGAGAAGACCTTGCAGAACCTCGTCCGCCGCTTCTGGCGTCATAAGTCCGTCACCAGCAATGGCTGAGATGACGTGTCATCCGTCTCTGTCTGCTCACGAGACTCCGTCTCGGCATCCGAGCCAAGGTCAAGGTCCTCCAACTCCTCGTCGTCATAGGAGACGGAAGTGAGGGTGTGGAATGCCCGGATGGCCATACGGTTCACTCTGCGGGAAAGTAAAAAATATCGACATTAAACTGAGGCAAGGGTTGATATAAACATACATCCCGCTAAGCAAAAGTCATCGGGCCCACGACGGCCGCAGTAGCCCCGTGCACGGCTGTCCTCGGGCCCATTGCGGGCGTCGTGGGCCCCATGACGTTTTGCTACTGGGGATGTGAGACTGGTCAGTTGATCCTTGAAATTTTATAGGTAGTAGGATACAATTTACAGCCACTGCTTGGGGGTGGGGGGGTGGGGGATTAGCAGACACAAGGTGACGATTAGGAAAGACTCAGACTAAGCGACTGAACAGTACGGACTTGAAACTGAAATCCAGACCAAAAAGGTGACCGCCAAGCGTGTAAAATGCAGAACAGAACCCAACGAAGAAAGAAGCACGCTTAGAAAAGACAGTTACAACACAATTGTGTTGTAACCGTCGTTACAACACAATTGTGTTGTAACCGTCTTTTCTAAGCGTGCTTTTTCCCGTTGGGTTATTCTTTAAACTGTAACCTGCTATCTCTCAGCGGGTGCAAGGATCAGTTTTCGTATTAACATTTGTGTGATGATGATCTGTGTTTTTTAATCTTACGATCAAAGACCGTAAGATCAAAAGTCACAGACCAGAACAATAGACGGGCTCAGATACCTGTGTTCTTTCTCGGCGCGTTTGTCGGGCATACTCTTGAAGAAGTTCTCCAGGGTCACCTCCTCTTCCAGTTCCTTTTTTTCAGTACGAAGATAGCGTACGATCATCACCATCACGCCGGTAGAGTAGAAGACCAGCACCACGATGATGTACATCACTGCGCCGGGGTCTGACTCGTCGTTATTCTGAAGAAAGACAATGAGATTAGTGAGAATAATTTTTAACCCCTTCCATGTCACAGCACGTACATTTTTGTTTCTGAAATCTTCATTCATTCAACGACCAAAAGTCGAAACCGTCCAAGAAACATGGATACAAATTGGTGTCAGCAAGAGGTATAGATCCTCATGAGCCCCCGCAGTCGTGGGGGCTCATGAGGATCTATGTCTCTTGCAGTTGGATCGTGTTCACTTTTTCTTGGCAGTGAAGGATTGACAAACCAGACAGTTTTGCAAATCCTGAAGGAAGGGAGACGGAAGAACGTGTAAAATGCAACAAAAATCCCAACAGTAACACGCTTAGAGAAGACCCCCCCCCCCCCTCCGAGACGACAACAGACGAGTTTCGGAAATCATAAGTAGGTCACAATGGCTCGTGTTTCGACGAAAACTGGTCCGGACAAACACACGTAGTCTTATAAAGGACACGCACAGCATAATTAATCAAAACTTTATTAAAACCCGTAGATTCGATAAATAATATTGTGTAGTACTTGTTATTTCTAAGCGTGTTTCTTTCTTTGTTAGAAATTTCTTTGCCATTAAACACAATCATCTATTTGGTCTGGATGATCTAATTGTAATTTGCTTGTTTGTCATGCTGCCCCTTAACCCATTCAGCCCCGACGCCGTACAGGAGAAGATGGCTTGACCATGATAATTTAAAGTCAGTGCCAGATTAGCTTGGCGCCTTAAGGCGCCAAGATAATCTGGCACTACCATTGAATTATAATGCTCTGTCCATCTCCTGCAACTGGTACGTAATCGGTAGGTAACACCTCCTAAATTTGGGATAAGCGGCCGTGCGGTTTAATGGGTTAAATAAGTGTTAAGAGGGACAGGCGGACAAATAAAGCAGATGGCAGCTAGGAAGATCGTTACATTACTTGCGGTTTTCTACAAACAATCAGACAGTCTCTCTGGCCCAAAGAATGGAGCAAAATTGAGTCTGGGACTTTTTGAGACGAGGATGGATAGGAGGGAGGGGTGGGGTATTGTATGTGTGTGTGTGGTGGTGGTGGTGGTGGTGGTGGTGATGGAGGGGGGGGGGGTGAGAGTGAGAGGGAGGGCGTGGGGGGTGGGGGTGGGGGTGGGGTGTGGTCGCAGGACGAAGAAGTGACAAACGTTTTATTTCAAATAGTCTGGTTGGCTCCATTACAATTTGTCGCAAATCTACGAGTGCGGGTCTGTGATCTTGGACCTTACGGCTCAAAGCCGTAAGGTCCAAAATGACAGAAAAGCACAAGTAAAACAGAGAGAGAGAGAGAGAGAGAGAGAGAGAGAGAGAGAGAGAGAGAGAGAGAGAGAGAGAGAGAGAGAGAGAGAGAGAGAGAGAGAGAGAGAGAGAGAGAGAGAGAGCGTATCCCATATCTAAAAAGAATTTGAGAAGAATCGATATACCCTAGATTTTTCCGTCTACGTGCCACTGACCTTAATGGAAGTACAATTCGCAAGTGTCTCAGTATCTTGCTATCAATTTTCACTTCAAGGATGCCTAACCCTTGTTGAAACTGATCATTAAAAGAATGAAATAATTTTCATTTCGTGGTCTGCACACTGGTATTTGATAACCAAATTCAATCGAGACAATATTTTATCTGTGTATATAATGAGCATAAATCAGACCTAAAAACAATAGCACAATGCACGTGAAACAAGAACAAAATATTTAATTAGACCGGCGGAAGATATATATCTATCGTGCGGCACACATGCATACTTTGAGATAAAAAAAGCAAAGGTTAAATCTGTTTGCGCTATTTCAGAATACATTACATCGCCAAGCTTACGCTGAACTTTCACGCTGCAGTTACTGTTTCACCTAATCTCTTCAAAATATCCCTTAACCCTTTGGGTGTCGGTAGCAGATTAGTCGCTATGATTCCTGCAGGAATCATCGGGACTAAAACCGGTACCGACAACCAACGGGTTAAATCTCTTGAAACATAAACTTAACGCTACACTTGTTGTTATCGTCTCGATATTTACATAAATAATGTCTTGCATCTTCCGACTGTTACAGTGTGCGAATGATGCAAATTGTAATATAAAACGCTTTTGCAAGTAAGTAAAGTCCGACAACGCTTCCCCTACCCCTCCCGTTAGTAACCTTACTTTAACATATTAATTTTGATTCACATTGTCAATCCTACATTTTTAACTTACTTAGATGTCGAGATGGAAGACAAACAGGTTATTATTATTCCCTATGACTAACAATAATAGGTAGAAGTTAATACTACCTAAATCCAGAAATTACCTATCGGTTGTGTGTTTCTAATTTTCCCCCCGTATTGTTTGCGGAAGTACTCTTCATTCGGAGAGCACGCTACAAGTACACTTCTGAAGATGAGATGCTAAATAGATAAGAGATAGATCCACACGAGAAGTTCGCCACAAGTACACTTCTATTCAAATGAGATGCTACGCATCTCATTTGAATAGATGTGTACTTGTGGCTTACTAATGGGTCTATCTGAAGTGTACTCCAGCTGGCCGTACGGGCCTCCTCATTTTTTAATTAAATTTTTTTTAAAAATCTCATTTTCATTACGAGTCGGGCCCTTACCTCGTTTCCACCGTCGCCAGATGAATAGCGTGAAGCGAATTTCCCGCCACGCCCCTTGCCAGCAGACGATTTCCGTTGGTAAAGATCGTCCTCTAAAGCGTCATTACTGTTCCTGTCATCCACACCAGGTCGTGACAAGGTGTACGGGGCGTCGCTAGCTGCTTGCTGCGCACCCCGTGGGCCCTGCCGCAGGGTAGGGGGGGTGAGGGTAACCTCGGTCAGCGTGGGCCGACAGTGAGTGAGGAGGGTGGTCAGGAGGAGGGAGCTGGACAGCGTACTGTTGACCGCCATGGACATGACGACAGAATGTTTCTTCAAGTTCCTGCGAATGCGATAGGACACTTAATAGTTACACCCTTTTTAGGTGCTAGGTTGGACACCGCATAGTAGACACAATAAACACTGAAGTGTTTAGTTGGATACTGTCTAGCTGACCATTTTGCCTAATGTGCACAGATTATCCCTCGAGTACATGACGAGAAGCGGCATTCGGTGATTTCTTTACTGGACTTTGATGATGCTGTGATCCAAGAAATAACGAGTATGCACACACTTATAACTATGGTCATGCAAATTAAAACTTCATTACTAAAAGATGAAAAAGGCCATCTTTCAGTCTTTAAAAGGCTAGCTTTCATTAATGTTCTTTCACTAGGCATCAAGCAGGAATGTTTCACACGTAAATCTAAGCTGTTTTCCAGTTTCCAGCGGGACACACAGCAAGGATTGCGTTGTGCAGTCTCACTGATATCAAATAATAATAATAATAATAATAATAATAATAATACTGTTTATTGCCATTTGCCTTAAGACATAAAGCATAGGAATGTGTGCTGGTGTCGTTACAATTACAAACATCTCAGTCGACTCTATCACACAATTCAATGCTCTACACACACTGTCAAAACTTTAAAACTGAACAACTAATCTCACAACCCAATGCGTACCCATTCACACACCCACGCTCATTTCCCACACACACTGACACAACACACACGCCTATTAATCTAAAAAGTCTAAATTAATTAAAGGTATATCGTTTAAAATGAAAACAGACTATCATAGAGTAAATATGTCACTAATTTAGTGATCACAGTCGGGTGTAAAACTAGTTAATATATATCGTAAGACTAGGCTAATACTGATATGCACTATTCTCTCGACCGTCGGGGGCGCGCCCTGCCGGGGAGGAGACTCATGGAGTCAACTCGACCAAAAGCGCCACCAACAACCAAGGGGATAGCACAAGGGATGGGCGAGGGCGAGGTCGAGGTGCTCTGTAGACCGGCCACACAATACCATACACATACGCACACTTCTATAAGTGAACACCGCAGATCCACAAGCTCTTGACGATGTCACTTCACGCCTATCTGTAGTCCTCAAACACAGGACGCGCGCGTCTAAAAACTGAGGATGCGAGAACAAAGAGCACGACACTTGAGAATGTCCCTGGGCATCTCAGTGAAACAAAAGAGGCGACTAGCTGTTGCTAATGGCTCGCTGCTTCACATCTACTGCTGAACGATATCGTGTTTGATGAATACTGGTGAATTCCTTTTATCATAAGAACGATGGCTTCAAAATCACGCAACAGCAAATAAAAACTGCTTTCCTCCTTTCATTGTGATCGATTTCAGATTAGTCGTATGCGTCAGCGTGAGCCTGCAGACGTTTTTTTGTTTTATGACTGATTGACAAATCCGTATTTTTGAAGATGCTAAACCCGACACATTTTCTTGAAATGCAACTCTTCTTATTGTCAAAGCTTTAATGCAACGACAAAGGATATAGCGTGCACATCACTGTAACATGATACACGATATCAGAGTGAAGTATATGAATCAACATCCTCAAAGTCTCATTTGTGTTCGTAATACATATCGACAGGACACATCTGTTACCAGAAAAGCGAGGTTCACATTCTGGGACTCATTTCTTGTGAGCGTAAAAGACAAATGAGAACACACAAAGCTAGAAACTATACATTGCTTCAGTGTCGCACACAGAATGTTGGCGTGTTTTTTTGTTGCCTGAATAAGGTTGTGCAAACGGACACTGCCGGCAGGATTATGTAGGACTACACAGGATCAAATCCAGCGTGGAAAGATTGGTCTTACAATTTCACACGTCTATCCATACTCCCCTGAGACGGAGGGGAAGACAACTTGATTATGGCGTCGCCAGGGAGTGGGGTGAGTTGTCAATGGAAGCACTACAGTAATCACTCAACACGTTTGGACGAAGTCTGACACCGAGAGAAGAATGAGAAATGACGCTCTTGCTCTACCTTCCTTCGAAAAGACTTTATAATGGTAAAGCACATTCCTGTGATATTTTTTGAACAACTGATGAAGACCCTTTTCACCTTGACATTGCAGAGCAATTATTAAACACTGCGCAGTTTCTTGATACAATTTCACAGCAGTTGTAAAACACTTCCTGCTCTTTCAATGTAATTGTTGCGTACAGCACTTTGCTCTTTGCTTTCCTGTAAAAATTCAAGCGGACCACTTTTTAACCCATTCAGCCCTGACGCCCTACAGCAGGAGATGGGTCGACCATGATAATTCAGGGCTAGTGCCAGATTAGCCTGGCGTCTGTCGGCGCCAAGCTAATCTGGCACTGTCCTTGAATTATCATGGTCGATCCATCTCCTGCAACTGGTGCATAGTCATTAGATGACGCCTCCAAAATTTGGGAAATACGGCCGTCGGGCTGAATGAGTTAAAAACTTTGTTGTGTGATTGCATAGCACTTACCACGCATAAAAACTTAGTTAACTGCTGCAAACTTTGTTTTCTTTTTCGATGGAAAAATAACCGGTGAAGTTCTTTTTAACGAAAATAAAAAGACGCATCCTTCGTTTTTTCACGCACAGCTTGTTCAACGTCTGCTGAACGCTTTCAAGAGCAAACTGGGTTCCCGATGTCTGAATTACACACTGTCATTGTGGCATTAAACAGGATATATATATTCTTGAAGAGGTGGTGCCGCGAGGATATTTTGTCCAATAAGGTTGTTCCCGTCTGGAAAAGAAAGAAACACGATTAAATTTTTAGCAACGTGTTTACACACACGCATGAACGCACACATAGGCAGGCACTCATGCATACATACACTCACACACAACAGACCACAAAATATCAGTGAGCGTGAAAAACATATAATAATAATAATAATAATAATAATAATAATAATAATAATAATAATAATAATAATAATAATAATAAGCATAATATAATAATAATATAACTCTTATATTGCGCAGTAACCCCACATGAAAGGCTCAGAGCGCTTTACATCTAGATAATCTAACTACATGAAATTAACTAACTAAAGTACCGACAACATACAAATACACTCATTCATAAGTACACATGCACATTTATACAATACTAAAATAATAGACATAAAACATTTCAAAAACCTGATCAGATATATAGATGGGAAAACGTTGGGTTTATCAATCCATTGTAAAGGCCAGACTGAAAAGATATCTAGGTTGAACCATTACACTCCTGATGCTCATTTTTTAAAACAATGCTTATTGTCCTCTGAAGGCTACATTACAGATTAAGAGATAGATCAACCGTTTTAGTTCAAAGGTGGTGCCAGAATAGCTTGGCACCTCAGGCGCCAATCTATTCTGGCACCTCCCTTGAACATTTCATATTCAAATTTTATTTTTAAGCAATGGGTGTATCAGAACCAAAACTTTTAATGCTTTTGTCTACATATCTAAGCCGCTATGCAAATGCATACACCGGCACCGTTTACAGTACCTGTGGCTGCAGGCACAACGGCTGGGGTTAACCCCTTCTCTATGTCTGTCGGGTTAACGCTCTATCATGTTTCTGAAATCTGTGACGTTAACCAACATAACCCATGGACCGCGCTTCCCAAATGTTGGAGATGTTATCTAACGACCATGCACCAGTTGTAGGAGATGGATCCATCTCCTGCTGCGGGTTAATTCAGCGCCAAAGAGCCCCATCCATGCATCCACGGAACATGGCCAGGCCGATACATAATGCGGTCACCGACCAAAAGACGATAGATCCGCATGAGCTCCCGCAACAGCGGGGGCTCACGGGGATCTATATCTTTTGCGGTTGGATCGGGTTCACTGTTCTTCGGCAGTCAAGGGGTTAAAGCAGACGTCAGGGGACTTATTTTATTGCACTGGCGATCATCAGGAAGCTGGCTGGAGTCGTCAGCGTTTGACCTTTGAGGTCCTGACAATGTCCTAAGCCTGATCCGTCATGAAATAAAGATTGCGCTCATGGCACCACAGTGACGTACGATGATTTCCTCCATTAACCTCTCGTGCCTGCAGTCACCGGTACTATTGTTAACAGTACCTGTGGCTGCATGCACAAAAGGGTTAATAAACAAGAATCTTTCAAATCACGAACAGCCGCATCCGGCAGTTACCGCCCGCAGGTGCAAGATACTGTTTTGAAGAGTTGAAGTGTGTGTGTGTGTGTGTGTGTGTGTGTGTGTGTGTGTGTGTGTGTGTGTGTGTGTGTGTGTGTGTGTGTGTGTGTGTGTGTGTGTGTGTGTGTGAAGGGGAGGAGGAGGGGGGTTTTCCACTGCCTTTTGAGATTAACGGAAGAACTCTTCTGTGTGCAAAGGCGCAAAAGCAGAAGTCGTGCATTTTACGACACTCAAACTTCATAATTTACGGTAGCCCTTTTGTCGTAGTACCAGAAGACATACTAAGAACATCATGAAAGAGATATTGCGCACTATTTACCCGTAACTGCCTGGAGTATCTTTAACTCATTTTGCCCGCGACACACCACAACAAAATATTGCTCGACCATGATAGTTCAGGGGTGGTGGCAGAATAGCTTGGCGCCTATAGGCGCCAAGCCATTCTGCCACCACCCTTGAACTATCATGGTCGATCTGTCTCCTGAATTGTAATGCAGTCCTCAGAGGATAACTCCAAAATGTGGGTATTTCGTACCTCGGGCACAATGAGTTAGTGTCGCTCGCTCTCGTTTCAGTCTCGTACACACCAAGACCTACGCACGAAAAAACGAAGAAAAATTCACTTGCAGACATCCTTCCCTGCAGGCATCCGCCAGTCGTCTGCGTGCTGCCCTTTTTATTTGTCTTTCACGATCAGCGTGATTCAATTCCGCATCCCTTGTACGACGTCTGAAAGTGACACTGCGATCAATTATCTTCCTTCGGCACTGGCCGGATGTCCAACGTCATAGCAAGGGTTGCCCGGAAATAACGCGACAAGTCCTATTTGAATAAACCCGCTGAGTGACTTGGTCTCTGACCTGTAGCACTTTTTGTGTGAAACTGATCCCATGCTAACCAACAATCTGTAGACACTGGTTGATGACGATGAGGATTTATGTGAATGTCACGTTCCGCCTGGGACAATATGAGGCGTCATTTTTATTTTTGTTTTAATTTTTTTTTTAAACAAAAGAACATTGATGAAAAAAAAAAGCGACAATTTTTTAAATCATCGGAAACACTAACTGACGAGCAAAAGAAATGCAACATCTTTGGGTGTTTCCATGATTCCAAAAATGTCGCATTTCTTTTGCTCGTTAGTACAGTTTTTTAAAAAAAAAGGACGCCATATTTCGCAAAAATTGCATTTCTCCGGCTCGTGAGTATAATTGCACAGTCTCTGGTCATGCACGTTCTGTCTTGGGATCCTGTGTTTCACGACGTCGTTATCAAGAAATTTATTGGGAGAGAAACCCTTTGCGCACGTCACTGGGCCGACATCAGCAAAGCACTCCTTATCTTTCTGTTCATGTTATAATCTCGCAAAAGAAATCAAGTATAAGTACGAATAATAATAATAATAATAATAATAATAATAATAATAATAATAATAATAATAATAATACCGTTATTATATAGGCGCTTTTTCTCAATTTTTGGGCAAATCGACTCAAAGCGCCGCGAACTGAAACCCAACACGCACACTCACGTAACAGACACGGATTTACGCCATTTAAGACAAACACAGTACAAGACAGACGAAGGGCCAGTTCAGCTACTGAAGTACTGCATTGTGTGACAAGAATGCCGCGCGATGTACTATTATTACCTTTGATACCATGCGCAGGACATTTCAGGGGTGGAGAAAAACAGCAAATGCTAGATTTCCCTAACAACGACTTTTCTACCCCTAGCGACCAAGACAATAATGGACGCGCAGTAATACATGGCATTATTAATCTTGTCGTCTGCACTTTTTGTTTTGCTGTCGTTCTCTGTATCTTGCCTAAGAACAATTCCGGTTTAAATTATTTTTGCAGTGCTTTGCATATCATAGTATTTCTTTCTCATTCTAACGATAGACACTGTAGAAGAGAGACCTACATTTCTTGCCCTGGAGGTACACTCGGAAATTATGAGTCCGATGCAAATGGCCGCAGTCACAGTTTTGATCTTTTTTGTTCGAAGGAGTTGCTAGCTTACCATGAATGATGCTACTCCCCAACCATATCCACGCCCCAAGCTTAGTCTAGTAACCAAAAGTCTCGTTTCCGCGTGTAAATGGTCGCAGCTGTGAGCTATTTGAGCGAGTAAATGCCTAAATATTCCTCTTTGTGAAAATAAAATGACAGTAGATCGAGTTTTTCAAAACGTGCAGAAAACGACTAGCAGTGAAGATCCAAATAATATGTAGATTTTAGAGACCGGAACTATTTTGTAGTGAAGCTTGAGGCGTGGAAATGGTTGAGGGTCTAACAAAAAAGACACGAAAAGCAAAAGCACCATCGTCTGCGCTTGGACGCGACTGCTATCGCTTTTATCGTTTTACCTCTGACGAAACTGGAAAAAAAAAAAAAAATCGATGCACAGCGGTGGGTATCAATAGCCCCAAAGGTCAAGTTGAACGATTCTCTTTTTCCGCTGCAATGAAATTACTGTATGCTGCTTTGGTCTGACGTTCTTCCCCAGTAAGCAGAGGTCCTCGAGCCGACGTCGGCCGCAGTGGGCCCGAGCACAACTGTGCGCGGGCCCACTGCGGCTGACTTCGGCCCGACGACCTTTCGCGTGCTGGTTGGTCTACAGAAATATTGATCATGATCCTTCAAGTGTGGTTAACCTTCCTGGCACTCAACTATTTCTTTAGTTTATACCGTTGGAGCTTTTCTAGAAAACTGGCTAAGCCTTTTATGCAACTCATGAAATATTATGGCTTACAGGCCTTGTTAACCCATTATATCCTGAGGATGATTTACAAAACAAGTGTATTGTCCCATGACGGATACATCACAGATTAGGAGATAGATCAAGCATTTTAGTTCAAGGGTGGTGCCAGAATACCTTGGCGCCTGAGGCGCCAAGCTATTCTGGCACCACCCTTGAATTATCATAGTCAAATTAATTTCAAGCAGTAGTGTATCAAAATGAAAAGGGTTAATACGCTATTTCTGAGCTCACTAGACGAGTAACTGATGTGCCTTCAAAACAATATTTTGTGGTCTAAGTGTAGACAAAGAGAAA
>BTPG01000005.1:121917778-122032778 GCA_036245525.1 Semisulcospira habei
GAGACGTGCCGCCTCTGGATACGCGTCTTATGCCGCGTGTCCGGAGGCGGCACATCTCGAATGAGTTAACGCACACTTGTCATTGACTTTCTGTCGAAATTCTACGGCATAATTCAGCAAAAGAATATGAGACAGTATGTCTGAGCGCCGTTTTACGATTTCAGTGTATGCGGCGATCATGATGGAGCGGGTGCGTGAGAGTGTATGTGTCCGTGTTTGTGTGTGTGTGTGTGTGTGTGTGTGTGTGTGTGTGTGTGTGTGTGTGTGTGTGTGTGTGTGTGTGTGTGTGTGGTGTGCGTGTGTGTGCGTTGGGGATAAGCTAGGGTTGGGGTTGGGGTTGGGGTAAACAAGACCCACTGTGGTCACATTACTGATTCCAAATGACATTATTCCAAGTGTTTGTCAGCCTTAACCCGCTCAGTGCCAGCTGACGCAATGTTATAGTGTGATGATTCAACGCCAAAAAGCCCTAGCTGTACCAGGAACATGGATTCAAAGAGGTGTCAGCAAGAGGCATAGGTCCTCATGAGCCCCCGCAACTGCGGATCCATACCTCTTGCAGTTGGCCGGTGTTCAGATTTTCTCGGCACTTAACGGGTTAAATCAACAGTTTTCTCAAACATGCATCTGTTACATGAGCTGAAATTGCAACATCCCCCCCTTTGTTCGGAGCAAACAACCGGAACTGACTTACGTCAGCAAGAGGCACAGATTCTCATGAGTCCCTGCGACTGAAGGGGCTCGTGAGAATCTATGTCTCTTGTAGATGGAATTGAAAACTGGACGCGGCACTGCTGGAGATTCCAATGTAAACGTCCAAGTTCAAAAGACACTGTTAGCTGTAGGGTTTTCGCGATCAGAAAGTCGGCCAAATTTCCGTGGCTCAGGGAAATTAACTTGTCCCGAGAGGCGAACACAGGAAAAGGCTAAGAACACTAACAAGTCCTCTTCTCAAACAGTTTATTATCTCGACTAGTTCTGTTCTCAATAGTTCATAATGATAATGTCGCAGCCAGGTCTCTCCCGTCTAAAAGAATCAAAGATTCTCATAAGTTCACGCTGCAGCAGAATCTACGCCCCCTGGTGACAGATATCAACCTATTATCCCCTTCCCCGCCACTGAACGCATATTGCATTTATGAATATCATTGTTCATTCAACGGCCAAAAGTCATAGAGATAAAAGGAACATAGATGCAAATTGGTCTTAGCAAGAGACATAGATTCTCATGAGCCCCCGCGACTTCGGGTGCTCATGGGGATCATTGTTTCTTGCAGTTGGATTGTGTTATGTTTTTCTCGGAAGTGAAGGCGGGGCAACTAATTAGCATCCTCCTCTCGAGAAATAATTTACTTTATGTATATAACTGAAGACATACAGACAGAGAGTGTTATCCTGCGATGAATCAGTCTCGGGTGGTTAATTCAGAGAAATAGTATTTCGGTGCCAGCAGTCACGGTGTTACATCTATGTCTAGAACCAAATAAACGCCGAAATGTTATAGGAAGACGGTAAACGCTTCATCTGTGTGATGACGCCCAGAACAAAATGGTCAGTGGCTCCTAGAATGCAAACTGAGGACGAGAAGAACCCAACGAAGCAAAAAGCACGCTTAGAAAAGTCAGTTACAAGGCAATTTATTAACTCATTCGAGATGTGCCGCCTCCGGATACGCGGCACCGGAGGCGGCACGTCTCGAACGAGTTAATACAGTCGCCTATAACAAGGTCGGATACATCAAGAGTCGGATACAACACTTTTTCAGAGGTCCTGACAGCAACTATCTCTGAGTAAATTGCGTCTCTTATAACACACTTCGGATATAACAATATGAAAATTGGGTCCCCTGGCTATTTGTTATATCCGGAGTGTACTGTATTTAAAGATAGACAAACAAAACCCAATACAAAACCAATCCAAACCAACCAACCCCCCCCCCCACCCCCCCTGAAAAAGACCATAAAAACGAAAACCCAACACTTCGCTACTTATCGTATCTCGAAGTGTATTCTTGTTTGTTTGTCTATTGGAAACAACAACAATAACAACAACAACAGCAATAATAATAATATAATAATAATACATTAATAATTTGTGAAATATTAATAAATTGTGTTGTAACTTTTTTTTAAAAAAAGGGTGCTTCTTTCTTCGTCGGGTTATCCTCTGCATTTTACGCGCTTGGTCGTCAACGTTTGGGTCTGGCTTTCGTAAACTGAGGACGGCTGCGTTTTGACCGGATTTTAACTGGAACCCGGCCGCCATCACCACTTGGACACACACAGCAGAAGCTACAACTCTCCGCAAGGAACCCGACTGTTTTGTGGGAGAAGAGTCGTAATAAGCAAAAGATCATCGGATCGATCTCGGCCGCTGTCGGCCAGCGCCCGATGACTTTTTGTGGAAGCATGAAGAAGAAGCAACAAAAGGCCCTCAGGGTGACGTAATCAGCCATACCTGGCTGTGCTCGGGCTACGCTTATTGCCGAAGAACGTTTTGCTCACTCACGTCAGTCGTAATGATATTGGAAAACTTGAAATCATCTTGCGTTTGAACACACGATGTTCTCTTCCTTCCTTCCTGAGAAATACTGATCAGAATAACCGGCGTGGGCGAGACCGGCTTCTGTCGATATTTGGCAAAATCCAGTATGTAGAATTGTTAGAAAAGCGAGATTTTCATTGTATAACAATGAAAATCTCGCTTTTCTCAGAAATGGACATACTGCCTTTTGACAAATCGCGGCAGACTTATTTATATGCAGAAAAAATACCTAGTTTAACTCATTCAGCCCGACGGCCGTATTTCCCAAATTTTGGAGGCGTCATCTAATGACTATGCATCAGTTGAAGGAGATGGATCGACTATAATAATTCAAGGGCAGTGCTAGATTAGCTGGGCGCCTGTCGGCGCCAAGCTAATCTGGCACTACCCTTTAATTATCATGGTCGACCCATCTCCTGCTGTAGTGCGTCAGGGCTGAATGGGTTAAGGTCGGGTGGCATGCTCTGTGGCATGGTGACAAGTCATCCCCGAATATCCAAATATTCCCTTGTAAACCTGTAATTGTTTTAACTCGAGAAAGTAGTACATGTAATCATTTTCAAGTCTTTGCAAGGGGAAATTCACCCCTTTACTGCCGAGAAAAGGCGAACACCACCCGAATGCAAAAGGTATAGAGCTTCATGAGTCCCCGCAGTTGCGGGGGCTCATGAAGATCTATGCCTCTTGCTGAAACCACTTTGAGTGCATGCTTCGTTGACGGCTGGCGATCTTTGACGCTAAATTTACGAATGAAAAAAACCCAATCTTCGTCAACCGGCAGTGAAGGCCTGGGGTTAAAAACAAAAAGTCAAATCTGTCACGACATTCTTCTCCGTGCCGACTTTGTTAGCATATTAACCCTCTGGGTATCGGTAGCGGTTTTAGTCGCGGCGATTCCTACAGGAATCATTGCGACTAAAACCGCTTCCGACACCTAAAGTTTTTTTTTTTTTTTTTTTTTTGTTTTTTGCTGCTTCCAAGTTTTTCCCTTGTCCACCTCAGAGGTCTTCCTCCCACGCCGCTCACCCCCATCAACCCCAGTGTGCTCACCCAGGCCCGCCAGTTGTTCCAGCCAGACTCCCGGCCCTGCTGCTATATATATGTCAGGTAGTAGGGGACTCCCTCCGGAGGAAACTCCGCACTACTGCCGAGTCACTTCGGTGGTCTTCCTACTTACGACATTTTTTTGCTAGTCACGGAGTCGACGAGTGAGAGCTCCCCCCAGAGGTGCTGTGGCGAGTCAGCCACTACGTCCTTCCACGCACAGCAGCAGGGTCTGGCCGAAGACAACCACGCACCTAGGGCTCCTGGAGGACTGGGCTGAGGTCACCATGAGACGGAGGGACCTGGAGTAGCGGTTTTTCTTTTTGCATGATGATGAAGATGATATGATGATGCCATGGTGGTCCATGTGGTTTAGGGACTGCGCGACAGGGCCGCATTCCACGCTTCCTGTTATAAATATCCCGGTATTAACCAGGCCTGGGACATGCGGACACCTGCAGTGCCAGCCGTGTAATCATCCACACCTTGCGATGCGTCATAACCCGGGTAACACCCCTAAAGTCGCACCCGTGAAGTGGGTGAGTCTCGGCTGCGTGGCATCAGCCTTCCCATTGGGTCCATAGCACACCCGCTCTGGGTAGTAGCCGACCCAGGTAGGAAAGGTCCCGCTTGACTCGGCTGGGATTCGAACCCGGATCTCCCAGCCGCCAGTCCGACGCGCTAACCACTGCGCTACGGAGGCCGGTCGACACCTAAAGGGTTAGTTACCTTTTCTGGACGTGCTCCACGTCATTATCAAATGACCGGGCTGTCAGTAACAGAAACAATCCTAAAACTGATCTTCAGCAGACGGGCAAAGAAACGCATGCACCTGTTTGTTCTTTGCACCAAGCATCACACGACAAAATACAGCTACGAAGACGCAAAAGATAATTTTGTAAATTGGATCCCACCGTCCTGCTCCCTCGACTGACAAAAAGTCAGTTGTCACTGAAAGAACATATAAGAAAAAGAAGAAAAACGCTGTACTGTTGGCCGCGCAATATTGTAACCGACACCGTGCAAAACAAAACAAAACAACAACAAAAAACAACCCCCAAAACATATATATGGCATTGATTAGTTTTTAAGCTGTCCTCGTACTGTACCACCACGTCCTGAGAAAAATGAACTGTTGCTGTCGGGACGTTAAGCAATGTACAACCTGTAACACCACAAGGAAACTACATCTGCATTACTAGTCAAATGGCATAAACCATTTAACGTGTCACCAAAGACACATTTACTATAAGGGATTTGTGTTTGTTGTGTTGCGTACTAAATTAGCATGTAAACCTACACGCACGAGAAAGTTTAACCGCTTCACTGTTGAAAGAAACTTCGACACCACCCAACAGCAAGACGTATAGATCCTCATAAGCCCCCGCATTTGTGGGGGCTTATGAGGACCTATGCCTCTTACTGATACCATTTTGTATCCATGTTCCTTTGGCGGTTGAAGATCTCTGACGTTGAATTTACAATGATTCCCAAAAAGATGGAGTGAAACACTAGCAGCAGATCAGGAAAAAAGTGTCTTCAGTGCTCATCATAAACACACTGTATCAACGAAAACGCGAGTGTGCGGTTATTTGACAAAACTAGACAAACAGCACTTGTAAACAATAACTGACGACAATTAACCCCTTAGTTCACTGCCAATAAAAATGAAAATGATCGAACTGCAAGAGACATAGATCCTCATGTGCCCCCGCGACTGCGGGGGCGCATGAGGATCTATGCCTCTTGCTGAGACCAATTTGTATCCATTTTTCTTGGACGGTGTTGGCTTTTGTTCGTTGAATGAACCGGCAAGATTTCTGAAGCAAAAATGTACGTATAATGTACGTACGGTGGCAGGGAAGGGGTTACATTTTAAATCTGCTACATAACATATACGAGTATATACACCTTTCTTTTATGAGGACATTCAGTGAAAGTTCAGAGCCACAATACACAGTTTAAAGTACCATTACGCATAAATCTGAAGACACATAA
The DNA here is from genome assembly GCA_036245525.1 of Semisulcospira habei. Taxonomy (NCBI): domain Eukaryota; kingdom Metazoa; phylum Mollusca; class Gastropoda; family Semisulcospiridae; genus Semisulcospira; species Semisulcospira habei. Next base: position 121,923,365 of record BTPG01000005.1, read on the forward strand.
TTTCAGCGCCATTTGTGTTTCTTGTGCCTTGTCGACACACCTAATGAACCTAACAGCAGTTTGGACACGCAGCAAAAGCACGCGCGTAATTGCACTTATCTATTCGGGCTGTGCAGCCGTTAGCATGTCAGTCTATTTTTGCTGTTTCTCGTACTGATAGCGTTATATTTATAGTACGGAGTGGACTCATTGTCAAGTTACTTGATATAAAGACGACGTGTGCTGAACTGGATTGTCCTGTGTCTAAATGAACCCTAACTAGGACTGTGTGTAGCGTTTTGTAACCATCTGTTACAGATTGTATCTTTAAACAGTTACGGCAGTAGTGGCCTTTAAAAAAGCCCCTATTGAATTCTAAATAGTATGGTGTATGGTTATGATAAATTCGGGTGTACGGTACTCCTAAAAACTTGAATTTGTAACGTAAAAGTTCGGCTGGTAAGTTATTTGGCAGTTTCGCGTGGAAAAATGGGTGTCAGTTGGGTGTACGGTCCTCACAGAAACGTTAAATTCGGAAGGTAAAAGGCAGGCTTATATATTATTTGGCAGGTTTCACATTTTGAAATAGGCGCCAGTTATTGGTTGTTCCGATCGGCTAGTTTTCGCTTCTAACCGTACACTCGCTTTCGCGTAGATACAGCGCATGATAAACATAGGCTTAACTCATTCAACCCCGACACACCACAGCAAGAGAATGCTAGTTCAAGGGTGGTGCCAGAATAGCTTGGCGCCCATAGGCGCTAAGCTATTCTTGCACCACCCTTGAACTATCATGCTCGATCTGTTTCTAGAATTGTAATACAGTCGTTTAGAGGGCAACTTTACAATTTGGGGATTTTGGTCTTGGGGTAGAATGTGTTAATTACCCGTCTCTCATCTGCTTTTTCCAGCCTTTTCCAACCAGCAGGCTATTCCATTTATTGAATTGGATTTATCAATTGTATTCGAAGAACACATTAGTTCGCATTAATTATTTACTCCCAAATGTCGAGTAAATGAAAGATGTAGCTCAGTGAACTGATCCAGCTGAAAGGTTCAGGCTTAGTTCACGAACATCTGATTAGAAGTTCCGCGAGGCACAGCGGTTACGTAGGACACGAATCGATTGGAAAAGTTCAAGGGTAGTGCTTGATTAGCTTGGCGCCTGAAAGGCTCCAAGCTAATCATGTACTAACCTTGAGTAAACGCTGTCGACCCCTCTTTCTCTACGTGTATCTCCCGCAGACAAGGGTAGTGCCTGATTAGTATGGCTCCCCAAAGCTAATCAGGCACTACCCTTGAGTAAAAACCTTCGACCCCTCTCTCTCTTTATCTACATGTATCTCTCGCAGACAACTCTAAAACCAATAAAGAGGCTTTTTATCCCTTCGCGGCCTGGGGTCGCAGACTGTGTTTCTGAAATCTCTGTTAATTCAACGCCAAAGGGCTCCAGACGTCCAAGGAACATGGATACAAACTGGTGTCAGCAAGAGACGTGGATCCTCATGAGCCTCCGCAACTGCGGAGGCTCATGAGGATCTATTCCTCTTGCAGATGGAGTGTGTTCAGTTTTCCTCGCCAATGAACGGGTTAAACTTTGTGGAAATCAGACTAATATCGCATAACATCGACTATTATATATATATTAATACTTGACTGGAACGATATCGGAAGACAGCGAATGACGAATATGCAGATAGCCAATGAGTAATGATGAACGATACTGGAGGACAGCCAATGATGATGAACGTTTCACGCATAAGGTCATATCCATATGATTTCGATATGCCTACCAATGAATGACCCAAATATCGTCTGCTGCTTGAGCGGCATAAAGTTCTATCAATAACGCCGGCTTTGAGTATGTACACTGAGGAGCAAAAGAAATGCGACACTTTGGAATCATCGGAAATACTTAATAAAGTGTCGAATTTCTTTTGCTTGTCAGTATATGATAGTGCTTATATGCATGTGTGATGTGATATTGAGAAAGGTCGGGATGTGCTAACTCATACCCGCGTCAGGATACAGCCGTGTCTCCGGATGCGGCACGTCTCGAATGTGTTAAAAACACATTGCTGCAATATCCAATAGTTGAAATAAATCTGAAGGGAAAACTCCCCAACAAAACTCTAGCAAGAAAGAGAAGACAGAGCAAGATGTAGAAAAAGCACGATAATAATAACAAGATGAGCATTTCATCCCTAAGTCTACCGTATTGTTTTGAGCTCAATGCGATTTTCGTTAGGAACATGCAGAGTTGTTACTATTTTTTAAGCTTGTCTTTCCGATTCATCCTAACCCACCCTAACCCCCGATCCGCACAACCACTGACACACATGGCGCCAGTTACAAGTTCTGTGGGCTGGCGTAGCCAAAGCCTTTTTGAAAAAGAAGAAGATGGAATGACCCATGTCCACAAAGCCTTTTCTATACTGCATGCATTTTCCCACGTTTTCCTCAATACGCTCGTAGACATCATAACAAAATAATATAGAGAGGCTGTCTTCCTAATCAAATTGTCAGAAAGGAAGAGCATTGCTTCAACCCATTCACCACTGACGTGTTTTGCGCTTTTGCGTCACTGTCATTGGAGTCGTGAAAGGCAGCAAGTGTCTCTTCTAGTGACTCTTTGGTGGGAGTGAAACGTACGTCGTTCGAAATTTTGCAAAAATGAATTAATTATCATTCAAAAAGTTGAAGACTAACAATACTGGCTAACGAACTCATTCAATGTCTTCGTTTATTCTAGTTGTTACGTGGTGGGGTCGTAGTCGTAGCATGATAAACACACCAGACGCACGCACGTAAGGTTCTTTTAAGTAAACTTCATTCAGCTGCAACCCGTCACACTTGGCTTAACTCATTCTACCCCAACACCGAAATCCCAAAATTTTGCCGTTGTTCTCTGAAGACTGCATTGCAGTGCAGGACACAGATCGACCATGATAGTTCAAGGGTGATGCCAGAATAGCTTGGCGCCTCAAGCTATTCTGGCATCACCCTTGAACTATCATGGTCAATCCTTATCTTGCTGTGGTGTGTCTGGGGTAGAATGAGTTAAGGATGTAGGCTACACTAGAGTAACAGTTCCAACAATATTTTAATTCAGCGATGCGATCTCCACACAATGCATTCCCAAATGCACCAACACTGATACAATGTTTTCTCTTCTGCAAATGTTAACACTGGCGACACAAAGTTCCTCACACAACGTACACCACCGTTACGCTGCGTCTCTCACAATGTACACCCTATACGGGCCACGTACCTACGATAAACTGTGTGTCCCTACAACTGACAATGCCTGACAATGTACACACGTGCTTCCTAGCACCAACTTTTATAGTAAAACGACTTTCCAGAAAAATCTAATGAATTTACACAACGCATCCAATCAGAACGGAACACGTAACTGAAACTCATACATATTAATTAAAAAAAGGAACTTTCTAGGATAACTACAATAGTCTACAAAAATTTGACTGCTCATTTCAGCCCCAAATCCTAGTGTGTAATGACGTCACACAACAGTATGGCAGACCGTTCACGACCTTTCATAACACGCAAAGAACGGCCGCTAATTTCACGCTCACAGAAAACAACTATGACTAAAAATAGATCAGCTTTTCTACCGCTATTCTCCGTGCGACTTTGCTAGAAGCTTCCGGACTAAACTTAGCATATCATAACAAAACCAATTCTGCTATCTGCGCGAACAATAGAGAATCTCACTGAAAAGGTACGTGATACGTAACCATGATAGCTCAAATAAATATCGGATCGTTTCCTACGATTAACACATGCATGCTCTCACAGAACAACACACCCACAATTACCCCCCTCTTTAGAATGAAATTTCACAAAAATTTCTTTTCAAATCTAAAAAAACGGTTGTGGCTGTGTTAACCTACACAGAACCCTAAACAAATACAATTTCACATCAAAATCAAATCAAAATAATCGTCTCACAGTTCATTTAAACTGTTCTTAGCGAAGACATGTCCCTTTAAACTGTCCAGAGTGCAGACATGTCCCTTTAAACTGTCATGGACACCGAAATGTTCATTTAAACTGTTCTGCTCAGGTAATCCGCTCCAAAGTTCTGCGAACCCTTGATAGACTGTAGTTTAATGTCAAAATTCTGCAATAACATCGCCTATCTCATAATACGAGAATTTGTAAACTTTGCAGAGTTTAAATAGTTCAAGGGCTGATGGTCCGTTTGGAGAACAAATGGCACACCCAGAAGGTACAGTTCGAACCGCCTTACTCCCCAGATGATGGCTAGGCACTCCTTCTCGATGGTTGAGTAGTTTCTCTCAGCTCTGGTCAACCTTTTGCTGGCGTAGCTCACTGGGTGGAGTTTTCCATTATCTTCTTGCATTAAGACTGCACCTACTCCTTCGTTGGAGGTGTCTGTTCTCAGGAAGAAAGTTTTCAACGGGTCAGGGAGGTGTAGAACAGGCTTCTCGGTTATGATGTCTCGAACTGCCTGGAATGCTCGCTCTTGGGCCTCCTCCCACTTCACTACGTTAGGTTGTCCTTTCCTCAGCAAATCAGTCAGAGGTGCTGTGACTGCCGCAAAGATTGGTATGAACAGTAGTTCGCCAAGCCCATAAATGAGCGAACTTGCGTCTTGGTCGTAGGTCGCGGGGCATCTCTGATCTTCTGCACGTTGTCGTCGTGTAGCCCCTTTAAACCTTCGCTCAATTTGTGTCCGATGAAGTCTATGTTTTTGGCCCCAAGAATACACTTGCTTGGACGGATGGTGAAATTTGCATCTGACAGTCTTTGGAACAGCTCTCGGAGGGCTTTGAGATGATCCCCCCAAGTTTTGGTATGGATCAAAATGTCATCTCAATAAAAGACCACATTCTGCATATCTTCTAGGATCTTTTTCAGTCCTCTCTTCAATGTGGCACCACTGTTCACCATACCAAAAGGCATCTTCAGGAACTCCCAATGACCGTCGGGTGTGACGAATGCTGTCTTGGGGATATCTTTTTCTGCAACCTTGATTTGCCAATACCCTTTGCTTAGGTCAATTTTGGAGAAAAATCGGTCTCCACTGACCTTCTGGAACAGTTCTTCCGCTGTGGGCATAGGCTCTGGATCGAAGATTGTTAGTTTATTGGGTCTACGGTAGTCCACACACACCCGGTTGAATCCATCTGGTTTTTTTACGATGACAACTGGGGACGCATATGGTGACTTGGACTCCCTGATGACTTCCAGACTCAGCATTTCCATGATATCCTTTTTCAGTTCTTCCCTCGTGTTATAAGGAAGACGATAAGGTTTGCTGCTAACTGGCTCATTTGACGTCAGATTAACCTCGTGCTGGATGGTGTCTGTTGTTCCTGGGTCAGTTGTAAACCGATGCTTGAATTCTTGAGTCAGGACGCGCAGTTCTTCTCGTTGAGTCTGGGTCCGATTCTGACCGAACTGAATGTCTTCTACATCCTCCCTGTGGCGGAGTTCATTAAGGTCAAACAGGTTCTCGTCGTCTAGTCTTTCGTCATCAGCAAGACGCACCGTTACCGCCCGTTGTGGTTTGTATTGACTTCTTGTGGTAACAGCACATGTTTCAGGTCTCCACTCTGGATTTGGATCGTCTGCGTTTCTGGCACCATCAATGTTTCCGATGATAAGATCGTAGACAGGGGTCTTTACGCATAGCACCTTCGCCTCTCCTCTCAGGTACGGGGTGTCGACGCTGACGCTCACAGTTCCGTCGGCCAAAATGAGGGTGGTCCATTCCTGTAGCGTCTGGTCTTCAGTTACTAGGTTCTCTCTCACGATGATGCAACTACAACCGGTATCTCTCAGCACTCTTACTGGTGTGTTTCCGACGAATCCTGACACCACCGGCATGTTCGGCACTTCACTCTCAGGCAGCGCAATGTTTGAGACTGGTAAAAATGTAGCCCCATCTCCTACTGGGATGCGTCCATTCTTTTTGAAAGATTCAATCAGCTCCGGTGTCACTCGCCTTTCTCCAGATTCAAAGTCACTGGATGACGTAACATCATTGGCTAATACAGCGGCGGCTCTGTGTTGAGACGTGGTACTGCTTCTGCCTGCTATCCCGCGATCTTGGTTGGATCTTGTGATGTTGTCGCCTCGGGGAACATCTTTAGAAGGACACCGTATCACCTTGTGACCTTTCTTTACACAGAGAAAACATATCAGGTTCTCCACCGGCTTGTATTTTGGGGTGTCTCTGACATTGTGAATTTCCTCTGCTGGTGCAGACACACGCTGCGGCTTACTGGGCCCGAACTGCATGTTGCGGGCGTCAAGGTATCTTTGAGCGAAGTCGGCCAGGGCCTTTAGGGACTGGTCTTTTTGCTCCCTGAGGTGGGCGGCCAGGTCCTTAAAACATGCGTTGAGGACTTGTTCTTTGATGAAGAGGTCACACAGGTCCTGGTACTCTTTGTTTAAACTAGCCAGCTCTATCCATTTCTCCAGGTAGCTCCTGATTCTCTCAATGAATAGGCCGGGTGTTTCTCCTTCTTCAGGCTTGCAGTTCCGAAATCGTCGCCTGTAACCTTCTTCAGTGAAGTCGTACTGTCTCAGCAGGGCGGCTTTCAACTGCGTATAATCCTCGGCTTCTTCTCTTGGCAAGCGGGTGTAAAATTCAAGCGCTTTGCCAGTTAGAAGTGCACTCAGCTTGATAGCCCAAGTCTCTTGTCTCCAGTTGTTGCTGCTTGCGAAGCGCTCGAATCGCTCCAGATAAGCGTCCATCTTATCTGAATTTTTAACAAAAGGTGGAAGTTTTGGCGCACGGGCTGTTTGCTCTCTGCTGACATTCATCCCAAGTGTGCAGATCAGTGTAGAGGTACTGCCTGATAGCGAGTGCATGCACATTATTGTAGGCCCACAGCCCGTACGCTCCGCCGTGATAACTCGATGGCTGAATTATGTACCACCTCCGCAAGTGAATTGTAACCATTTTCAGAACAATCTAGAACAATGACACTTACCGCATACAAACAGCTCTGCGTTTGCTCTTGCCCTCTAGGGGGGGGGGGGGGGGGGGGTAGTATCCCGATGTTGAGATGCCGCGGATCAGTGTGCGGTCTACAGCAAGTTCAGTTTTATTCAGCCCATTGCGTTGGTTTCGGGAGGTAAAAAAAGCCAGAAGCTTTTCTTTGATGGTTCCAGGGTAGCTTTCGTCCCGATTGCAGGTACCCCAGTGGCAATGCCTAACCATTTCAGTGAAATGTATACGCACAAACAGTATCGCGCTTCGCCATTTCCTTGCTTAGTTACGGGAAAGCTTCTGGCACCCAGCAACAGAACCGCGCTTGCGGCAATTTTTTATATTCAATTCTGATTGGCTGAAAATGGAGCTCACGTGCGTTTTTCTTTTAGGAACATTCAGAGTTGTTATATTAATAAGCTTATCTTTCTGATTCATTTCCCTCCTCTCTAAGCCAACCTCTGATTAACTCACACGCCGGCGCACACACTGAAATAAAGACAGACACACAGCGCTTCCCGCCATTAGCTCGCTTTGTGGGCTTGAGTAGCGACAGGAATTCTGAAGAAGAATAGCACGAGCAGCAAAATGACGTCACTATAAGCTTCAAGTCATGGCATCGCTGGTCTCACGACGCCGTGTACACTGTGACGAATTTGATATTTCATGTCACTCATCCGAAAGGCACGATCTTAGAGAGCTAACTGTTTGGTTCCACACAGCCTCTTCCAGCGCTGACTGTTTGATGGGAGTAAATAGTGGCTCCAAAACTTGCAAAAAGGAATTAATTATTATTGAAAAAGTTGAAGAGGTACAACACTGGATTACGAACTCATTCAGTAGCTCTCTTTCATCCCCCACCCCACCCCATCCCCTCCCCCCGCCTGATCCGCACGGCAGTGGCACACACAAACACAAACGGCAAAATGGCACACACAAACACAGACGGCACTCAGGCACACGGCGCTTCCTACCGGTTATACGTTCTGTGGGCTGGCGTAGCCATAGCCATTTTGAAGAATAAGGTGGAATGGCCCACGCCCACAAAGCCTCTTCTGTATGAACTTGCATGTATATTTCACCGGTCACAATACGTTCGCAAACATCATACAAAAATAAATGAAGGAGAACATCGCGCTAGCTCAGTACCGGCATGTAAAACACTGAAGTGCTGGTGATTTGCGTCAATTAGGAACATTGTATAAAACACTGAGGCGTTTGGTGCTTTTACGTCACCGTCACTGTTTGACTCTTTTGATGAAATCAAGGACTCTTACTTTTGACATTTTTTCCGCATTGAACTTTTATTTTTGAAAAGGTTGAGGTACAAAGCTGGTTAACGAACTCATCCAATGTCTTTCTACAAATTAGCCATATCCAAAATTTCAAGTGCATATAATCAAAATCTAATCTGGGTCGACCGACTTTCTATAAACGGTCTTATATGTCTTCAATGAGACGGAGGCTCTCTTAGCCACCCACTTGCCACCCACTTGCTCGGAGGCTCTCTTAGAGGCTGGGTCCACGCTACCAGAATTTGCGACTAGCAATGTGTGTAAGCAACAATTTGCCACCTGCCACATCGGCTTCGTGGCACACGTTTCAATGTGCGCTCAATGTGTTGTACTGACTGACCTACCATTACCATATATGGAACAGCTCTCACGCGCCCGGTTGAAATATTCGGAGCCTCGGGAGTCCCATATCATGGGAACTCTCGGACAAGGTTGATCAATATACTCACTGGAGACGTGCCGCATACGGATACGCAGCTATTCGGAGCGTTTCCGCATGCGGCGCGTCTCCAATGAGTTCAGTCTCAAAGCCGTCGCTCAGCTTCTGCGCCATTTTTTCCGGCTCGGAAGATGAAGAAACGGGAAGTGGCGCAAGGACACCGCTGATTGGCTGAGAGGCGGCAACACTGCTGCAGCGTTTCCTCTGCCACACTCGGATTGTATCCGGTGCCAATTTGTGGCGGTAATATTGCTGGGGCCTCGCCAATGCGGCAGCAACATTGCCGCCACAAAATTGCGCCCGGCAATAGGTGTTTGTGGTAGTGTGTGTCCAACTTCTTAGCGACCCACTTAAATAAGTATTTTGCCAAATTTCAAGTTTGTGCGTACAGTAATATCAGAGATTCGCGAGTTTATATACATACGCACACACACATATACACATACGGCGCTTCGCGCCAAATCGACGTTCAACTGCAAGGTTAGAGTGGCTAGACGTGACACCATTTTTATCTTGTTACTTCTTTGCCAGACCATGAGCCTCGCTCGCCTGTTATGTCCTTTGCATTCTACGGAACGCGCTCCGACCAGCCCCGTCCTAAAGTCTACCGTATTTTCAATACGGTAGCGGACAAACTGAACTGCCTCGAGATAATTCTTTTAAAGACAATATCCTAAAGTTTCAAGGGTATCCGTCCACAAACGCGGGTTCCAGTCGCTGTCACACACACACACACATACACACACACACACACACACACACACACACACACACACACACACACACACACACACACACACGGCGCTTTGGCGCTAGATCTGCGTTCAGCAGCAATGCTAGCGTAGCTAGACGTGACGCAATTAGTTTATCTTGTTACTACACTTTTACAGTGTGACGCCTGCCCGCCTATATTATCGCGTACTAGGTGTTGAACGGGCTGAGGCCAGCCCCATTTCAAAGTCTACCGTATTTTCAAGACGGTAGACAATAATAATAATAATAATAATAATAATAATAATAATAATAATAATAATAATAATAATAATAATAATAATAATGATGATGACAGCAATAACAAGATGAAGAAAAACAAGCACGGATAATAATAATAACATAATAATAATATATGATGATGATAATGACGATCGATGACGACGACGACACCACCACCACCACCACCACCACCACCACCACCACCACCACCACCACCATCACCACCACCACCACCACCAACAACAACAACAACAACAAAACGTTTCCATCAATCAGTCCGCCCTAGACTCCATTCAGCATTGTTGAGACCCGCTATCGCGCGCTGAAGGTTGTTGTGATGAAGCCTTTTACACAACGCTTGACGCAATGGGTTTCTTTCCCCTATTCTGACGCACACCTATCGGTGGATTAGAACCTGCTTTGCTGCTGTGGTGTTAGAGACCTTAATAATGTCATCTGCAGGAGACATAGATTCTCATGAGCCCCTGTATACGCAGGGGCTCATGAAAATCTATGCCTCCTGTGGAAATCGGTCCCATATAACTCTGGTTGGGGACGGGATCACAGCCTGAGTGTATAAGGCTTCACGACGGTTCTATAGCCTTTCTTGACACGTCCTTAGGACCTCTATAATTCGCCGCTAGCACGCGAGGCAAGCAGTGTCAAATGAATAATTTACCGTCGAAGGTTTTATTATTTTACCTTCTGTCCTAGGGCTTTTATATCCAATTCCATTCCTTGGCAGGTAAGCAAATAAGGACTTAATCCAGACCAAAACGTTGACTACCCAATACATAAGGACCTGATGCAATTCTCCCTGTCTCATTTCGTTCATATTACTGATAAAGTGATCGACAAAACAAACATAATTTCCCTTGTATTTCCGCCTTTCCTTGTAACATGCATGATTTCTCTATTTGCTGCTCCGCGTGGTCATGATTAAATTTCTCGAAGGTTCAACATTTCTCATTACCTTTGTGCAAATGTCCAACCGACTTGCGAAATTCAACCAGAAGTCAAACGCGAATTACGTAATCGCACTGAAAGTTTTAAAAAACCAGACAAATTTCAAACTTTTACCGAAACCATATGGTCTACTTTAGTAAGAAGCCATGACAAAAATCCCCCCCCCCCCCTTGCCCCCACCCCCTAGAGTAGGTCTGTTTTCTATGTGCTTCCCTCGCTTGGGTGTCTGGGAACGCGCCACACTCATCTGGTACTACCCTTGACCTCTTAACCCGTTCACTTTTGCTGAAACAGCTTTGCATCTATGTTCCCTGGGGGGCTAGCAGTGCTCTTGGCAAAGATTTCAGAAACACGATTTGCGACCTCTTGTAGTGACGGGCGTTAAGGTCGACCTCAACCAAAAAATCCAAGACTGAGCACTTCCCTTCCTGGTAAAACAGTCTACATCGGCATCTGGCCAGTTCAAACCAAGACACTGTGGATGGGTCGATCCACCTCCTGCAACCCGTGCACGTTCGTCAGAGGACACATCCAAAAACGTACGAAACTCGTCCCGATGAATATTGACCTAGTCTAGTTCACCTCTATTCCTCTTTAGGCGAAAGGACGTGAGAGATCTACATAGTGAACCAGATTAAGTATAGGTACGCTATCGAAAGAAAATCGATAGGGAAGTCTTCTGATGGGTGGTGGGGTGGAGCGCGTATGGGCGCAGAAACCTTTACCGAATTAAACAGAACTGACCTCTTCTTGCTTGTTTCTGCTGCCTTCATATTTTCCAGCGTGTCTAGACTTATCACGTGAAAATTAATCTTCCCGACGAGATTTATGTTATCACTTGTGCTAGTCTGTGATTTTGGGCCTAACGGCCTACGGCCGTAAGTCCAAAATCACAGACCAGCACACGACGCCAAAGTCTCGGTGTTTTTAACCTAGTTTCAAGGAAGGGTAACTCAAGATCCTTTGCAATGCTCCTCTCCCCTTTATTCTCAGAATCAATTCTTCTCTCCCTTGTTCTTGGCGGCAAATTAGATTTGTCGCTCTTGGACACCCCGCCATTTTTCATCGTCATTGTGTTTTGCTTTTTTCCAATGATGCTGACTGGCGTGTTGTAATTAAAAGCGGGAATTAAAGAGCAAGCTACAACGATTCAAAGCTCAGCATCCGATGGGAGTCTTTTTTTAAACCTTTATCTCATTCGCGGCCAGTCGGATCCGGCTGGCCACGAATGAGTTAACCCCTTGGCTGCCAATGTACGTACATGTTTGTTTCTGAAATCTTTTGTTCATTCAACGACCACAAGTCAGATCCGTCCAAGAAACAAGGATGCAAATTGGTCTCAGCAACATTCATAGATCTTATGCCTCTTGCAGTTTGATTTGTTTTCACTTTTTCTCGGCGGTGAAGGGGGTTAACGAAGACATCCCGATATGTTATTATTCCTTCAACGCGCTTACTTGAAAAAAAGAAAAGTAACGAGAAACGTGATCCTGGTAAACCAAACGTGGCTCAGCTGCAGTGCGCATATACTGGCCAGTGTTGAGGTCGTACAAAAGCAATATCTGTTTTTATCCTACAGAATCACCATAAAGGTTTTCCTTCTTTGACACATGTATTGATATATTGTATAGCAAGAAAATTAATATTTATGAATTTGCTTGATACACTCTCCTTCCTAAAGTCCCTTGTGCGTCAACAGATTCGATCTTGATGATTTTTCAAAACGGAAACGCGAAATATTTTCATACTGCAGCATTAACAAGCTCCTTATGTATAGTAGTAACGAAGGCTCGAAATTTATATCCCATACACACACGAACGGAGAACAGATGCCAGCAAACGTGCGAGTCGCTGCACTGACTAGTGAAATTGACGAGATGGCGATATCGACAACCTCAAAAAAAAAAAAAAAAAAAACAAACAAAAAAAACAAACAAACAAAAAAACCCAAAAAAACAAAACAAACAACAACCAAAAAAACCCTAAATAAACAAACCTGCCGGTATTTTTGTCAGTACTGCGTGATCTATTTACAAGTAGAATTTACTCGGGAGAATTCCTTCCGTTAAGCTCAAAATGCGGTGGAAATCTCTAGTACGTGCGCCTATTCACATGCATTGTGAAAAGAAGGGTAGAATGGTCTTTGTTGATCCAAGACACAATTGATATCTCGTTGTATCAGCGAATTTTGGCAATCAAAGCCAGCCATGGAGCAGATCGTTTTAAAGATAGCGTCAGTACAGATGTTAACTCTGCCGCCTGAGACCACAATGGTTGTCTCCCTCGAGGGAGACAGCCTGTGTGACCTGGGACGTGACTCGATTACAAAAACCCAGAGAGAAACTACGTTTGTATCGCAAGGAAACAGGTCTCAACATAGCGTACTTTTACCGCCTCTCTCTTTTACAATTACGAAGGTAAGCTGCGTAAGGCCCAAAACATTTCACAGTAATTAAAAACATAAAAATAGAATACCCGGACAAAGCGACGGCTGTGTGAAATACAATAAAATAAAATAAAAAAAAATCAACATGAAAGGAACACACACGCATACGCATCAGCGTCTGATTCACCAAAAGGCCCTTGGGCCGATGTGGGCCTTAATTCGCCCGCGCACGGCCATGCTGGCGAAGTAAGGCCGACATCGGCCCGAAAACCTTTTGCTCACTGAAGTTTTTTTTTTTCTTCTCCCGCATCGGCTCTATAAAGCGATCTGCTCCAGGGTAGGCTTTGACTGCTAAAAATTTGCCGATACACCAGGTTCGCGCTGTCGTCTTGCTTGAACTAAGACTTTTCTATCCTTCCTTGTACAATCCATGTGAATAGGCACTCATAACAGACATTGACTACTAAGACTGCTGATACAACAGGTTCTCAATGTTGTCTTACCTCAGCTAAGAATTTGCTACCCTTCCTTGTTCAATTCACGTGAGTCGGCACATGTGACATGATGTTTTCTACTAAATTTGCTGATACAACAGGTTCTCAATGTTGTCTTACCTCAGCTAAGACATTTCTATCCTTCCTTGTACAATCCATGTGAGTAGGCACACATAACAGACATTGTCTACTAAGACTGCTGATACAACAGGTTCTCAATGTTGTCTTACCTCAGCTAAGACATTTCTATCCTTCCTTGTACAATCCATGTGAGTAGGCACACATAACAGACATTGTCTACTAAGACTGCTGATACAACAGGTTCTCAATGTTGTCTTACCTCAGCTAAGACATTTCTATCCTTCCTTGTACAATCCACTTGAGTAGGCACACATAACAGACATTGTCTACTAAGACTGCTGATACAACAGGTTCTCAATGTTGTCTTACCTCAGCTAAGACATTTCTATCCTTCCTTGTACAATCCATGTGAGTAGTCACACATAACAGACATTGTCTACTAAGACTGCTGATACAACAGGTTCTCAATGTTGTCTTACCTCAGCTAAGACATTTCTATCCTTCCTTGTACAATCCATGTGAGTAGGTACACATAACAGACATTGTCTACTAAGACTGCTGATACAACAAGTTCTCAATGTTGTCTTACCTCAGCTAAGACTTTTTCTACCCTTCCTTGTGCAATCCACGTGAGTCGGCAAACGTGACATGATGTTTTCTACTAAATTTGCTGATACAACAGGTTCTCAATGTTGTCTTACCTCAGCTAAGACATTTCTATCCTTCCTTGTACAATCCATGTGAGTAGGCACACATATCACAGAGACTTTCTACTACACTTACTGATACAACAGGTTCTGAATGTTGTCTTACCTCAGCTAAGACATTTCTATCTTTCCTTGTACAATCTATGTGGGTAGGCACACATAACAGAGACTTTCTACTACACTTACTGATACAACAGGTTCTGAATGTTGTCTTGCTTGAACTACGGCCTTTTCACCCTTCCTTGTACAATTCATGTAAGTAGGCACACATAACAGATTTTCTAACTATATTTGCTGATGCAGATGCGATAGGTTCCCGATGTTATCTTGCGCCAACTAAGACCCCCGCCACCGCCCCTTCCTTGCACAAGTCGTGTGAGTAGACACACAGAACAGGTTTTCTACTAAATTTGCTAATACAATGGTTTCTCAATGCTGTCTTGTTTCAACTAAGACTTTTCTACCTTTCCATGTACAAACCATGTTAGGAGGTACACTTAACTCATTCAGCCCGACGCACGTATTTCCCAAATTTTGGAGGCGTCATGTAACGACTATGGACCTGTTGCAGGAGATGGACAGACCATGATAATTCAAGGGTAGTGCCAGGTTAGCTTGGCGCCGATAGGCGCCAAGCTAATCTGGCACTACCCTTGAATTATCATGGTCGACCCATCACCTGCTGTAGTGCGTCAGGGCTGAATGGGATAACAGAGGTTTTCTACTAAATTTGCTAATACAATAGGTTCTCAATGTTGTCTTCTCTCAAGTAAGACTTTTCTACTTTTCCTTGTATAATCAATGTGCTTTGGCACACATAAGAGGCTTTCTACTATATTCACCGATACAACAGGTCCTTCGTGTTGTCTTGCCTCAAGTAAAATTTTTCCACCCTTCCTTGTAGGCACAAGTAACAGAGATTTTCTACTTTATTTGCTTATACGATAGGTTCTCAATGTCAAGACTTTTTCACCCTTCCTTGTACAATCCATTTGAATTGGCTTATGTAACAGATTTTCTACTACATTTGTTGATACAAATTTCTCAGTGTTGTATTGCCTCAAGTAAGAATTTTCCATCATTCTCTGTACAATCCATGTGAGTAGGCACAAACAACAGGTTTTCTACTATATTCACCGATACAACATGTTGTCAATGTTGTCTTGCCTCAACATAGACCCCCCCCCCCTTTTCTTGTACAATCCATGTGAGTAGGCACAAGTTTTTCTACTAAATTTGCTGATACGATATGTTCTCAAGGTTGTCTTGCCTGAAGTAAGACTTTTCCACCCTTCCGTGTACAGCCCATGTGAGTAGGCACACACAACAGGTTTCCTACTAAATTTACCGATTCAACGGGTTCTCAATGTTGTCTTACCTCAACTAAGATTAATTTCACCCTTCCTTGCACAATCCATGTGAGTAGGCACACATAACAGGTTTTCTAGCCCTTGTGCGCTTTGGTGGAACTCTCCTAAGTACAAAGGAGAAGAAGAGCAGAAAAGGCTATCATTTTACGGCATTCAAACAACAGAAGTCAGGTTAGCCCTTTTGTCCAACGTTATTGTAAAACAGACAAAACATTGAAAGAAATATTGCGAACTATATTAATCCAAGTCCCTTTAACCCATTACATCCTGAGGCTGATTTTTTTCCCTTCAACTGTGCTTATTGCCCTATGAAGGCTACATTTCAGGTCAAGAGACAGATCAGCCATTTTAGTTAAAGGGTGGTGCCAGAATAGATTGGCGCTCAGGCGCCAAGCTATTCTGGCACCACCCTTGAACTATCATAGTCAAATTTATTTCAAGCACTGGTGTACCAGGATAAAAGGGGTTAAAACAGAGTGTCAGTGGCAGCGTCATGCAACATGCAGTCATATGCGGGAGACGCCATGAACTATCAATAAATAAACCATCGACCTGAGCAGAGAAGGAAATGAAAAATAATTAATGAACCTTCCGATAAACAAAGAAACGATAACAAATGACGAAGAAAAGATTATAAGTAGATGTAATGCATTTTTTAACGACATTATCATCTGCTACGCCATAAAACTGATTACAGGGATTTAATAATACACATCAATAACAAAAGAAACCAAGCCCAACACACAATTAAAGAAGAATACCATGAAAGCAACAAAAGTTGATATGATGAAAAAGAATATATTGTATATAGCCTATTCATACACTTTGCAGTTCGTGGCGCTTTTTAAAAGTTGAATATTGATTTTGGCCTTAAACTTAATCCGCCTATACACGTCCATCGGTCCTTCATTTTTGCCTTGCGCTTCTTTTTCAAAATATTTTCAAAAACAGTTCTTAGCAAACCGAAATAAAACGCGTTACCAACAAAACAAAAAAAAAAAAAAAAAAAAAAAAAAAGAAAGAAAGAAAGATAAATACAACAAATACAAACCTTAGACTGTTATGACACCATAATATAAAGCACATCCTTCATTTCACCAGCAGCAGACACTAACAATTTCACACTCCATATCCATGATCCAGACCACCATTATATGCAGCCAGCAGAGTTCTCCATAGAAGCAAACATTTCTGACCGTCCGCGCGTAGAGAATAAAAGTGTCTCCAACCCGTCCTTCAGTCGACGGCATCGCCCACAATGTCAATATGCAAGAGGCATAGATTCTCATGATCCCCTGCATTCGCAGGGGCTCATGAGAATCTTTGCCTCTTGCAACTGCGTGGTCTGATTTTCATTTGCGCTCAATGCATTATTTATTTACGTCTGCTTTTGAAAGGAGGAAGTGATCGGGGATTAGGCCTGTGACTGATACAGCGTGCGACCAGTCGCAATGTCCCCGATTTCTAGAGCCAGTGCACAGGTTTCGCTAGCGTTCTCCAATACGCTCAGCGGCTCAGCGGTTCCATGTTGTTTTCGTTTCGTATTTCAGAGTTTAGAGTTTGTGCACATACAACGAAGGATTTGATTTCGGTTCGTAAAGTGCATTCTAGTTTCGTGCGATCTAGGTCAAGAAACAAAACGAATAGACCGGTATAAGCGGTAAATGTCAGATCAGTCAGAGTCATCTGGGCACCATGTTTTTTTTCAGTAATTTTTCATTTTTAATTAAAAAAAAAAAAAAGATTGATCTGGTGCACCACTTGAGCACATGTTGGCTCACGACACTCACACACGAACACCACACCATTAAAAAAAAGAAAGAAAAAAAGTAAATTTGAAAAACAATTCTCGGCAGAACGTGCCAGATGAAACTGACATAAAAATCCTGTAGCTTCTAGATTTGTTTTTCACAGACGAAAACTGCCTATTTATAACCTCTTCACTGAATAAAAAAAAAAAACAACAAAAAACATAAACATCACAAACTGCAAGACTGTAAAGACATCACAAGTGGTTTCGCAAGAGGTATAGATCCTCATGAGCCCCTGCAACTACGGGGGCTCATGAGGATCTATACCTCTTGCGAAACCACTTTGTGTCCATGTTCTTTTGACGGCTGTGGATCTTTGACGTTGAGTTTACGATGACTTCAAAAACACAGCCTGCGTTCACTAGTAGTGAAGAGATTCAAAGTGTATTTCCCCGGTAAGACCTTACACAACTCAGTGCAGTAGAGCTTTTAACCCTTTGGCTGTCGGTAGCGCTTCTGGTCGTTGTGGGAATCACCGCGACCAAACGCGCTACCGACAGCCAAAAGGTTCAAACAGAGAACTAAACGGAAAAAAAAGAAGCTTTATTTTGTTTGCACAGAGACAGAAAATGCATGGACCCGTCCCGTCACGGTGTATGTTGGTCATGAAATTTGTTTCCAGTGAGAGCCGATCGCAATCGCCACGTCCTGCTCTGATTCGCATTTTTTATCCTCTCTCCGACGGAGTTGACAGTTTATCGACTGTCATCAGTGCAGGCCTTCCAGGATAAATCGCCTGAGAGCAATCGTACCCCGCGCCATCACCCATTCAGTGCCGAAAAAAACCCACCACACCACACAGCTGCAAGAGGTATAGATCCTCATGAGACCCTGCATGTTGCGGGGGCTCATGAGGATCTATGCCTCCTGCTAACACCACTTGGAATCAATGTTCCTGGGACAACTAGGGCTTTTTGGTGTGGAATTATTGAAGACTGCAGTTCAACAATCTGCTTCAACTGGCACTGAACGGGTTAAACAAGTGATGATGATCAGGGGCGGATCTAGGGGGCAGGGGGGGGGGTCCAGGGGTTCCGGAACCCCAACCCCTTGACCCAAAAATCTTTAAAATGCCATTACATAGTCCTCCCTTGGCGAGTTTCCACACACCCCTCTTCCCCCAGCCGTTGTTTGATATTTTGGCGAACGGTGAGTGTTACGTGGTGGGGTCATAGTCGTAGTATGATAAACACACCAGACGCACGCACGTAAGGCTCTTTTAAAAAAACTTCATTCAGCTGCAACCCGTCTCACGTGGCTTAAGGATGTAGACAATACTGGAGTAACAGTTCCAACAATATTTTTATTCAGCGATGCGATCTCCACACAATGCATTTCCAAATGCATCAATACTGATACAAAGTCTCTTCTGCAAATGTCCACACTGACGACACAATGTTTCTCATACAACGTACACCACACCGTTACGCTGTGTCTCTCACAATGTACACCCTATACGGGCCACGTACCTACGATAAACTGTGTATCTCTACAACTGACAATGCAAGACAATGTATATATGTACTTCCCAGCACCAATCTTTTATAGTATAACCAATTTCCAGAATAATCCAAGAAAATCATTCAACGCAACCAATCAGAATGGAACCCGTAACTGAAACTCATAAATATTAATAAGGAAAGAATTTTCTGGAATAACTACAATAGGCTACAAAAATTCGGCTGCTCAATTCAGCCCCAAATCCCAATGTAAAATGACGTCTCACAAACGTATGGTAGGCAGTTCACGACCTAGTCGGAATCTTCCAGAACTTTCACGATCTTTCAAAAACCGTACTGACTGGCTGGCAACTTCACGCGAACAGTAAACAACTATGACTCGTCTATAAAACAAAGTAGCAAAATGTTTCTTACTCTTCTGACGACACACGTACGCGGCCACAAGACAGAGCGACCTGCTCGAAGGTTCTAATCTATTCTCCGCGAATCTACGCAAAACAAAGATCGACCGCTATTCTCCGTGCGACTTTTCTAGAAGCTTCCGGTTAAACTTACGGCATAATAACAAAGCGAATTCCGCTCAACGCGCGAACGAAAGAAAATGTTACTAAAAAGGTACGTGAATCGTAACCATGATGGCTCAAATAAATATCGGATCGTTTCCTACGATTAACACATGACAGGACAACACAACCACAATCGTAACAGTGAGAGTCTTAACACGCAAGCGCCTTCTCTCTCTCTCTCTCTCTCTCTCTCTCTCTCTCTCTCTCTCTCTCTCTCTCTCTCTCTCTCTCTCTCTCTCTCTCTCTCTAGTTTGATCCACCTTCCAGAAATTAGATTAGACATCTGTAAAACCAGCCTGTCCTTTTCAGGCGCTAAAGCGTGGAATATTTTACCTCCACACCTGAAATCAATTTGTAAGATTAGCGTCTTCAAAGATCGCCTCCATAAATATTTACTTCAGAAGTAATAGTATGTTCGGCTCTCAAATGCTACTATTCGTATATTTAGTGACAAGTTTCCTATTACCTAATAATCTTTTACTGTTGCTGCAGGATATGTAATAATTCGACTGCCTTCATTAACATGTCAGGTTAATTATATATATATATATATATATATATATATATATATATATATATATATATATATATATATATATATATATATATATATATATATATATATATATATATATATATATTTGTTTATTTAAACTTCTTTCTTTTCTTCTTTTTTCTGATGGTGGGGGGGGGGGGGGGGGAATGGGTCTTTTTACTTATATATGTTTTATCTTTTGCTGTATCGTCTGATCAACAAGGTATGTGGCAGATCCTGGAGCGACTAGGTTGTCCCCCAAAGTTCCTCAACATGATCGTCCAGCTCCACGAGGACCAGCAAGGCCAGGTCAGACTAGACAGTGACCTCTCAGAACCATTCCCCATTCGCAACGGCGTGAAACGAGGCTGCGTGCTGGCACCGACCCTCTTCACCATCTTCTTCAGCATGATGTTGAAGCAGGTCACAGTGGACCTCGACGATGACGACGCAGTGTACATCAGGTATCGTCTCGATGGCAGCCTGTTCAACCGCAGACGACTGCAGGCCCACACGAAAACCCTAGACCAACTGATTCGTGAGCTGCTCTTCGCTGATGACGCTGCCCTCGTTGCACACACAGAGAGAGCCTTGCAGCGCATTACGTCCTGCTTCGCAGATGCTGCCCAGCTCTTTGGACTCGAGGTCAGTCTGAAAAAGACAGAGGTTCTCCATCAGCCAGCACCCAAGGAAGAGCATCGCCCTCCCCACATCACCATCGGCGAGTCCGAACTGAAGTCTGTACACCAGTTTACCTACCTTGGCTGCATCATCACGTCAGACGCCAAGCTGGACAAGGAGCTGGACAACAGGCTGGCAAAAGCGAACAGTGCTTTCGGGCGACTATTCAAGCGGTGTGGCACAATCAACAGCTGAAAAAAGGCACCAAGATCAGCGTGTACAGAGCTGTCGTCCTCACCACCCTGCTGTACGGTTCCGAGTCCTGGGCCCTCTACCGCAGCCAACTACGACTCCTCGAACGCTTTCACCAGCGCTGCCTGCGTACCATCCTCAGCATTCACTGGAGTGACTATGTCACCAACGTCGAGGTCC
Source organism: Semisulcospira habei (assembly GCA_036245525.1). Lineage (NCBI taxonomy): Eukaryota > Metazoa > Mollusca > Gastropoda > Semisulcospiridae > Semisulcospira > Semisulcospira habei. Next base: position 121,944,488 of record BTPG01000005.1, read on the forward strand.
TTGAACAGGCGGAAACTGTGAGCATCGAGGCTTTGCTGCTGCGGACACAGCTTCGCTGGGCGGGGCACGTCTCCAGGATGGAGGATCATCGCCTACCCAAGATCACCCTGTTCGGCGAGCTCGCCACTGGACACCGAGACAGAGGGGCACCAAAGAAGAGATACAAAGACGGTCTCAAGAAGTCACTTAGTGCCTGCCAAATCGACCACCGCCAGTGGTCTTCGCTTGCTGCGGACCGTGACACCTGGCGCTCCACCATTCACAAGGCAGCCGTCTCCTTTGAGGACTCTCGCAGAGCTAACCTTAAGGACAAGCGGCTCAGGAGGAAAAACAGAGTTGTCGTAACTCAGAATCCTGACCAGACCTTCCCCTGCAGCCACTGCGGTCGAACCTGCCTGTCCCGGATTGGCCTCCGCAGCCACGAAAATGCCTGCAGACGACGTGGGCAAGCCCTATAGAATCTTCGTTCGCGAAGTCAAGCCAAGAGTATCGTCTGATGTATTTTTATATGTGTAGAGTAGCAGGACAGTTTGGAAGATAGGCATTGCTATGCCTAAAACGTTTTATCCTGAATAAAAACGTTTCATCATCATCATCATCATCATCATCATCTCTCTCTCTCTCTCTCTCTCTCTCTCTCTCTCTCTCTCTCTCTCTCTCTCTCTCTCTCTCTCTCTCTCTCTCTCTCTCTCTCTCTCTCTCTCTCTCTCTCTCTCTCTCTCTCTCTCCCTCCCTCTCTCTTTTCGATTTTTCGGCCCCTGGAGGTAAGGTCTAGCGTCGGGGAGGCCTTTTGTATCAGGTTGAAAGGTTGAAGGTCCCAAACAAAAAGTTGGACCCCCCCCACCCCCCCTCGAGGTAACTGATCCGCCCCTGATGATGATGATTATAATGCAATCAAACGTGTGAAAGCGACCACCAGTATAATGCGATCATCTGTCTAAGCAGACCATCCATTTTCGGTTCCATTCAGTGTCTGCTTTTTGTTACTTAGATGTCATTTTGTAAGGAGACCGCCTGTCTAAGTCGTGTTTCGAGAGTCCTTTGGGTGGTCGCCTTGCACGGTACTGACTGCAAAATAATAATGATACTGCTTTATATCCATTGAAAAAAGCGAGACGTTCATTGTAATAACATTGAAATCTCGCTTTTTCACAAATGAACTTGGCTTTTCCCCCCTCCAAATAACAATAAAAATTACAATAAAATAAATTTGTAGTGTGGTCACCTCACGCTCTCAAAGCCCAACTGTCATTTCTTGTAGAGGGGCCACGTCTGACACGCTGCATGCAAACCAACTGCCTTTCCCTGTAGAGGGGCCCACACTGGTTGTCTTCCTCTATTTGCTAAAGCTGACAGCGGTAGCGAATCGAGGAAGACACCCAGGGTGATCTCGCGCACCTGTCAATCCCACAATAGCTGTCATATCTCGCGCCCTGAAAACCCCACTAGCATAGCATGTACAGGAAGTGAAATAGGCGGTGGGGAAAGAGGGGGAGGGGGTGGGTGGGGGGGTGGGGGTGGGGGGGGGGACACAAACGCTCTCAAGCAATTCACCATGGAACGTGTGTTTTTCCGAGGCAAAAAACCCAAACCATACGGCCTTCGTTCACTGATCCATTCTAACTTAGACCCCACGCAGCGCCAAGCGACTTGCACGAGCGGACCTGAATAAGTGTCATTCGCGCGCGCGCACACACACACACACACACACACACACACACACACACACACACACACACACACACACACACACACACACACACACACACACACACACACACACAGATTTAATAAATTAATCTTTTTCTGCTTCGATGAAGCCGTATTGATAAATATGAATGGGAGTCGGGCAGAATCGATCCATCGATCCAGACCCACACAAAAATGATTTCATCTACGTGTTTCATACAATGGCCTTGTCCATGCGTGCAAAACATACACGCTCGCACACACATTCACACGCGCGCACGCACACGCACGCACACACACACACACCCCCACCCACACGTACGTGTCATTTTAAAGCGGTCTGCTCAACGGAGGGCTGTGACTGCCAAAGAATTTGCTGATAGATTTTGAATGTTGTCTTGCCTCAACTAAGACTTTTCTGCCCATCCTTTCACAATCTATGCTGGCAGACATGCGTAGCAGTTCTACTGCCCTTGGTGGGAAGCCGGCGGAACTCTCCTGCATACAAAGGAGAAGAAGAGCACCACAACAACAAAAAAAAAGTCTTTGATTTTGCGACATTCAAACTTCACGCGTTAACTCATTCGCGGCCAGCCGCATCCGGATGCGCGGCATAAGCCGCGCATCCGGATGCGGCTGGCCGCGAATGAGTTAAATTAGCGCTTTTGTCCAGCATTATGATAAGACATATTAGCCCTTTGGGTGTCGGTAGCGGTTTTAGTCGCGATGATTCCTGCAGGACTAAAACCGTGCTACCGACACCCGGAGGGCCATTAACATTTATAAAGGAGACAATGAGAACTATTACCCCTTCACTGTATGGAGCAGGTCGCTTTAAATGTGAATGGCTGGTGTTTTTGGCTGATCCCTGAAGAACTTGTCACTTTCTCTTCTTCTCTTATAGAATCTGTTCTAGCGCCCATTCATCCTGACGCACTACGCTACAATAAGATATGGATCGACCATGTTACTGAGTTCAAGGGTGGTGCCACAAAAGCTTGGCGCCTCTTGGCGTCAAGCTATTCTGGCATCATCCTTGAACAATCACTATGACTGAGCTATCTCCTAAACTGACAAGTATTCTTAAGATAGATAACAACTTTGAACTTGCCTTTCTCTCTGTCTCCTTTCTGAAGCACCAAGCTATTCTGGCACCATCCTGGAACTATCATGGCCGATCTGTCTCGTAAACTGACAAGTAGTCTTCCGATAAATAGCAACTTTTAGTTTGGCTCGCTCTCTCTCTCTCAGAGTCTCTCTCTCTCTCTCTCTCTGAAGCGCGGTAGACGTTTTTTTCTCCGGCTACGTTCCCAGGACGAAGATTTGGACATTTATAGCTGCTAGAGTGCGTGATTTACGAAACATTTTGGCAAGTGAGTCGGTGGATTGCTGTTCTTTCTGGAAAAGCTCCCATATACAGGAGATGCGCCGTATTAGTGACTGTTTTTACAGTGTGTGACTGGGTGACTGTTTTCCTCAAACCGGTTGTGGCAGGACCCATCACAGCCGTGTGTTCAGCATGTGAGGCCAGCAACGTGTAACTGCTTACAGTGGTACGAATTTTCAGTGGATGTGTACTGTCAGCATGGCATCCAACAAACCCGACATACCTGATGTTGGTAAGACTCTACAGGACTTGTGCAGAGTTTCCAGCCTAGAAAATGAAGTTGAAAAGTTGGAAAACTATTCCCGAATGAACAATTTAAGGATCTTTGGGCTGCAGGAGTATAGAGGTGAGGACTGTGCCGGGGCTGAACATGTGTTACGTTTCCTGAACTATTATGCTTCTTACAGAGAGTGGGTCTATGACGATTTTGAGAGGGCCCATCGTGTGGGCACTGGGGCCGCAGGAAAACAGTAGACGTACGCGTCCTATGAGACTGTACAGGTGTACGGATCTCCAGTTACTTCGCAGTCGTGAAGCACGTCAGACGCGATGCGAGAGGATGGGTATCGTATTGCCTCTGACCTAACCAGGCGGCCAGCAGCTGAACTCGGCCGAGTCCTGCGCGACGAGGGGAGGAGTTTTTTTTTTTTTACCGTAACGGCCGACTCCACGTGGATGACGGTGGACAGCCCGGGGGTCGGGCTGCTGATCAGTTCCTCCCCAGGAACGCCAGCCCTCGCAGGTACCGCCGCAGAGACTCTAGTCACTTCCGCGACGACCACTACAACGACCGGCGCGACCGTCAGTACCCGACCCCCCCGGGGGTATGATGGTCGATTGCCCCAGCGAGGCGGCAGTCAGCACGTAGTCTGCAAAATCAGCTTGATATTTTGATTAAAAATGCTGATGCTATGGACTTGTCTGTTAACCTGGCCAAGTCAAACATTGTTGTCTTTCGTAAAGGAGGGTACTTAGCACGCAGAGAGAAGTGGCTTATCAAAGGTACACAAGTGTGAGTAGTTAATGCTTATAAATATTTAGGATTGTATTTTTCTACTCGACTGCCATTTACCAGAGCTTTTGGTGATATTTGTACTAGAGCACGGAGGGGCACTATAGAAATATTTAAGATCTTGTAGACGTACGCGTCTGGGACTTTCCCCCAACCATATTTTTCAAGCTATTTGATTGCCAGATTAAGCCCATATTGTTGTACGCTTCAGATGTATGGGGTCTGTACAGGCACGAAGCGATTGAGAAATTACATCTCTTTGCACTCAAAAAGCTGCTTAATGTAAGTCCAGGTACACCAAATGACCTTGTTTATGGCGAAACCACTATACATCTATGCCAGGGTTAGCTGCCTAAGGTATTGGTTTCGTCTGTTACAAATGGAGCCTCACATACTTCCTTCTCAGTAAAGCGTACAGAATGTTGCTAGCTTTACAAAATAGTGGAAAAGACTGTGGGGTCACTCGTGTTCATGATGAACTGTACCGGTATGGTTTTGGTTTTGTATGGGAGAACCAAGGTGTTGGCAATGTTGACAGGTTTCTGCTAGAATACAAACAAAGATTGATTGATTCGTTTGGACAGGTCTGGCATAGTCACTTGGCAGACAGTCCACGGTTCAATGTGTATAAGCATTTTAAAGCATCTTTATATTTAGAATCCTACTTCTTTGATATTCAAACTAAACATTTACGGGACCTTCTTATACGGTTTAGAATTGGGGCTTCAGAAATTAATACGCACAAATTCAGATATACGGTAATGATTTCAATTTGGCCTTTACTTGTCCATTAAGCAACTGCCGATTTGAGGACGAAATGCATTTTTTGTTTCATTGCAGATCACTTGAAGACCTTAGACAAAGTTTATTCCTACTAAATACACCCTTTATGCCAATTATGGTTCCCTTATTCGTCTACAGAATGTTGCCCGATTCATTTCAGTATTACATTTTAAAACGCCGCCTTGAGGTCCGCTGATATTTGTGTGGCTCACGGGCTTGCCAACACTGCCCTATTTTGAAAAAACGCAGCTGGTCCATTCTTGGCAAGAATGAACTTGATTCGTTTTCAATGACGCGGCATGAGAAACGCATGGAGTGTGTGCACAACTTATTTGCATTTTGTAATTTGTGTTGTTGTTGTTGTACGTTTTACCAGAGTTTTCATGTGATGGGCCGATGGCCTAAACAATAAAATGATTGAGTCTTGAGTCTCAGTGAAGCGCCAAGCTATTTTGGCACCATCCTTAAACTATCATGGTCCACCTGTCTTGTCAACTTTCAAGTACTCTTTGAATAATAACAACTTTCAACTTGCCTCTCTCTGTTTTTCTTCTCTGAAGTGCCAGCCTATTCTGACATCATCTTTGAACTATCGTGGGCCATCTATCTCCTCAGCTGACAAGTGCTCTTCAGATAAATAACAATTTTCTTTCAGCTTGTCTTTGTCTCTGTTACCTTCTCTGAAGAGCCAAGCTGTTCTGGCACCATCCTAGCTGAACTATCATGGTCGACCTGTCTCCTGAACTTCCCATTGAACCCCAAGGCCCAAAGTGTGGAAGTGTCACCTAACGACTTTGTACCACTTGACCATTATAATTCAAGGGCAGTGCCAGATTAGCTTGGCGCCGTCAGGCGCCAAGCTAATCCAGCACTACCCTTGAATTATCATATTTGACCCATCTCCTGCTGTCGTGCGTTGTGGCTAAAAGGGACAACTTTTATCTTGCGTCGATCTGTCTCCTGAACAGAGAAGTAGTTTTCAGATAAATAACGACTTCGAAGTGCAGCTTGTCTCTCGTTCTACTTCTCTGAAGACTCTTTAGACAGGAGATTTCCACGGACGGAGTCGAGTGGCAGACGGATGAGGCACAGACTCCATTGAAGTGGAGCCGTTAATAATTCTTTCCTGGGCGTGCTGACTGGTTAGTTATTTGGGTTTAACCCCGAGCAGGCGACTAAGGCCATCTCACGGCGGCGTGCTGACTGGATACATGCAGTGCGCGAAACACGTAGTTGATAAAACAGCACTTGCCGGGCAGAAAGAAGCAAGCGAAGTAGCAAGCAAGACGCAGACAGGCACACAGGCAAATCCAGCATAGAGAGAAGACAGGCAAGCAAGCTGAGCCGGCAAAGATGCTAGCAAACAACGAATCAATAAATCGATAAAACTTTCTTTGAGAACGGCTGAGGCATTGGCATCGTCAAAAACGTAGTCCTTTTTAAAACAAGCAAAATTATATCAAGCATGCTGGCCGGCAAAACATTTAAAGACAAGATGAGGATTTCATCCCAAAGTCTACCGTATTGTTTGGAGCTCAGATGCGTTTATCTTTTAGGAACATTCAGAGTTGTTCATATTTTTAGGCGTATTATGCTGATCCATTTCCATCCTCTCTAAGCCACCCTCTGATCAACACACACGTCGGCGCACACAAATAAAGACGGACACACGGCGCTTCCCGCCATTAGTACCTCTGTGGGCTCGTGTAGCTACAGGAATCCATCTCCTTCTACTCTAACCCACCCTCTGATCCACACACACTGGCACACAGAAATAAAGACGGACACACGGCGATTCCCGCCATTTGCAAACTCCGTGCTCTTAGCTATTCTGAACTAGAAGAAGAATATCGCGAGCAGCAAAATGACGTCACTTCAAGCTTCACGTCATGGTATCATTAGTCCCACGACGCCGTGTTCATAGTGACGACTCGCTGATATACGTCACTCATCGCAGTACTAACATTTGACGTATCGGAACCAACTTTGCAAATTTCTTGCTGATTTTCACGTCTAGGGCTTACAGGTCACAATTTGACCTAATCCTACCCCAGGGCCGGGACAAACTGCAGGCTTATGCAAACACTGAAAGAAAAACAGAAGATAGTGGTGGAAAACCCTTTAAAATAGAAACAAGGAAAGACTTTCGGATCAAAGATCCTTCTTCAGGTGACATGGAAACAAAGGTAGAACAGAAAACACCACTAGAGAAAGAAAAGACGTCATCTTTTATAGTGAGAATTTAGAATGACGTAAAAAAAAAAAAAAAAAAAAAAAAGCAGAAGAATGACGCAAATACAGAAGCACAAAACACGTAGCACAAAACTTATGCAAACACTGTTTCTGAAAAATCATGCGGGTATTAATGAGAAGATAGTTTCTTTCGTAAAAGAAAAATTAAAGTAATGTTAGCTGTTTTACAAATGACTCCGAAAAAGTGGTGTAGAAAATTGTCTGATTTTCACACCTAGGGCATACAGGTAACAATTGACCGATTCGTACCCGACAGCCGAGACAAACTGTAGGCTTATGTAAATACCCTATACAAAAAATCATGCGATTATTAATGAGAAGATTGGTTTTTTTTTTTCATAAAAAAAGATTCAATTGTTTTAAGATTAACCTATATAATTTGTGAAATTAATCCCCAAAACGTGAAAATATATTTTTTTCAAAACATTTAATTATCGCTCAAAATGTTGTAGAGGTACAATGCTGTCCATTTTATCTAGCTATACGCAAAATATCTAGTAAAAATATGAAAAATTTCGGACTCCAGTGTGGATCAACCGGTTTTTGTGAAACGGCCATTTTCTCGCCAATGAGCATCTTAATAAAAAAAAAATCGAAAAAAAAAGTGCCGAGATAATTCTTCTAGGGACAATATCCTAAAACACACACACTTTTAAAAAATGCTTTAGACAAAAAAGGAAGAAATCAAGAGACAAACAAAGTTATGAAACAGCCCCCAAAAATGCCACAACAAACATGCAAATAAAGATTAACCCTCCCTCCACCCCCCCCACCCCCCCAAAAAAAAAAACCCAACCCAACCCCCCAAAAAAAAACAAACAAAAAAAAACAAAACAAAACAAAAACAAAAAAAAAAAAACAAAAAAAAAACAAAACCAAAAACAACAACAACAACAACAACAACAACAACAACAACAACAACAACAACAAACTTTTACTGTTAGTCTGTCTTTTATTCCATCAACGTCAACACAATTGTAGTCTGAAAGTGTAATCATGTGCGTGACGCCATAAATTCGAATAAGCCGCTTTATGCTGCGTACCCGGATGCGACACGTCTCGAATGAGTTTAGGTGGTCCATTCAGCTCTATTTTCCTATTTGGACCCTATGGCTGTCGGTGGCGTGTTTGGTCGAGGTGATTCCTGCAGGAATTACCACGACCAAACACACTGCCCACAGCCAAAGCGTGACATTCTTCCTACTATCTGCACTGCCTTAGTCCTTGGATGTGTGTCGCTATATGGTCTGATGCATCTTAGAGATGATAAGTTCTATGTTTGCGGTTAATGCATTTTTCTATCGTTTTCCTGTACATATTTCGTAGTTGCAATATTTCTAATCTGTTTTGTAAAATGTTTTGCAATTAGCATGAAGGTGCAGGGTCCCTGGCAAGTCTTAACACTTTGCGTGTCGGTAGCGCTTTTTGTCGCGATGACTTGTAGGAATCATCGCGACTAAAACCGCTACCGACACGCACAGTGTTACATGTTATTTTGCTTATAAGACCCTTTGGCGACATAATTCAATATTCTGGGTCTTTTTTGATCGCAAGCGGCGCAGGCACGTCCTGAAAAAAATCGAAAATCCAGACCAAAGAGGTAACTGCCAAGCGTGTAAAATGCAGAGAAAAGAAACACGCTTAGAAAAGACAGTTACAACACAGTTATTGTCAAATTGTGTACTTGTTTCATAAAAATAATAATAAAGGTAATTTGTGTAGCGCCTAATCATCCAAGGTGCTCTAGGCGCTTTACAATCACAGTAATGAAACACAAAGCAAAATACAAAAACAAACACATACAACATCAAACAAAACAACAAACATACATTGATTTACAAGGAGCAGAAAACTCTCTCTCTCACACACACACACATATACACACGCACACATGATGAGCCGGCTGACAAAATGGTCTTTAAGTATAAGCAATAAAAAAAAAAGTGTGTTTTAAGCTTGGATTTAAAAATAGAGAGAGATGATGAGTGACGCACGTCAGCTGGGAGAGCGTTCCATGTAATGGGACCAAAATACAAAAATGCACTATGACCTTGAGAGACCTTATTACGTCTAGGAATACAGAAAACACGAGTGTCTGAAGCAGAGCGTAGTGAGCGGGACGGTGTATACAGGTGGACAAGATCAGATAAGTAAAGAGGGGCAGAACCAGAGATGATGTTGAAACAAATAACACAGACTTTATACTGAATTCTGTATGAAACTGGCAGCCAGTGCAAATCAGCTAGTAGAGGCATAATGTGTTCACGTTTCGGTACGCGAAAAATCAGACGTGCAGCACAATTCATGACTCTCTGGATTTGGTCAAGAAGATGTATGTTTTGAAAAAGTGTTTAAACCTGAAATGTTCATAAATTGTGTTGTAACCGTCTTTTCTTAGCGTGTTTCTTCCTTCTTTGGGGTGTTCTCAACGTCCCAAAAAGTCTTGTTGCTGTCGAGACGTTAACACTTTCTATCCTGATGCACTGTCGCTTGAAATAAAATTGACTATAACAGTTCACGTGTTGTGCCAGAATAGCTTGGCGCCAGAGGCGCCAAGCTATTCTGGCACCACCCTTGAACTAAAGTGGTTGATTTATCTTCTAATCTGTAATGTAGCTTTCATAGGACAATAAGCGATTTAAAAAAGTCAGGCTCAGGATGTAATGGGTTAAGCAATGCACAACTAACCAGTCCGTGCAACAACCGAACTTTGTGCCTTGCTGATATCAATACCGTGTTCGAGTGAAACAAAAGATTCCTTTACGCAAGATACACAGCCTCAGCCCCGTCCCGCCGTTAATCTTTTTAAAATTACAGTCGTATTACAACGTAACGAAGATGTTTAGCTATTCTGAGACAATGCAACGGCGAACCTGTCTACCTGCAAGGAAAGCAGATAGTCATGAGCATCTGAAACTGTCAGGGACTCATGAAGATGCACGCGTCTTAGTGATTAGAGTCAGGCTCGTTTACATCTGTGTTCCATTGACTTAAAAGACCATCGGGGTTTGAGTTCCAGGCTGTAAAAGAACAACCCGAGACACTGCTTCTCGTGCAAGACAACAGTTTGGGTCGTCTCCCGCTATGGTCTGACCTCCCGCCTTCCTCACCGCCTCAGGAACTACTGGTTGAAAAAGGGGATCAACAAGAGGCATAGATTTTCATGAGCCCCCGCAACCTCGCGAAGGCTCATGAGGATCTATGCCTCTTGCAGATAAGTGTCGTCTGCAGCTGCGCGTGTAAGATCACCGCCCCAATGGGCCAATTTCTGGCACCGTGATGGAGCAAGTCGGAGGGACACAACCGTCTGGCCGCTGCCGTTCCGCCGGTCCCTGCCCGGTGAGCGAAAGGCCCTCGGGTCGAGGTCGGGGGCCAGCTGGCGCCCGACCTCGGCCTGAGGACCTTTCGCTCACTGGGAGGAGAACAACATTTGTAGAAGAGGAATCGTAATGGCAAAAAACAAGGGTTCCAGAAGTCCTCACAGCGTCGTCAGACTTCCCAAACATTGTTTTGCCGGTCCTTAGAGAATAGCACTGAAAAATGGGAAGTGTGCGCATGTGTGTGTGGTGGGGGAAGGGGGTGGGGTGTGGGTGAGGAGGAGGGGCGGGGGGGGGGGGGGGGGCTGAGGGAAGGGGGCGGCCGGGGTATGAGGTGGCGGGTAGAGGCACGTATGGCACCGTGCTTAATGTCTCGTGGAAGTCCCAAGCTTTGGCCAAGTTCAATACCACTTTGGACGTAAGTTGCTGTTTGGCGCACTAGATTTGAGAGAGAGAGAGAGAGAGAGAGAGAGAGAGAGAGAGAGAGAGAGAGAGAGAGAGAGAGAGAGAGAGAGAGAGAGAGAGAGAGAGAGAGAGAGAGAGAGAGAGAGAGAGAGAGAGAGAGTTATTTTTACTGCAGGGGAACTGATGCGTTGAACGGAGACACAAGTTCTCTGAAAATAAGTATCGCATGGCGTTAAAAGCACAGGCCAGAACACAAGAAATTCCCGAACATGAAAATAAGGTCGACACAGCGTTTTAAAGTTCAAAACGAAATCTCAACCACTGTACGTGGTCATGAGCACTTTGCTTTGTTGCTTGCGCAGGGTTTATGCTCTCTCGAGCAACTCAGCCCCGAAGGAGATCTCAGACTTATATGTGTGTCTCGCTCCGAAGAAAAGGACGAGTATTGGACTGCACGCGCAAGCGGGCTGACTCGCATATCAACACGAACTGAGCTCGTCAGGCGCCTCAGCCCAGTGTTCATAAGGAATTACTATTGCGCTGTTAATACAAGGAGCCCTCAGGACGAAATTCCTCAAAGGGCTTTGTCCTCTGAGGACTACATCAGTGAAGGAGATGGATCAACCAGTATATCAAGTGTGCAAGGCTGGTGCCGGAATAGCTCGGCGCCAAGCACCATCTTTAAACTACCGTGGTCGATCCATACGTTGTTTTTGTCGTGTGTCAGGAATGAATTGATCTCTAGAGCATTATTCTGCCTAGGAAAGTCAAAAGACAGCACGTGAAGTTTTGTGAAAAGCGAGAATTTCACTGCAACGCAATGAAAATCTCGCTTTTCATAACAAACTTGATCTGTTATCTTCACAGGGTAGTAATATTATTATTGATCTTGAGTCGGGCGGTTCAAGGGTTAATAGGAAAACAGGCTCAACGACTTCTTAATGCTAAAACAAAGGCTCAGTGACGCTTTCATCAGCTTGGCTCGCTGTTTTTGCCGTCCAGACAAACAAGGTTTAGTATAATACCCGAGAATGGAGACACTGTAGCCAAACCTCTTACATCTGCCAGAGGCGTGGGTTTTCATGAGACTAGGGTCTGACGAAAATTTAAATCTCTTGCTGGCAGAGTACGTGGACTGAGGGGGACAAATGGGTTACAGCGTACGAATGATAGAGATATTTTCAGGTGATACCATATGGAACGCCTTCCATGCGGATAAATCATTTGTCCACATTAAACTTCGAATCTACTCTCCCGTACCTGTTATCAAATTCGGGGCACGATCCCGTTCCATCAACAAGAGGCATAGATTCTCATGAGGCCCTTCATTTGCAGGGCATCACGATAATCTATGCCTCTTGCTGACAAAGTTCGCCTTGAACTACCTCCTTAGGTTTTGGTACTCACGCGGAGTTAAAAATTAGGCTGTCTGTATGGATTGCTGAGAAAATCACCTCGACAAAAAGCGCTTCCGATAGCCAAATGGTTAGCTTTGAACCATGTACATATATAATACTGGCACAGTAATTTGGGCACTGCTGCCTTTATATCAAAGGAGAGACGTGCTTCATAATGGCCTAACATCGGAATGGTGTTTAAGTCCGTTACTTGCAAGACGCAGACGCGTTTGATCTTTGCGAAAGCTTTTAAAAAGATTAGTACCCGTCGATTTCAAACACGTTGTCGTAGCCCACGTACACGCGTACGCACTCGCACGTGCCAGCGCGGGTGCATGCACACACACACATGAAACACGTCACCATAACCACCATCGTCATCACCATCAACGACAACGGCAACAACAACAAAATAACAGCAACGGCGGCATCATCAACGACTACAGCAAAAACCCCAACCATCACCGCCACCACCACAAAGAGAACACTTGGGTAATGATAAGATATTGAGCTTGAAATGTCGGGGCACACATAATAGCTTTCTCTGCGCTCAGATCAAAGCCGACAATTTTGCTGTTTTCTTTTTCTTTTTCTCCCAGTCATCAACAACTTGAAAGTGCTCGGGCCACAGGCATCAGTTGAGAAACACTTTTGTTTACGGCATATCGGCTATCAAGTTACAGTATTGACTTTTGACTCATGCAAGGCGAACCGCGTCAATAGCTGCGGACACTTTCGCAGCTATTGATGCGTGGTGTCTCGATTGAGCCAATAAATGTTCATAGACACAGGAACAAAAAATATATACTGTATGCGATTAAGCTTCATTGTTTGGCGAGTGTTTTTCTCTTTTCGTCGAACATAGCTGGTACTCGGAGAGTCGAAAACGAGGCCATAACGCGTCTTACATCGGCGGGCTACAAGAAGTCCGCCGTTAGTCGCTACAAGGGTTTTTGTAGCGAGGTCACATGGTACGGTTTGCGCTAAAGTTGTTAGTCGTGTGACGTACGGATGAAAACAATGTTCTTTAGCTGAAGTAGGATCACACTCGACAATGGTGAATCGCCAATTTGTCAAACAGAGGTCATCGGGCTCATTTTCAGGCCGGAGCAATCAACGACCCCAGCACTGTGACCTGACAGCCAGTATCAACACTGGCAAAGACTGGCAGAAAGCGATAGGTTTTGATTCACAGTTCTGTATCTCTTCTATGTAGACACGATGAGCTCTCACCCAAAAAATAAAATAAATAAAAATAAAAATAAAAATAAAAGGACCCCCCCCCCCCCACTCCCCTGTTTCAAGGAAGACATTGAGTACGTTTTCAAATTAGATACAAGGCACGAACTAACCCATTGTCTGCTACTGACCATACTTTTCGGCGGAAAAAACGCGTAGTTACGCGTCTTTTCCACCGAGCGGTATCGTCGATCGCAGTCAAAGGGTTAGAGACATTACTGCTATAGTAATGCCATAGAACAATGGTCAAAGAAAACCATTCATTACGCCGTAGTTACGCGTATAACGTATTACACTCATCCTCAAGACATCGCAGCGAGAGATGGAACGACGACGGCAATTCAAGGGTAGTGCCAAAAGAGCTTGACGTTTTCCTTCCCACTACCCTTGTACTATCATGGCTAATCCACCACACGCAGCTTGTCCCACAGTCTTCATAGACGGTCTCAGCTTTGTGAAAGTCAAACTGATGTTTGAAAGAGTTTCAGACAGCTCTCCAGTTTGTAATGATCGTGTAACATTTTGTCAGCCTCTTTAGCATCGTGATTACATCGCCCATATGCTAGGTCATTCGTCGTTAGCTTAGGTAAGAAGCAGCCTGCTTTACCGTGATTCGTGTCTTCATGCTGACAGTTGCTAAAAACCAGCAGAAAAGGGAATCGACGCTCTGGCTTGACACGGAGGCACGGCCACTTCGATATTCTGAAGCACCCTGTTAACTCATTCAAGAGGCGCCGCATCAATAGCTGCGGAAGTTCGTATAGCGTTGCCGGCGGCAACGCTATACGACAATTTCGCAGCTATGGATGCGGGACGCCTTGAATGAGTTACAAAAGGGCCGTCACTACATCGTCATGACGAAGGACTGAGGGCCCTGTTTCAATAAGATGTTTTGAAGTTGGTTTTTAAGTCCCTTCTATTTATAGAAGGGACTTTTTAGGACGGGTCGCGGTGGGGCGAATTTAATAGCATGTCCATGATGTCAAAGGCGGGCAGGCTAAAGCTCTAACGATTGAAGTAACAAGATTAAAATTACGCCGTCATGTCTAGTTACGATACCCGTGACCTCGCGGCTGAAAGTACATTTGGCGCGAAGCGCCGTATGTGCGTATGTATGTATGTATGTATGTGCGTATGTATGTATGTATGTGTGTGCGTATGTATGTAAACAAGAGAATCTCTGATATTTCTGTACACACAAGCTTGAAACTTGGCGAAATACTTTCTTAATTGGGTGGCTAAGAGAGCCTCCGAGCATATTGTAATGGAATGTCTCATTGAAGACATAAACAACCGTTTATAGGAGGTCGTTTGACCCAGATTAGAGTCCGTAATTTGTGTCATGTTTACTTTACATTTTGCAAATAGCTAGTTTGGAGAAAGACATTGGATGAGTTCGTTAGCCAGCTTTGTATCCTTTCAACTTCTTTAGTAAAAATTAATTCTTGTCAGAAAAGAATTAAAACAGTTTAAAAAAAACTTTTACTTCGAGAGAAAGTCAGACAGTGGCGGTGACGTAAAAGAGGCAACTCTGTCACCACGCAGACACTGACATAATACTCTAAATATGACGTCATTCTATATCGCGCGCGCGCGGCTCTCTCCCTCCCTCTCTCTCTCTCTCTCTCTCTCTCTCTCTCTCTCTCTCTCTCTCTCTCACAAACATGCGAGCATCTCCAGGAGGAATTGATCCTCATACGCCCTCCAGGCGCATGAGAATCTATGCCTCTTGGAGATGTTTTGAGCGCGCGCGCATGCACGCACTAACACGCACACACACATCGACGCAAAAGAGCATGCAGGTGACCCGTGTACTTAGTATATCATGTAGCTAGTAAAGTCAACCTGCTTTCACACAAATTATAGCAAGACTAAAATTGTACAGTGAAGTTCTAGTTTTGTCACCCTTTTCTCAAGCCTATGAAGCGAACGTGAAACTCATATCACGTAAACTATAAAATTACGTAAAAACTAAAACTTACATCATGACAAATGACGCTTGACAAATCAATGACGCGTATGTCCTGCGCCCCTATAGAACTCACTGCCGCATTGGCAGATATGCGAGACTTTTTCAACAGGAGATAATTCATCATCAGAATCAGGTCAAAGACAAAAGGTAGAGACCATTGACAGCGAGGACAGCTCTCACATAGAAGGGACTGTGTGGGTTATGGTTCATCCCATATTGTTGTCTACCGTATTGAAAATACGATAGACTTTGAGATGGGGCTGGTCGGAGCACGTTCCGTAGCATGCAAATGACGAACATAGGCGGGCACACATCAGACTCTGACAGTGAAGTAACACGATAAAAATTACGTGATGCCTAGCTACGCCGAACCGCGATTTTGAACGTACATTTGGCGGGAAACGCCGTGTGTGCGTGTGTGTGTGTGTGTGTGTGTGTGTGTGTGTGTGTGTGTGTGTGTGTGTGTGTGTGTGTGTGTGTAGACACGAATTTCTCCTGTGTCTGTGTACGTACAGGTCTGAAATTTTAAGAAATGATTCCTTCAAGACTGATGTATCTCGGAGCACGATTTCAGCATTTTTAGATTGGATTAATCTTTAAAAAGAAAAATTGCCATTTATACAAAGTCGATTGACCCGCATTTGAGTCCGTAATTTGTGTTATATTCATTCGAAATTTTGAATACAGCTAGCTTCGAGAAAGACATTGGATGAGTTCGTTAACCAGCGCTGTATCTATTCAATGTTTTTGTAAAAAAGAATAATTCATCGCAGAGAAAAATGTCCACACGAAGAATTCTCGACTTTAGACAGTGACGGTGACGTAAAAGCACTAGCCACATTATACATTGTTGCTGTTGTTATACATTGTTGGTGAACGGACGCAAAGCACCAGACATGTCATTGTCATATATGAATTGACACAAAGAAAATCTCTCTCTCTCTCTCTCTCTCTCTCTCTCTCTCTCTCTCTCTCTCTCTCTCTCTCTCTCTCTCTCTCTCTCTCTCTCTCTCTCTCTCTCTCTCTCTCAATTCCATGGCAGACTATAGCATCTAGCTGTGCGCGGTTTAGTGGCGCGGGGAGGCCGCTATCGCGTGTGTGTGCGGTGTGCCACGGTGTTTATCTGTGTGTGTGCAAGTGTATGTGTGCACGCGCGCATCCGGCCTACGTGCTTGCGCACGCGAGCGCGCGTGTGTGTCAGTGTGTGTGTGTGTGTGTGTGTGTGTGTATGTGTGTGTGCGTACACCAAACCACTCAAATGGGTTACTTTCTTTACCACCCTTATGCAAAATGGGTGTGTGTAAAATTCTGGGTGACCAAGTCAGGCACCCATTTTTTCTGAGGGTTGTTTCTGCATTATCTTTCATTCAATAGTCAGAAAAAAATATCAAAATAGGATGTCGCCATTTCGCCAGATTTACTTCATGTTGTGTTTTGGCGATGCCCTGGGCCTGTGTGTTGACACGGAAGCGGAGTGTTTTCAGATCAACTTGTGATCGCCGATTGGTTGATTGAACGGAGTTGTTTCCCTTGCCCTTCCTAAAACGTCGTCTTTCGTCCCCAACAGTTAACCATTCTTCAGCGTTTGCAGAGGTACTTTATGCAATATTTCTTAGTTAAGAGCACGCCCAAATGTACTTGTTCAGTGCAATTATTTAACTGAGAGATGCCTCCAATCCCCGATACCCGTTTGGCCCAGAAAAATAAGGCGTCTGCTTCAGCCGTGGCTCGGTCCGTGTCTTCCTCTCTCTGACCGTTGAGTCTTGTAGTAAATGATAATAGAACCCCACGATTTTAACAAAAGCTTTCTTCTTCAATGAAAGGAATTCGTTCAATAACCCCATTACAAGGTCAATCTGCCACGCGATTTTGTTTCTTTTTTTTCTGACATGTGTGATTGTCAGTGATCGAAAAAGTAACTTGACACACGCATGCACAGTATCAGTTGACTTTAAAAAAAAAAAAAGAAATGGCGCCAGATTTCAATCTTCGTTTGCAAAACTGCCTCGCGATTCGAAGAACAAACGTCCACAAACAGGTCTTTCGGAATGTGCAACTGAAGTGTCGCTTTTTACTGTATTACCAGTTTTTAGTTCCCAGGGTCACCCTGGTCAGCCCCACAGGGTGGGTTTTTCTCTCTATTCTGGGGCATGTGTTTCTGTCTACCCTTTGTCCATTCACCTGTATTTGCCTTTTTAAAACTCTCCCTACTGTCTGCACTGCCTGTAGCTCTTGATATTGGATGTGTGTTGCTAAATGGTCTTAGCTTTATTTAGGCCCCATGTGTTAGGTTTATTTAACGTATTTGACCGGCTGGCGACATACATGGCAATGTTCTGTTTAGGTGTTTTTTTCACAAGCAGTGCAGGCACGTCCTGAGAAAGCCTTGTTGCTGTCGGGACGTTAAGCAATGTACAATCAATCTGATTCAAAATGTCAATTGGTTTACATGGCTGTATTGGACATGTTTGCAGCAACACCGTTTTGGTCACACCGGCTCAGGACTTTCTGCACACACCCAGCGCCGGATGGCAGCAGGATGTCCAAACCCATCGGGATCTATGGAAGTGGACAAGCACGCCCCTGGCCCTTCCTGGCACATGACCAAGGCCCATGGCCAAATTAGTCAGCTGCAGCATCATGGCCCCCCAGCCTCTGCCACAGAGGGTGCCTCTGGTAGGAAGGTGCATGGACGGCAGCGGATTGCTCCCAATTACAAACTGGTAAGTAAAGTGATTCTATGATCATCTTCATTTTATTGGCTGGCGTGCGTGCGAAGCAAAAGTGAGTTTATGTTCTGGGCCACTGGTCGTCCGTCCGTCGTCCATGGTAAACTTTAACTCATTCTACCCCAACACCAAAATCCTTAAATTTTGCCCCTGTCCTCTCAAGACCGCATTGCAGCGCAGGACACAGATCGACCATGATAGTTCAAGGGTGATGCCAGAATAGCTTGGCGCCCGTATGCGCCAAGCTATTCTGGCATCACCTTTGAACTATCATGGTCGATCCTTATCCTGCTGTGGTGTGTCTGGGGGTAGAATGAGTTAACGGTGGCATTTTCTCGGAGACTATTCAAGCCACATTCTTCAAGCTTGGCCCAAGGATACTTTGTGGCAAGACCTTTTTAAACATGCCAATTTGAGTGACCTCTCTCAAAGGGTCACGCAGGGTTGACAAATGTGTGAAAACTGCTTGCATTTTCAGAAAACGTGGATTTTGCTGCTGCAGAAGCCAGCACTCGTCACCGAGGTCACACATATGTAAATCGGCCATACACGGGATTACTCTTTTTATTTTTGTGCAAGGCCCCTTAAACCAAAATTGGGCTGTTTCTGTCCTAATGCAGCTTTGGTTTCAATCTTTCTTTCTTTCTTTCTTTTTCCAGTTGGCAAATGGCGCCTGGGATGGACCCGAGACTGAGAGTAGTGCCAGCGCATCGCAATACGAGGGCAGTGATGATGAGGAGTTTGTTCCTGGCTCGAGCTCACAGGATTGAGAGGGTGTGTCGGCATAAATTGCTGGGATCTCTGACATAGACAGTATTGTATCGACTATGTTAGATTTCATCAAAGTGGCAGGTTCGGGGTGGTCAGGTGTCAGTGACGCTAGTACCAGCAAGGTGCAGTGTGCGTTAGGGGGTGGCAATGAGAATGTGGATAGGCAGGAGGAACATGATGCTGGAAAGAGTGGGGAAAGAGCACTTACAGAAGAAACAGGTGTGCACGTGTCGCAGAGAGGGAAAGGAAAGTACAAATGGGACAAGAAACATGCATGCAAATTGTGTGGCAAGCTTGTCTTGAAAATGAGCACGCACTTACAAGATGTCCATGCAGATGAGGCAGACGTTGCTAAAATTTTGTCGATGAAAAAAGGGACCAAGCAGAGACGTCGAGCATGGATCAGACTACAAGATGAGGGTGATTACATGCATAACGTTGCTGTTCTTGAAAATAATCCGGATGTTTGATTCCTAAGTATCGCACCAAAACTAGTAAGGTAGACGACCTTCTCGCCTGTGGCCATTGCAAAGGGCTCTATCAAAAAAAAGCTGATCTCTGTACACTCAAAACGTTGCTGTCAGAAGCCAGGAGGGTTTCAGATCACTCGGCGAGGGGACGCGGCGCGCCGTGGTCGGCTAATGCTTCCAATACCCTTAGACGTTGAATTTTCCTTCTGTCACAAGGTCTTGGCCAGCCAGAGAGATGATGAGATAAGCCGTCTCATCAGAACTGACCCCTTGCTTCTTGAGTATGGAAAGAGATTATTTGACCGCAGGGACATTGAAGAACACACGGCTGGACAAATCAGCTCCAGGATGCGGGAGTTAGGGAGACTATTAAAGATTATCAGAGTGAGGTCAGAAATGAAAATCGCAAGTTTAAATGCTGTGATCAATTCAGCTAGCTTTGATCATGTTGTCCTGGCTGTAAAAGAGCTAGCAGATTTTGATGAGGACACACATCAGTTCAAAAAAAGCAATCTCGCAATGCGCATCGGCCATGCTTTGAAAAAGTGTTCACAGATCAAACAGTCACAGGCATCCAAACAGCTTGGGCATGGTTCAGACGACAGGTGGCGACAGGAGCTCTCTGAGGCGCAGCGGTTTGACTCTGTCTTCAACGGGGACTGGTATGATTGTGTGTCCGCTACAGCAGCCCAGTCGGTCGGGAAAATGACCATGAACAAACCCAAGCTGATCCCATCATGTGAAGATGTGAGGAAGGTCCAACAGCTTCTTGAGACAAGGACGGTTTCGGAAGATTATCCGACAGTGGTTAAAGCAACTCTTTGTGCTGTATCACTTTTCAACCGAAAACGAGGGGGAGAAGTTCAGAGAATGAAGGTGTCAGACTTCCAGAATGCTAAGATTGGATCGATCACCAATCAAGATATCTTGAAAGGTCTCACAGAGGTTGAGAAGAAAATGGTGAATCATTTTCAGCGAGTGGAAATCAGAGACAAGTTTAATAGGAGTGTTCCCGTTTTGCTGACGAAGAAGATGATGACAACTGTGGACAGAATCCTTCAAATGAGGCAATCAGTGCCAGCTCTCGCTGATTCCCAGTACATCTTTGCCACACCTTCTGGTCAGAGGCCTTACAGAGGCCATGATGTTCTGAAGGCCCATGCCCTAGAAGCAGGGGTGTCATACCCAGCCATGTTCACATTTACTCAGTTACGGAAGCAGGTTGCAACTTTGGCTCAGTCAATGGCCATCTCGGAATTAGACCAGGATCAGCTGGCAGATTTCCTTGGCCATGATATTCGGATACATCGCCATATCTACCGCCAACCTCAAGACGTCCTTCAAAAGGCAAAAGTGGCAAAGATTCTTCTGTCAGTTAACAATGGGATGACAGATTTTGAGAGTTGCATTAGAGCTGAGCTGGGCGATGATGAAGAGATTGACTTTGACAATGAAGACACATCAGAAACTGGCAGAGAGGTCTCGGGGGGAACAGCACCTGTGAATGAAGCAAGTAGCCAGTCAACAACACAGGAATCGATGAGCATGACGGAGAAAAGACGTCCAGAGCCTGATGACAGATAGTTTTGATGATGACAGTACTGCGTCAGCTCCTGTTCGAAAGAAAGCTAGATTTACAAGGAAACCATGGGGGGAAGCTGAAGAGAAAGCTGTTCAAACTCGTTTCAAGACACACCTCGTCATGAACAAACTTTCTGGAAAGGCCGAGATACAGCACGCAATGGCAGAGGAGCCCTCACTTAGACATAGGCGCTGGACAAACATTAAGGATTACGTCCCCAACAGACTGAAAAAGTTACAAAAGAAATGAATTGAGGTTCCCCGCCACTCGCGGTATTTTCGGTTTCATACAGATTTATTACAAGAGTGTTATAACTGGGGTGGTTTCAGCATGTATAGCCTGCTTTTTTTTATCTGATGGACGCCTGGATCATTTTGTATACTGTATAACCTTTGGATTTGCAAAACGAAACAGCCGGCTGGGGACAAAAGACAATAATAAGATAAGATAAGAAAACCATTGACAACGTAAAGATTGATTACAAGAGTGTTATTAGGGGGGGGGGGGGCTGGATCATTTTGTAATATACTGCATACTACTTAAAACTCTGCAAATGGAAGAATGGTTGGTTGTTGGGGACGAAAGACAATAATAAAGGCTGAAGTTTCAAGTGATTTCTTATGTTGTCAGTTAATTAATTAATGTCAGTGTTCTGTTCTGTCATTTTAACTCATTCTACCCCAAGACCGGAATCCCCAAATGTTGAAGTCGTCTTCAGAAGACTGCGTTGCAGTGCAGGACACAGATCCACCATGATAGTTCAAGGGTGATGCCAGAATAGCTTGGCGCCCATAGGCGCCAAGCTATTCTGGCATCACCCTTGAACTATCATGGTGGATCTTTATTTTGCTGTGGTGTGTCTGGGGTAGAATAAGTTAAGCCCAAATGTTGAAGTCGTCTTCAGAAGACTGCGTTGCAGTGCAGGACACAGATCCACCATGATAGTTCAAGGGTGATGCCAGAATAGCTTGGCGCCCATAGGCGCCAAGCTATTCTGGCATCACCCTTGAACTATCGTGGTGGATCTTTATTTTGCTGTGGTGTGTCTGGGGTAGAATAAGTTAAGCCCAAATGTTGAAGTCGTCTTCAGAAGACTGCGTTGCAGTGCAGGACACAGATCCACCATGATAGTTCAAGTTAGGCGCCAAGCTATTCTGGCATCACCCTTGAATTATCGTGGTGGATCTTTATTTTGCTGGGGTAGAATAAGTTAAGTGTTAGTTTCTTCGTCTGGGTCTTTTTCTATCTTTCATATTTTTCCACACTTTTTGACCCGCATCATAGTCATACTGAGGCTAAAAGCTTCAAATTTGTTCACTGCCATAATTCTATGCAAGCTACATTACAGTACTTACAGATGAGGACATAGACCAATGGCTTTAGTTCAAGGGTGGTGCCACAATAGCTTGGCGCCTAGAGGCACCAAGCTATTCTGGCACTAAGCCTTGGACTATTTCAGTCACACTTGTTGCACACACTGGTGTGTTCCGAATGATAAGGGTTAATATTCAAAATGCTCTGTTGCTGTTTGCCTGAAACTCCAGAGTACCCAAAACCAAAAAAGTCCTTTAATTTCCAGAATACATTATGTTGATTCTCACATCAATGCCATGATAAACTGTTTTGCTTCAGAAGGACAAAACGCAGCAATGTTTAAAAGATTTCCTCTGTAAAAATCATAATCGAAAGGTTACGGGCCAGTGTTTATTGAATTTTGCACCATACAATGTTAAAAATATTAAAGCACACATACACATTAAGTTGGAAAAAAAATTAATGTGAAAAAGAAGTATTCCATGAACTTGACCTTTTTACAGACGCCTACTGTTGTGAAGACACCCATTTTGACTGTAATGCCAGTTTTTGTGTGTGAGAGGCACCCACATTATTGGTAGAAACCCATTTTTTTTCCATCCAGTGGCTCTGTTTCTAGAAAATGTCTATTTTATTTTAAGTTATAGAGCTTAGTTATAAGGTGAGTTCTAAACATTCGCATCAATTCCAGAGCCCTAGAATAAATAGAAATATGGGAACCCATTTTGACATAAAATGGTAGGTAACCCCTTCTGACGCTTTTGTCTGCATGTGTGTGTGTGTGTGTGTGTGTGTGTGTGTGTGTGTGTGTGTGTGTGTGTGTGTGTGTGTGTGTGTGTGTGTGTGTGCCTGTTTATGTTTGTTGGATTGAGCCGTGTTGATTTTTATGATGAGAACAATAGCGGTTTTATGTACAAAATCCCCTTTATACTTTTTATATTTGCTGTAGTATAGTTTCAAGTGATAGAATGTATGTGTACATGATATACTGATGTGTGTGTGTGTGTGTGTGTGTGTGTGTGTGTGTGTGTGTGCGTGTGTGTGTGTGTGTGTCAGTGTGTGTGTGTGTGTGGAGGGTTGTGCAGGCTTGGCTTGGCGCCTGTAGGCTACAAGTTAATCTGGCACAAGCCTGTGCACGCGACAATTGCACACCGGCGCGTGTGTGTGTGTGTGTAACTGAGAGTGATTTTATGTACGTTATTTTGTTTTGCAGTGTGTAGCAAGGACAAGAATGAAAACAGGTCTGCGCACCTATTCTTTTATCCTTGGAAAATAAAGTTTCATTCATTCATTCATTCATTCATTCATTCATTCATTCATTCATTCATTCATTCATTCATTCATTCATTCTCTCTCTCTCTCTCTCTCTCTCTCTCTCTCTCTCTCTCTCTCTCTCTCTCTCTCTCTCTCTCTCTCTCTCTCTCTCTCTATTAAAACTTTATCCTGTCAATAAAACGTTTCATCATCATCTCTCTCTCTCTCTCTCTCTCTCTCTCTCTCTCTCTCTCTCTCTCTCTCTCTCTCTCTTTCTCTTCAGAAAGTCGGTTGACCCACATATGAGTCCGTAATTTTTGTTCTATTCACTTGGAATTTGGGGACAGCTAGCTTTGAAATAGACATTGGATGAGTTCGTAATCCAGCGTTGTCAGTACCTCTTCAACCTTTTTAATAATAATTAATTCATTTTTGCAAGTTTTGGATCCAGTATATACTCCCATCAAACAGTCAGCCCTGGCAGAGGCTGTGTGGAAGAAAACAGTCAACCCTGGAAGAGGCTGGATGCCTTTTGGATGAGTGACGTGAAATATCAAATGCGTCACTGTGTACACAGCGTCGTGAGATTAGCCATGAAGTGAAGCTTATGGTGACGTCATGTTGCTGCACGTGCCATTATTCTGAACACACAAAGCGTACTAATGGCGGGAAGCGGCGCCGTGTGTCCGTCTTTATTTGTGTGCGCCAGCATGTGTGTTGATCAGAGATTGGCTTAGAGAGGAGGGAAATGGATCAGAAGGATAAGCTTAAAAATATGAACAACTCTGAATGTTCTTAAAAGAAAAACGCATGTGAGTTCCAAACAATACGGTAGACTTTGGGATGAAATCCTCATCTTGTTGCTGGTTGTGTCGGCTGTTAATATTTCGTCCCAGGATAATGTTAGTAACTATCGACAGGCTACAAAAGATGTCGCAAAGAAAGATATCCTTTATCGTATATAGTGGATGGTGAGCTAAAAAACGTGACGCATTCACACCTGACATACTAGAAGAAGATATGCATCAAACATGCATCAGTGAATCAGCGAATCTTTATTTTATAAGATGAAAGGTGTTAACGAGGTTGACGACCTTATCATTTTTTAACAAACGTTAAAGAAAACAACAACAATAACAACGACGACGACAACGACGACAATAACACAACAACAACAACAGCAACGACGACGACTACAAGAACAAGAAATAACTAATTGAAGTGGAGAGGGAGGATAGGGGAATACAGCAATGCTGAAAACGAGGAAAATATGAGAATACAGCGATACAAAACATCCGAAGAGCTTGACGCCTCCAGACCTGGTCCGGTCTGGCATTATGCATCCTTGAACTATCACGTTCGACCTGTCATCTACAGCGCAAGGTAGTCCTTAACACATTCTACCCCAGGACCAAAATCCCCAAATTTTGAGGTTGCCCTCTGAAGGACTGTATTACAATTCTAGAGACAGATCGAGCATGATAGTTCAAGGATGGTGTCAGAATAGCTTCGTGGCGCCTATGGACGCCAAGCTATTCTGGCACCACCCTTGAACTATCATGCTCGATCCATGTCTTGCTGTGGTGTGTCGGGGCTGAATGAGTTTAAGGACTTTCTAATGTCGAAAGTGGGGTAGAAATTTTAGTAAGTACATATACTGACGAGCAAAAGAAATGTGACATCATTCGCATCATCGGAAACACTTCAGTGTTTCCGATGATTCGATGAAGTCGCATTTCTTTTGCTCGTCAGTAAATATGTAACAATACGGAATTTTCCGGAGCACTGTTGCAATGCACACCATACCACACAGGACTATTTTTACATCATTAGGACGCCCCGAAAAGAAAAGACCGTGACAGAGGCGTCACACGAACATCATTCACACCCATTTTCACTGTCACGTGCATGATATATAAGAAGGGTAGTGGGGCTGGTGAGGGGTGTGGGTAGGGGTTTGGTTGGGGATGGTGCAGGCATCCAGGCATAATGAACACACAGTTATGATGTGGCCAACGTTTCTGACGTGCAAGATCACTTACTTAACCCGTTAAGTGCCGAGACAATTTCAACACCACCCAACTGCAAGAGGTATAGATCCTCATGAGCCCCCGCAGTTGCGGGGGCTCAGGAAGATCTATGCCTATTACTGACATCACTTAGAATCCAAGTTCCTGGGACATCAATTATGATGTGGCCTACGTTTTTGACATGCAAGATCACTTACTTAACCCCGCGAGAAAATTTAAACACCATCCATCCAACTGCAAGAAGTATAGATCCTCATGAGTAACCGCAGTTGCGGGGGCTCATGAGGATCTATGCCTCTTGCTGAGACCACTTTGAATCCATGTTCCTGGGACAGCTAAGTCTGCGTCACTGGCACTGAACGGGTTGAATGTATTGACGAGCAAAAGAAACGTGGCGTCGTCGGAAACACTTTAGGTCTCAAGCATACACGATTATGATGCGGCCAATGTCTCTGACGTGCTAAAACATACTGACGTGAAAAAGGAGTGCGGCATTATTGTAATCATCGGAAACACTAAAGTGTTTCGAATGATTCCAATAATGTCGCTTTTCTTCTGCTCGTTAGTATAGTACAAATCTCGCCATAAAAACCTACAGCAAAAATCTTAAATAATAATAATAAAAAAAAATCAACATTTGAGAAACTTTGTGCTGATCTGTAATTTGGGAGCCTATGGCCAGCACAGACCAGCACACACCTGCGTCAACTTTGTCACGAGGTTTACGAAGCACATCTCAAATGGACGACACATGATGGTAATCCACGCAATTCTTACAGACGATTTCCGAAGAAGGTCAAAAACTGCGCGTCTCTTGACACAAACATTGGATTGACAGCCACGACAAGCATGCGATATCGCATGTTTGTCTGGGCTTTTAATCCACTGGTTTGCGTAAAAAGTCACAATCGTATATTAAGAGTCCATTGAGCCAGAGGTTTGCTGTCCGTAGGAATACGTGTAAATTACACACTTTACTTAACAATTTGTGAAATGTCGATGACGCAAATATACCACCATTAGACGGTGAATGGCTCGACACGTCATTTATAACGCAGAGGAAGGTCAATGAACAAGAGCAACAGGGGTGAGAAATCCTACCAGTGAGTTATTTGCCCCTGACGTCGGCGCCGAGCGTCGATAGGAATGATGATGATGATGATGATGATGATAATAATAATATAATAATAATAATAAATCACTCTTAAACTGCGCAGTATCCCTTACAAAAAGGCTCAAAGCGGGACACTGGAAAAAACAAACATACAATATACGTGTTTTCCTATTGACACTCCTATGCGTTGTCAGGAGTTTATAACTCGTGTGGTAGGATTCCTCGCCCCTGCGATATCTCCCACGTTCATGTGTTCCGAGTTGAATGAGTCGTGTCGAAGACATCACCATCAATGCTAAGAAGATCGAAACAAAAAGAAGGCGACGAAAAAGAAAAGGGTGCTATTTCATCTCAGTGAAAAGATCTGTGATAATTCTTTGTGCTGCTGGACTGGGTAAAGTCCTGGGTTACCCTGACACACAACCTCACGTCAGGTTCTAAATTCACAAGAGCTCCTGCAGATGCAGACGCTAATGAGAGTCTAGGCCTTTTGTAGACGTAAAATGTATCGACTTTTTGAGGAACTGCTAGTGTGGGTGCTGAAAACAGGAGCAGCTGGTCATTGGCATAGGTGTGACGCTAATTGCCCCGACGTTTTAGAGAGGTGAGCTTTCCATGCATAATGAACGAGGCTGACTGAGGACTGAGGCGTTGCAGTACAGGCTGACCTATTGCGTACAAAGTCATCGGTCGACGTCGGCCGCAGTCGGCCCGCGCGCGGACCGACTTCGGCCGATATCGGCCCGATGGCCTTGCGCTCACTGGCGACTGACTTAATTTTTCGGCAACACAGACACGCTTTGAGTACGTCAGAGATCATGCTACTTTAGCGATGCGTCATTGGCACTTTTCGACCAAAGATTAAATGAATACAACCCGGCCGGTATTTTCAGTCACGGCCGGATTTCAGATACGAGTAAAAAATTGTTGTCGTGCTTTGTTACGTTTGTGGTTGTGTTACGTTTAGGGCATGTTTGTATTAATCATAGGAAAGACCTGGCGTTCAGTTTAGTTGTTTCGAAAAAGTATCACGTTAACCTTTCGTTTTCTTTTGCATGGAGAATTCCCATCAAATTTTGTTGTGTAGTTAGAATGTTGCGTATTTTCACTACAGTGCTGAAAAGTCTTACCTATATTAGACTGGAAGGTTCTAGTAGCGGCGCGATCATTCTAGTGACCTCAGATATGACGTCAAAGATTTGTAGTAAAAAGGTTGGATACAATTCGCAACATTTATAGTATGCGCCCAGAAGTTTGTAGAAGGCTGTGGACAGATCTAGAGTGTTCTTTCTCACGAATATTAATGAGTTTTGGTTTCGTTTTCTTTTCTGATTGGTTTCAAGAGTTTTATTTTTTGCCGGATTGTTCTTGATGTCTTTAATAATATAAAAGGGGCTGTTAGCGAATTATTAGCGTACATTGTATGAGAGACGCAGTGTGTCAAAAGTGTTGATGTGTTGTAGAGGAGACAGTGTATCAGTGTTGGTGCATTGTATGGGAGACGCAGTGTATCAGAATTGTGGATGCATTGTATGAGACAGTGTACCAACGTGAATGCAGTTGTGGACTCATTGTGTTGAGAGTGCATCGAGAAAATAAAATATTGTTGGAACTGTTACTTCAGTGTGGTCTACAACCTTGTGCCACGTGTGACGAGTTGCAGCTGAGTGAAGTTTCTTTACAAGAACCCTACGTGCGTGCGTCTGGTGTGATTGTATCATACTATGACAACCACTACCACGTAACGATGCTTTTAAATGGTAGGTTACCTGGAGAAGTCGACAACAATAGCTGAGCGTGTGCTGGTGCGTGATTTTGAACCTTACGGCTGAAAACCGCAAAGTCCAAATCACACACCAGCACACCACCGCCATAACAATAGCCATTTCGATCATCGGAAAACCACAAAACGGTCCAATAAAAGGTTAACATGTGCTTGGCTTTTATTCATTTATTGAGTTCACAATGTTTTTGTCTACACAGCAGCGTACACAACAAAACGGGACCTTCGTGTGTGACTGTTTACTGCTGGAACACTCGCTGTTAAATTCGTCAATCGCGCGATTCATTCGAAAACAATGGCGGACCTTCCCGTGAATGGAAGTTAGCATGCGATATTGATTCTCCATTGCCAGCAGGAGGAAAAAGTCTGGCGACGTCTCTTTCACTTCCGGTGCAAATTGTGAGCGATTGATCGACGATGACAGCCTAATTATCTTGGCGCCTACACACACACACAAAAAAAAATTGCGGGAGAAGGAACGATCGAGGCAGCTCAAGGGCCGTGCTTGATTAGCTTGGCGCCTCGCAGGCGCCAAGCTAATCAAGCACTGCCCTTGAGCTGCCACGGTCGTATCAACGCCAGCGTCTTGTGCGTATCTCACGTCAGGAGACTATTTTGAAAATGCTAAATTCTCCAACGTTTCTGCTGTCCTTTAACTCATTCTGCCCGCGACACACCACAGCAATTTATCCCACACTTCAAACTGAAAACACCGTTATCATTTTTCTATTTAAATTTATTTATAGCACATCAATATCATATTGTGTCAGCAGCCATATCAATCAGTGAAACCAATCCATAGTTAGTATAAACGCACACATCAGTCAACAATAGGTTTGGGCGTAAGGGGGCACGTCCACATCACATCAGTTGATGGTTAGTTACTTATGTTTAAACGCTGAGCGGGAAACTAAGACCATCTCACGGCGGTCACGTTACAGCTGATATCATGGAACACAAGAAGAATGTTCCAGAGTCAAGCAAAGTCTCAGTGTTTTTGGTGGGTGAAAATGCCCCTATACCGCTACAGTTAACAGTGAACGTGCCCCAGAATAATAAACAAAGGCAAAGGAATCACAGAACATGTATACATAAAAACAAGTAATTAACAAAATGTGTAGAGTAAAGCAGTAATTTAAAGGCACGGTAACGAAAATTTGTTCAATATGTATGCAATGATATGTTTAAGCGACCCGGCAGAGAATGTATATGTACATCAATTGATATTATAATAACCTGGCAAATATGCGTGGAACCTCAAGAAATGTTTGCGGCACCACATTTCCTAAGTCAGAGAAAACCGAAGCACTCGGCGTAAAAACTCCGACGCCAGGTTTCCCATTTATGTATCATTACGGTGGCTGCTGAGGTGGAAGGTGGGTGAAGTCAATATCTGCCTTTACAGTCAATAGATGTGATACAACACAGTTCAAACACGAGACATTTAAACGTGACTATTGAACAATGTATTAAAATGCAGAGTGATAGGTAATACGGCAACAAATACAAATAAAATTGTAACAACTGCAAGCACTTGTGATTTAGGTTCAGATTCTTTCGAACTGAACGTCGTTAATTTGTAGCGGTATTTCAATGAAGGAACAACGATCTCATCCACATAGCGGTTACACGCGGTGACAGTGTGCAAAAGTGTAAACCTAGCGGTCACACTCGGTGACAGAAGGCATAACTATCACGGGACAGCGGTCCCACCCCCATAGCGGTCACACGCGGTGACAGAGGGCATACCTATCACGGGACAGCGGTCCCACCCCCATAGCGGTCACACGCGGTGACAGAGGGTATACCTATCAAGGGACAGCGGTTGGGTGGGCCCCATAGCGGTCACACGCGGTGACAGAGGGTCCCAAATATTCCTTACACGTACTAAATACATACACAAACATGCCAAAACACGCTAAACTTTATACATGCAAAACATGCAAGCACCGATAATTATATAATTTGTGCTCATGTTTCAAATGCACTAGTCCGTATGTGTACTGCAGACACATGACATACAAGAAACATGCTACATAAAAGATTAAAGGTAAACGTGCAAACACGTAAAACATTCCCATGCAAAATGTCAAAAAAAAAAACAACAAAAAAAAACCTAAAAAAAAAAAAAAAAAAACCACCACACACACACACACGCAAAACAACAACATATTCAAACGTAAAGCAACCACATAATCACGCTCACAACACAGATAACATAGATGGATCGACGCTACCTAACAAGTCCAGCCACGCACTGTGATCCCCGCCAAGGTAACAGAGATCATGCCCCGTCAGCACGCACTGATTCCAGGCAACCACATGCTCATGCTCACAAACAAACATAGATAACACAAATGGACTGAAGCTGCCTAGCGAGTCCAGCCACGCACTGTGATCCCCGCCAAGGTAACAGCATGCAAGACCGAAGCTACCTGGACGGATCAGAGGTCATGCCGCGTCAGCACGCACCGATGCCAAGCAACCACATGGTCATGCTCACAAACAAACATAGACAACATAAATAACATAGATGGACCGAAGCTACCTCGCAAGTCCAGGCACACTTCGGTGTAACCCCGGGAAGGTAACATGCTCACAAACACAGAAAACATTGAGCCAGGTAACTTGCAAGTGAAGTCACACTGCTGTGTGACCCCTGCTTGAGCGAACTGACTGCTGACGTTCGACAGCGTCGTTATGAAAGATGCTATTCCGCCTGAAACATGATGCAATCCGTAATAAGAAATATGGGAGGAATAAGGGTTAACTACCGACAGGCATTAATGGGCAATAGAAGGTACATGCTCAGGGGTCATGGCGAGGGGACTTTAGTAAATACAAGGTGGTGGGTAAAAAAATGCCTGTAAGCTGTTTGACCGCGGGTCTCTAATCTATGTCCTCATCTGCGTGGTGCAGCGGACCAAGGCTATGTACTGGTCTGTGAGCGAACCAGCTTCTCGCGTAATGCATCAGAGCGACTGACCAAATTGGGTCAGGGCCCTAAACCAGTCCCGGCGGCTTGAACGCCGGCTAGCGTGCCCTAGAAGAATTGCGTAAGTTCTCGTCACTCAGTGGACGTGACAGTCCAGCGCTCGGCCGGCTACTGTGCATTGCAGGTATTTCAGTGAGTTGGGCGGTAACTCAACCTCCTACTATGCCGTAACACATGTACGCCAGCGTTCCCCGTGTGGTATAAACAGCATTTTAATCTCAACGATAAAATCTATAGGCGCCAAGCTATTCTGCCACCACCCTTGAACTGTCATGGTCGATCTTTAGCCTGCATTCGTAATGCAGTCCTCAGAGGATAACTCCAAAAAGTGTGCATTTTATACCTCGGGCACAATGAGTTAAAGATTTGTTGTCAGTTCTACTTCTTTTCAATGATCTACAATTGGTCATAGTGATAGCTCTCGCCGTTGCCTCTTTGGGCGCGACTAAAGAAATTATTAATATCATTTTTTTTAAAGTGGACCCCCGGAATGGTGTACTTTATTTTAATGGCGATAATGCGCCCAGCTAGGTTTGCAGTCCATAATAGAGGATCACTTCCTTGTTCGAAAGGGACAGATTCGCTTCAAGAGCCCGGCCCTGCGCGGGATCACTTTCACAGACACACAACTTCCCTATGCTAGAGGCATAGATTCTCACGAGCCTCTGTAGCCGCAGGGCTCATGAAAATCTATGCCTCTTACTGGTTACAAGCATTGACCTCGTTACCACTTGATGTCGCCAACTTTTATTATTCTTGCCGGATATTGGCTTGTGTGCTGGTCTGTGATTTTGGACCATACGGCTTTCAGTCGTAAGGTCCAAAATCTTAGACCAGCACACGTACCTACTTCTCTGCTCCTCTGATGGAGTAAACTGTACGGATTTGAGTGTGCAACTATTTTATCGATTCGTCCGCGAAGTTCAGAAAAACCACAGATACTGAGATAAGCTCCATTTTCATCAAAACAATCATTTTCATCACTCGACCTTTCATCTCTTGTAACTGGGACACCGGACAACAATGAGGTATTACAAACTCGTCAAACGAGAACAGACAAGAACAATTTGTATCTTTTATCCCGGCTTCCAGTTAAAAGTATCCCATGACTGATTTCAGCCAATTGAAAAGAAGTTGAACACAATCTGAAAAGGACAGCGGAAACGTGCACATATTTTAGCATTTTCGCGTGAAATCCTGGCAGTTTTGCATATTTATGATTAAGAAAAATTAATTGAAAACAAAAGAGACTGAGTTCGCGAAAACTAGTATTTTATGCTTGTCTCTTTCCAATCCAAAAATAAAATCTGCTTGTGTAGATGTCTGCCAATGGGGTTATAAAAATACGTTTGTACGTATCAAGACGGAACATAAATCAATTTTTTCCTGCTAAGTCTGTGATTTTGTACCTTACAGCCTAGAGCCGAAAGGCCCAAAATCACACACCTGCAAACATAATGTTCTGGCCGGCAGACAGTTCTTGGTGACCGCAGGGTGTTATATCTACATGAAGAGAAATTATACTGGCGACCACTTTGTCATCTCTCCTGTCATTGCCGGCACTGACCGGATTCTATTTTGTATCATTCATCCCGACGGCATTGGAGAGTCGCCAGGAAGCGCCACCGTCCCACTCATGTGACACTGGTTGTCTCCCTCGATTCGCGACAGCTACCGCTGTCGTGGATGGAGGGACACAACCAGTGTGGCACCGTCCTTAACCCCTTCCTTGCCAATGGGCAGCAGAGTGTGTTTCTGAAACCTTCGTTTATTTTACACCAAAGAGCCATCCAAAGAAGATCGATACAAACTAGTGTCAGACCGCAGGAGGCATAGATCCTCATGAGCCCTCGCAGTTGCGGGGCTCATGAGGATCTGTGTCTCTTGCGGCTGGATCTTGTTGCATGTTTCCTTGGCAGGGAAGGGGTTTAAAGGCCCAGAAAACTCATTACATACGGTTATTACGACCTAACACGCAAAGAGGCCCTTGTGGTCCCAAAACGTAATTTGGGTGGAGCCGTTTTGGCATCAACACATTCAACTTGCGCTGAAATTTCCACAATCGCATTGTAAAAGTGCATATAAACTATATTGACGAGCAAAAGAAATGCGACATTTTTGGAATCATCGGAAACACTAAAGTGTTTTCAATGATTCCCAAAAAATGTCGCATTTCTTTTGCTCGTCAATATGCGAGAAGGAAATCAGTTGTTCGAATCATGCGTGAAGCCCTTTGGCTGTGTCGGTAGCGCTTTAGTCGAAGGGTTTCCCACAGGAATCACCTCAAAAAAAAAAAAAAAAAAAAAAAAAAAAAAAAAAAAAAAAAAAAACCACGTTTCAACAGCCAAGATAATAATACAGTGAACTCGGATTTGACATAATACCTGACTTTTTGTTGCTGTTGTCATATATGAAGCTTGTTAATTAACCCTTTTAGCGCCATGGGCGCATTTCCCGAAATTTGGAAGTGTTACTTAACGACTATGTACCATCTGCAGGAGGTGGACTGGCCATAATAATTGAAGGGTAGTGCCAGATTAGCTTGGCGTCTGGATGCGCCAAGCTAACCTGGCACTACCCTTGAATTATCATGGTCAATACGTCACCTGCTGTGGGGTGTTGGCGCTAAAAGGGTTACAAGCGAACTGATTTACATAGAAAATCTGAAGTGTGACTGGTCGGTGTCACTAGAAAAAAATGTTGTTTTTTACTCCCTCCCCCCCCCCCCTCCAGCTGTAAAAGCGTTCGACTCTCGTCCGAACGGTCTCGGGTTCGAATGCAGCTGAAGTCAAACATTGTTCAAACCTTGTTCGGTGCCCCTTATTTGTAATCACCTGCGTGGTGCACAAAAGACGTCACATCCTAAGCGTTTCGCTCTCGTTCTGTCTATGTGACTCTCTCTCTCTCTCTCTCTCTCTCTCTCTCTCTCTCTCTCTCTCTCTCTCTCTCTCTCTCTCTCTCTCTCTCTCTCTCTCTCTCTCTCCCCCCCCCCCCCACCCGAACCCCACACCTTCGACTTTCCTTGTTTCCGACCTTCATGTAAACTAAATCGTATTTTCTCGACAACTGCAGTTTCCCCATTAGATTTATTAAAACCTGACAATAACATGATCTCTTTCAAAATCTGCTGAAAATGTCAGCAGAGTGTGCTCGCATTCAGTTTATGCAAAGAGTTAAATACGACAAAATGTTGATACCACTTTAATGCGCGTGGTTTTACATCAGTTTTGCTGCTAGAACTAGAACTGCCATAGAAATATTATTCCCATATTTTTTTTATTTCTGCCCAAAAGAACCTGTTTCATTCTCTCCATGTCTAAATTCGTCAACGTTTTCTACAGCACGAGCCATCTTAACACCTTCTCTGCTAGTGAACGCAAAATTGTCTTTGAAAGCAAAGCTCATTCAACACTTAACAACCCCAACGATCCAAGGAACACGATATGAATATAGGGTCAGCAAGAGGCAAAGAACCTCATGAGCCCCCGCATCTGCGGGGGCTCATGAGGTTCTTTGCCTCTTGCAGTTGAGTGGTGACCGCATCTTTTTCCGGCAGTGAAGGGGCTGTTGCTCCTAGAATTTCTGTACGCAGCACGAAAAATAACCTCTCCCATAGGATACAACGATTTAATTCTTTTTTCGACAAATAAAGTGTCGTTTGCCTCTCAGGAGGAAAATGTTGTGATGGTTTTTATCAGATCTGAAGCAGAAATATCTGGAGGCATGAAATTAATCACACGGAGGCGTAGGGAAGGTGGGTGGGGGGGGGGGGGGGCGGGGGATGGGAGGTATGTTCCAGATTGCGGCATATTTACAACGTTATTCTGAAGCAGAATTTCGCCATCACACAATCCGTCATCTCGTATATTCTGTCTGAAAGAGGCACATATTTTCATAAGCCCCTTCAGCACGCTGGGGCTCATAACAATGTATGCCTCTTGCCGCCAGAGATTTTTACGTCATGCTACCTTTCTTGTCATCAGACGGATGATGGTGTCCAGATTAAAAACTTCAACGGATTACACGGTGCAGATTTTCATGGAAGATGTCCAACCAGATCCAGGAGATTAGTATCCAGTGCGCAGAAGACCATCAGGCATACGTCGAATGTGCGCTTGCCAACGTTGGCCGACGTCGGCACGAAAACCTTTTGCGCGCGTGGTAGCCCGTCAGACACTAGATATTTACGATAGCCTGTTTTGCATTGCGCAAGCTGCCTCGTTTTCTGCCAAGCTCTCAGAAGCTTAGAAAAGTTATATCTAAAAAAATAAAAACAAACAAACAAACCCAGAGAACATGTTGAAAGGCCTATTTGCGAACTTTCTTTTTGGTGTGTATACATTACTGGTTGTTTATATTCTTACAGCCAAGTGGCTTAATTTTGGTGTAATCGTTTGCTAAGCAACATTCACAAATATGTCAGAATCTGAGAAAATATTGTGAAAGGCCTAATCGCAAACAACATTTAACTCCTTCATTGCTGGAAAAACAAATGCGAATACCATTCAACTGCTAGAGGCAAAGAACCTCATGAGCGGGGGCTCACGAGATTCTTTGCCTCTTGCTGGTTCTATTAATATCCGTGTTCCTTGGATCGATGGAATTATTTGGAGTTCAGTCTGCCTTGCTTTTAACTCATTCTACCCCAGACACTGACATATAAGCTAAGGATCGACCATGATAGATCAAGGGTGATGCCAGAATAACTTGGCGCCTATGGGCGCCAAGCTATTATGGCATCACCCCTGAACTATCATGGTCGATCTGTGTCCTGGACTGCAATGCAGTCTTCAGATAACAACGGCAAGATTTGGGGATTTCGGTGTTGGGGTAGAATCAGTTAAAGACACTGGCAGTCAAAGGGTTGACATTGTTGCCGTTATAGTTTGACAGTCACTTGGCTTCATTTGCATAATGGTACGTCCAGCGCAGTATCTGTCACTCGTTCAGCTGTTTAATTTCTTTTTGTGTTTGGCGATTGTTTCATACGTTCTGAAACAATCGCCAAACACATTAAGAAATTAAACAGTTGAACTAGTGACCGATATTTTTCGAAATGAGTAAATCGTGTTACGTTGATGTTCGTTTTGGATTCCTCAGTGGGATTTCATCGTGTTTATGAGGGAATGCAGTTTTGGCCATTGTTTTACGCCGATGGGCGTTTTTAAATTATATATACGAGTTTACACACACACACATACACACACACACACACACACACACACACACACACACACACACACACACACACACACACACACACACACACATACAAGTGAATGTAGATCCACCGTGAAAGCTGAGAGTTAAACAGTGATCTACTGTATGTATTTCCCGTGGCTAATATACTTTAAAATGTGTGTGTGTGTGTGTGTGTGTGTGGGGGGGGGGGGTGAATTGAAATCAAATTTTAAAGTATTTTAAGGCTGGATGACAGGGGCGGGGCTCCCGGAAGCCCTGTTCCCCCCCTCCCCCCCCCCCCCCCCCCGAAGACTCGGCCCCTGCGTCCATGCCTGTCAACACATCCTCCTACACTCAAAGATAACGTCTCTATGATTTTGTCCGGGTGACTTCCTCGATCTGAAGATCTAAAGGATGTGAATGGGTTTTTATTTTTGACCAGTAGGGGGTGTAGATTCTCACAGGCCCCTGCATTCGCGGGAGCTCAAGACAGCCTGAGCCTCTTGCGCATCAAACACTAAATGTCATGACTCATACATGTGGAGGTGGTAGGCGGAGGGACTGGTAACACATTTGGTGGTCTGGTCTCAAATGTGCAAAGGCCCTTAGACATCTTTGACACCTTGACTGTCGAGAGCAGGTCAAAAAGATCCAACTGCAAGAGACATAGATCTTCATGAGCCCCCAAAGTCGCGGGGGCTCATGAAGATCTTTGCTGACATCTATTTGAATCGTGTTCCCGGGACAGCCGGGGCTCCTTGGCGTTGAAGAACCCTTTGGGTGTCGGTAGCGGTTTTTGCCTGCCGCAGGAACCATCCCGACAAAAACCGTTTAGAGTGGGAGAAAATATTCTGTACGGCCATAAAAACTACTTCTGATCCTCAGCTAAGCTGGTTTCAGTACAGACTTATCCACCGAATGCTTCCAACGAAAAGATATCTTTTTTTGAGAAAATTGTCAGATTAATCTGTCTGTACCTTTTGTGGAAGTGAGGAAGAAATCTTAACACACCTTTTCTGGAACTGTGGGCATGTCCAGTCCTTCTGGACAGATCTAATCGACTGGTTAAAAGATACATATAATCACTTTCCCACTCTCTCCCTGTCTGAGATATTTGTACTTTTTGGTAGACAGCAAAATATTGTCACAGATAAGGTGTTTGACCTTATTCTCTTATTGGCAAAATTTCACATATACAAATCAAGACTGCAAAATATTTTTCCAAATATTGTGCATTTTAAGAAGATGCTTAAATACCGCTATTCTGTAGAAAAACATACATACGTAATGAAAGGTAAATTAGAGATATTTAATCGTCATTGGTCTCTGTATTCCGAAATTACCTCGTAATTGTATTACTTTATCACTGCGTTTCTTCTCTCTCTCTCTCTCTCTCTCTCTCTCTCTCTCTCTCTCTCTCTCTCTCTCTCTCTCTCTCTCTCTCTCTCTCTCTCTCTAATCTCTCATACTCAGTATATTGTAGATTATAAGTAAACATTATGTCTTTTTTTCTTTGTTAAGGTTGAAAGTTATGTGTAGTATATTGTATTGGATCTGTAACTCTGCAATTTGTAACTTTGGTTGTGTTACGTGTATGTGTGTGTGTGTGTGTTATGCAAATAAAAAAGTAAAAAAAATTTTTTTTTTTTTTTAAAAAACATGCTTTTGGACGATGTGTATCTGTGTAAATAGTTCTAACAGTCTTTCCTTCTTTTAATCAATGCATATGGACTACGCAGATGGGATTTGATCTTAGTTTGGTCAGCCGTTGATAAGTAATCTTGCACCCTTGGAAGATAACTTTCCAAGCACAAGTGTCCGAGATGATTATTGAACTATCTGCGTCTATGTTGACACTTTTTTGTATTCTCTAATTGCTCTAATAATTCCAGATTACGTCAGAAAGTGTGTGCTTATATCAGGATATTTTACCTTGAAGTCTTCAAACTTAAAAAAAGTTTCCGTAATTATCCATAAGATCTCTAACCTGAAAGATCCCATTGCATACCCATTCGGGGACATGTACAATTTTTCTATCAAGCACAATATGTACATTATAATAAATACATTCATTTGCAAAATCACTAAAACACTCTATCGTACACTTATTGTACACTTTTTTATAATGTCTGAGAACATCAAACCAAAACTTGTTGTCAGCACACTTTAACATCAGTATATTAGCAAACTCCCCTCCGAGCTGAAAAATGTTTACAAACCTAGGATATGACGAGAACAAAATCGTTTTCACAAGAAAGTCATTACAGTACAGTCTTCTCAGCCAGCTCACCTTCATAGATGAGAGGAATGAGTAAATATCCACCATTTTCAAACCACCTTGCTCAAAAGAGGAACAAGCTTGAGATTTGTTAACCTTTCCCCTTTTATTGTTCCACAGGAACGAGAAAAATAATTTATTTACTTCCATCAGAAAAGTGTCTGCTGGATCCGGAATATTAAGAAATAAGTGTACAATTTGGGACAATGCAAGGGTTTTTATAACAGTTACTTTTCCATAAGGTGTCAGGTCCCTTCTGGACCAGACTGAAATAATCTTCCTAATTTCTATTAATTTATTTTCGTAGTTTATTTTCACAATATCTTCAGTATTAGTAGAGAATTTTACTCCCAAGACTGTAAATATACTTTGGTGTCGGTAGCGGTTTTTGCCTGCCGCAGGAACCATCCCGACAAAAACCGTTAACGATGCCAAAGGGTTAACGAAGATTGCGGAAACACAGTCGGCGTCGACTGGCAGTGAAGGAGTTAATACGTGGGCGTTTCTCTTGCAGTTGCAAAGGAGGAGATGAGTCCAGACAAACAGCACAGGCTTGGGAAAAAGAATGCGTTTTCTTCGCAGATATGAATCAATGTTCATAGTGCTAACAGTGCTCATTTCTTCTGGTCACTTGCAAGGGTGAGGTAGGAAACTTTTTTTCCACTATGTATATATCAGTGTTCATAGTTCTAACGAGATCCATTTCTTCTTGTCCATATGCAGTGATTAAAAGAAGGAAAGACTGTTAGAACTATTTACACAGATACACATCGTCCAAAAGCATGTTTCTAATTCAGCCTGTCATTAAGGGTAGTTTTTGCCCGACCTGACGCGAAATCCAGACCAACAAGGTGACTGCTAAGCGTGTAAAACGCAGAGAGGAACCCAAGGAAGAAAGAAACACTTTTAAAAGACAAGAAAACTAAATGGAGCGGTAGAAAACGCATTAAGTATTGTAAAAAATGATATTTTTCACACACTTAAAGGTTTTCTACAAGTATGTGAAAAATGACATTTTTCACATACTTAAAGGATTTGCTCCATTTTGTTTTATTTTCACACGAAACCCTTGCGGCGACATTGTTACTTCATTTTTATATAAAAAAGACAATTCAATAGATACAGGACCTTATGGTCTCTGGATATGACTCTTGCTGAAGGTTGTTTTCTCTAATGGGAGTGCCATCCAAGACAGCAAAGTCAAGAGGCCTCCGTCGGGCTTTCGCTGCTAAGACAGCGTTTCCTAAGCCTATTGTAGTATTGTGTTGTAACTGTCTTATCTAAGCGTGTTTTTTTTTACCCTTCCCGCCGTGTGTTGGCCTTAGTTGCCTGCTCGGCGTTAAAACTAACTAACTAACTAACTAACTAACTAACTAACTAACTAACTAACTCTTTTCTAAACGTATTCCTTTCTTAGTTAGGTTCTTCTATAGACAAAGGCGATAATATTTTGGCCCTACACTTGCGGTCTCATGGTCGATTTATTCCATGTGATTAAATGTGATGTACGGTTGTAAATGTGGGCGGGCACATTGACATTTCATGAGCCAGTTTATCAAAATTACAAGAATAAATTAAATGTGTTTTTTTCCACGGTCCACATTGGCTACAAATACCGTACACTTTAATCCCTTCACTGCCACTGGACGCATACATCTCTGACTTACTCCATCTGTATGCCCCATCTCGCACCCTCCGCTCTTCCTCTGACACACGTAAATTTCGCCTTCCCAATTTCAAATGTAAAACACGTGGCGGTCGTGCCTTCTCCCATCTTGGCCCCGCCACTTGGAACAGCCTCCCCGCCCCTGTCCGTAACTGTCAAACGCTCTCCTCATTCAAATCACTTCTCAAAACCCACATCAACAACGCTGCCTTTTACTAGTTCATTTCTCCAGCCATGCACAATTCATCACCACTGTCACGTGTGTGTGTGTGTGTGTGTGTGTGTGTGTGTGTGTGTGTGTGTGTGTGTGTGTGTACGTATGTTGTGTGTGTGTGTGTGTTAGCTGTTAACCTTTTCATTGTATCAGCGCTTAGAGCTACTTTTAGGATAGACTCTTAACAAATCTCCTTTATTATTATTATTATTATTATTATTATTATTATTATTATTATTATTATTATTATTATTATTACATATTGTTTCTGAAATCTTTTGTTCATTCAACGACTAAGGCCACAACGGTTCAAGAAACATGGCTACAAATTGGTCTCAGTAAGAAACAAAGATCCTCATGAGCCCCCGCGACTGCGGGGGCTAATGAGGATCTATGTCTCTTGCAGTTGGATTGTGTTTGCCTTTCCTCGGCAGTGAAGGGGTTTATAACAATTCGATGTTGTTGTTTTGATGATGCTGCATCCAGGCAACTTTTATTGGATGCGGGGGATGTTTTTTGGTATGCTTCCAGAACGAACAATATAGTTGCATATATGCATATTATATGCATCAGACGCTGAATTCTAAAACGTGTATTACTTTCTATAATCATGTATATCAATAAGTACCTTTACATTCTTATTTTCATTTTTATATTAGAAGAAGGGAGTGGGGGTGGGGGTGGGTTGGTGTGTGTGTGTGTGTGTTTGTGTGTGTGTGTGTGTGTGTGGGGGGGGGGGGGTGGTGGGGGAGGGGGTGCGGGGGGGTTGGTGTTGGGGGGGGGGGGTCGAGATAAGGATGGTGAGGGGGTGGCCGGTATGTCTTTCTTCTCCATGTGTGTGTGCGTGCGTGCATGCGTGCGTGCGTGTGTGTGCGTGCGTGCGTGTTGTGCGTGTGTGTGTGTATGTATGTGTGCGTGCGTGTGCCTCTGAACTATTGAACGCTTTTTCTGTTGACAAACACACACACAAATGTATTTTGCCTCTGAAATATTGAGCACTTTTTCTGTTGACGAACGAACACCAAATTGTGTTTAGCCTCAGGCGCCTGTTTGAAATTACCCAAATTACACCACTGTTGTAACCGGAAATAAGACGTGAAGAATGTGACAAAAAGGACATCGAACCGCTGAGTTTCAGTCGTAGACCGAATACGCGATAACCTCCTCATTAAGAGGTGCATAGATGTACATTGTAACCACGATAGCTCTCCGGTACAACGTATGTGGACTGATCCTGACAGCGCGGGTACTTACTGCCGGTGTGCCATGATGCCTTTCGACGCAGCTGAATTTGTTGAGAGTTCGAGGAAGAAACTTGAAAGAACCTGTTGACAGAGACCAGCCCCCTCCCCCCATACCCCCTCCCCCACCCCACCCAGTTGCAGGACACTTTTCCAAGCCAGCCACTACCAACCAACTGTCCCTGAGAATTTTGCGTGAGTTGAAAAACATCTCAAAACAAAGCCGTTATTGACTATGGCAGGCAGATACTGGCTGT
This sequence comes from Semisulcospira habei, assembly GCA_036245525.1. Classification (NCBI taxonomy): domain Eukaryota; kingdom Metazoa; phylum Mollusca; class Gastropoda; family Semisulcospiridae; genus Semisulcospira; species Semisulcospira habei. The sequence continues at coordinate 121,986,821 of BTPG01000005.1, forward strand.
TGAAAATAGCGCGCAACTCGACCCAGGTCAGCTGCATGAGCGAGCTTAGTCCTGCGCCAGCCACTAAGCAAGGTGCTCCGCTGTGGCCGAGCACCTTGCTTTGTGGCTGGCGCAGGACTAAGCTCGCTCATGCAACCGGCCTCAGGTCATAACCACACGACATGCGGTTTATTCTTTCTTGAAGGACCATGGGACTCCGAGACCAGCCAGAGATGGCCAGTATTAACCCAGTCACTGCCGAGAAAAAGTGAACACAATCCAACTGCGAGAGACATAGATCCTCATGCGCCGACGCAATTGCTGGGGGTCCACGAGGATCTATGTCTCTTGCTGACACCACCTTGTATCTGTGTTCCGTGAACGGGCGGCAGGTTCTGGTATCATGTCGCCATGAGAGCCGCTGTACTTTACAAGTAGACATAACTGGATTGGAGTGGATATGAATGGAGTGGACTGTGTTGTATTTTATTGATCCTCGAAACGTTCATCACAATATCAACCCCGGCGGTGCCGAGGAAATAAGTGAGCGCAATTGAACTGCAAGAGACATAAATCATGAGGATCTAGGTCTCTTGCTGACACCACTGTTTATCTACGTTCCTCGGACGGCATAGGGCTCAGTCTTCGGCGTCGAACTGAGTGATTCCAGGAACACTGTCTAAGACAACTGACAGTAAAGGGGTTAAAAGCATGACAGATTCAGATCTAGCGAGGGCAGACAATAATCGTGCACGTGCACGCGACGACAGTCTGGGCTTTCCCAGATCGACAAACTGTTTTGCGACTGTTAGGCCAGCAGTCCGGATCTCCCTGTCCCATTCGGTCTAAACATACATTATAACAATTTTACTTTGCACGGATTTAAGGCTTGCAAGATCCCCCCGAACAAGCGGTGGCTCATTTAGATCTAAGCCTTTTGGAGATGACTGGTTGTGCAATTCCTCCAAGAGTTCGTGCTCTTTCACAAGCCTGCAGCCCGACCGACCACCCCCCCATGAGAAATCACCTGTCATTACAGACCACTATTTAGGTGGCTGTAACCACCTAAATGATGGTCTTTAACTCATTCAGCCCGACGCACGTATTTCCCAAATTTTGGAGGCGTCATCTAACGACTATGCACTGTTGCAGGAGATGGATCGACCATGATAATTGAAGGGTCGTGCCAGATTAGATTGGCGCCGACAGGCGCCAAGCTAATTTGGCACTACGCTTGAAATATCATGGTCGACCCATCCCCTGCTGCAGTGCGTCAGGGCTGAATGGGTTAATGACAGGTGATGCATTTTCCCTTCAAGACTGCTCGTAAGGGAACCTGTCTGAAAAGTCCGCTGTTTCTTGTAAAAATAAAGGTGGCTGTTTAAAGTGTGACTAACGTCAGAAATTTATAGTACGAGTTGTGGAACTTTTGGAAAGATGTCTGCCGCCAGCTGATTGCCGCCATTGCTCGGGTCTTTCCGGAGCGTTTCCGTCAGTGATCGGAAAATCGAGCTTCTCTGATCCTTTCTCCAGTCATAACGGCTGATCGGTTCACCTTAGAGCGAAATGACTTGTATCATTGGAATCAGATTTTAACAGTCTGCCGATCCAATTTTACTTCAAAAACTGACATTAGAGGCACTTTAAAGCGGGCTCTGTACTGAATAACCCTACGAGACGAAGGTCCCGTCGCGAGAGACAAAGCCACTGAAGCCTGCAAGGTCTCTTCCTCATTATGATCGATGCCTCTCGGCTGCTGGCAGACCCACGGGAGATTCTCACTGACGGCGCAGGATCTATCTCAGAACAAATTTCAGCTCGTTAACCAATTTCATCCTGATGCTGATTTTGTTTCTCAGAAATGTGGTTATTTTCCTGTATTGCCCATTACAGATTAGATATATCAACCATCAAGAGGTAGATCCACCTCTTAGTTCAAGGGTGGTGCCATAACAGCTTGGCGCCTTAGGCGCCAAGCTATTCTGCCACCATACTTGAACTATCATAGAGTAAATATCATTGTCAACTCTATTTCAAGCAGTTGGCGTATCAGGATGAAAAAGGGTTGAATAAGCAAAAGACACTTGGGCTGACGTCGGCTCGAAGACGTTTAGTTACTGGCGACTGCCTTTCTGGACGAACCATCGATCTACAAGACGAATACTTAAAGTACCATTATGCGTAAATTTGAAGACACATTTCAGCACCATTTGTGTTTGTTATGCCTTGTCGACACACCTAATGAAGTGTAACAGCAGTTGGAACACGCAGCAAAAGCACATGCGTAATCGCTCTTGTGTATTCTGCGCTGCCGTTAGCGTGCTAATCTATTTTTAGCTGTTTCTCGTACTGATAGAGTTGTATTTATAGAACGGAGTGCAGTCATTGTCAGGTTACTTGATATAAAGACGACGTGTGCTGAACTGGATTGTCCGGTGTCTAAATGAACCATAACTAGACCTGTGTGTAGCGTTCCGTAACCATCTGTTACAGAAGTGTATCTTTGAACACTTATGGCGGTGGTGGGCCTTTAACCAGATGAAGCTGTGCCTTGAGAAGGCAAAAGGGAGTATATCAATTTTGTGAAAGCTAGATTTTCAGTGTATTGCGATAAATCTCGCGCTTTTCACAAAAAATGGACTTACTGCTTTTGAAGACAATAAGTACATTTTTTGGTGAAAAGCAAGGTTTTTTCATTGTATTAAAATGAAAATCTCGCTTTTTACAAAAGATGCACTTTAATGTCTTTGGCATCACAGGGCAGATCCGTAAAGACTCATGAAGATCTGGGTCTCTCTTGCGAGACGGTCTCTGTCTGTTTACCACTGATCGATACATGGGTGCACAAGACTGGAGGCCTATCTGATGAAGGTTACGGTCACGGCGAGTGAGCAGGACACTCGAGACGCCAATTTCCATCGGAAGGCGGCCGTCCCAGGGTGTCGATCCACGTTTTGTGACATGGGTCTATAGAAATACATTGAGCAGGGTGCAGCTTTGTGATGGTCACTGGCGCGCGCCGCAAAATCAAACAACTCTTCGGTCCAGAAAGCGATTTTTAGCGTCTCTTTGAGCAAAGAGTTTTCCGGCCGAACGGCCAAATCATAACTGAGTTTTCAACGAAAAAAAGCGGATTAACCCTTTTCATCCTGATACTCTATTGCCTGAAATAAAATTGACTATGATAGTTCAAGGGTGGTGCCAGAATAGCTTGGCGCCTCAGGCGCCAAGCTATTCTGGCACCACCCTTGAACTAACATGGTTTTTCTATCTCCTAATATGTAATGTAGCCTTCACAGGACAATAAGCGATTAACCAAAAATTATGAATTCAGCCTCAGGATGTAATGGGTTAATACCCGGGACAAACATGCCATACCGGGCTTTAATCTGCTGTTTTTGTCGAAACTCGTGCAAATTCGACCTACTTCTGAATATCATCTGTAAGCTCAATAGTTCAACGGCTGTTAGCTTACAACCAGAGACACTAACACAAGTGTCTAACAATAAGCGATTGGTCTTTGAAAGGACGTGCTGGATGAATGGGCGTCGATGGATCCAATGTGACTGACAGATCGTAACTGCACAGGTTTCAACGATAAAAAAGCGGATTAACCCTTTCCATCATGTTACACTATTGCCTGAAATAAAATTGACTATGATAGTTCAAGGGTGGTGCCAGAATATCTGCGTTTAAGACGGTATGTGTGACGGTAAAGCTCACCATTCATTCATTCATTCATTCATTCATTCATTCATTCATTCATTCATTCATTCAATAATTCATCTAACTGTTTGTCTATCCAGCGCTGAGTAATTCCCCTTGGTGCGTGTACATTTCTACCAGCGCTAGCCTCACCTATCTGGTTTGTGAGCATTCATTCATTCATTCATTCATTCATTCATTCAACCACAGAGATACTAACACTCTACAAGTACTACAAGTGTCTAACAATAAGCAATAGGTAGCTGAATGGACGTGGTGGATGAATGGGCGCCGATGGACACAATGTGACTGACAGATAGGTCGTCTGGTGCGCTGGTAGATGGACGGTTTAATCGTTGCATGGATCGAAGGTGACTGACTGACTGACTGACTGACTGACTGACTAAATGAATGAATGAATGAATGAATGAATGGTCAGCCTTACCGTCACACATACCGTCGCAAACGCAGATACCTGAATTGCTAGTAATAGTACGAACAATCTTAGTTGTATCGCTGAACTCAAGCAACTGTCCTCGTCCCCCAAAATAAAGAAGTCAGGTATAAACTGATGCCAGAGTTGCAGTGTGCAAATACCAGTGACTACAGCAGCTGGGGAGGAGTTGGATAGCATCGATTTACCCCACCACGCAAAGGAACACGACAATCGCTTTACAGCAACTTCCGTGCCCGAGCTCATGTACTGATCGTTCATCTTACGTGGTGAGATCTAGCGTGACGTGAAAACAACAATTAACTTCCCCATTGCGCAATGCAAACAAGTAGACGAAATCAACGACCTCGTGCAAGAGGTATAGATCTTCACGAGCCCTTGCGGATGCCAGGGCTCATGAGGATCTATGCCTCTTGCAGTGGCAATAGTTTTCATTAAGGAATGTTCGCCACTCTGCTCATGCCCCTGTGATGTTATTGTCACAGATCAATATGCAACAAAAACATGTTACGTTATTCTTCAGTCTCTTTACGCCAGACTGCGTTGTCGTGTTCAACATTATTACGGCAATCACAAGACTACCCCCCCCCCTCCCAGCGCGCTCGCATCCAACCCCCAGCCTTATTATCCCCCCCCCACACCTCCACCACCATCTTTCCAATTTTTGTCAGAGTTCAATGAACCACGAGAATGCATCCCCCCCCTACCCCCGGCCCTCCCACCATCCCCTCCCCCCGGCCCTCCCACCATCCCCCCCCCCCCCACTCCCGGGATCCCCAAGCGCGGCACACATCCAGCCCATGAACTTCTACCCTTTTCTCTGAGATACATGTATCTTTGCTCTCTCGCCGCGCGACAATATGCTGAGCAAACATAAAACCTTTTCAAAGTTCCCTGCCAAATCAAAGGTTTGAATTACAAATTGATCAGATCGACGTTTCTTTTTAGGACGACCTTGACCACTTTACTGCCAGTGGACGCACATTGTGATTGTAGAATGCAACTGTAATTGTAAATTTACTGTCAAACGATCCCCAGGCGTCCAAGGAACAACGGACGCAAAGTGGTTTCAGCAAGCAAGAGTGCGGGGGCTCATGAGGATCTATGCCTCTTGTATTTTGGTGGTGCTCAATAATGTTTCTCGACAATGAACGGGTTAGCGGTGGGTGCATGACGCAATCGCGTCTCACGTTCGTGTTTTCTTATGATTAGGCACTCCAGCGATGAACATCGTCCACCTGCCAGAGACACAGATCCCGATGTGCAGAGGCACAGACTCTGATGACATATCACACCCTCTTTACTTCCCCCCCCCCTCTCCGCTCCCCCCTCCCATCCCATTCGGTCTTAGGAACCCTGACCTAAATCAAGCCAGCAAAAGGCCCAGACTTGCCGCTTATCACAATTGTGAAATGGGACGTTAACTCATTATACCGCGTATCCGGAAGCGGCACGTCTCGAATGAGTTAACAAGAATTAGGTTAGGTGATGCGCAGATTATCATAAGCTCAGTAATGCCACAGATGCTGACGGCCCCTCCCAGCCTCCCCCCTTATCACCCTCACTCATCCCTTTCAGCCTACGGATCACTGGCCAAGGCCAGTGAAGCCAGCAAGAAACGCAGATTCCCAGGAGCCCCTGCATTTGCGGAAGCTCACCGGGATCTATGCATCTTTTCAGATATATATGGCGTTCATCAGTGATGCAAGTGTCAGTTAACTTAGATTAACGTGCAGAATCCCAGATAATCACGAATCTAACCATTTAGTTGGGTGTCGCCGGTAGCGGTTTTAGTCACGATGCTTCCTGCAGGAATCATCGCGACTAAAACCGCTACCGACACCTAAAAAGGGTTAAATCACTGTCGGAACCCCGACGCGCAACGTGCACGCGTCTCTATCCCGACTCTGCCACATGCACGTGATGATCGTTGCGGAATCGATCATCATCTCGGTGCTATGTGTTGAAGAGACGCTCGACTGCGCAACTATCGTCCCATGCCTGTGGATTCTGCATTCAATAACAGCGCACCCCACCCGTTTGCAACAACACCGCACTTACTCAGGCTTTTGTCCCCCCCCCCCCCCTCCTCAACGAAAACCACTGGAAGGAAATGAGGCCATGTCGTGTGGCTCGATCTGCCAGTCCTCTTAGTGAAGCCGCCCGAAATTCATGTCTATGTGCATGAGGTGTAGATTGTCATGAACTCTTGCGACAGCAAGGGTTCATGAGAATCCACAACTTTTACTAGCGAGGTCAGCCACCTAACCTCCTCAGATGGAGGATCTCATCTAGGCTTCAAGTGATGGAGAAACAAATAGAAAGCAGCTCAGGAAAAGATAGACAAAAAAAAACCTCTGAAATAAAATACACCGAGCTGCAACATACGGTCGCCCGATCTGCACAAGAAAGAAGAAATAAGACAAGTTTTCTTATTAAGCCTTTGGCTGTCGTTAGAGGTTTTTGTCGCGATGATTCCTGCCGGAATCATCGCGACAAACACCGCTAACGACAGCCAAAGGGTTAATTCTAACAATCGTGTAAGAGCCTCGATACCTTAGCAGTCTAGTTCATCGAAAGGAAGCTTGAAAAAAAAAATGAAACTCTTGTTAAAATATTAAAAAAAATAAAAGAGCCAAGGAGCTGGAGAACAACAATCCAGGGATCGCTTTCTCTGTCGCTTTTTTGTCAACACTTGATCCGCAGAGCAGTAGGGCAAGATGGCATGCGCGCGCGCACGCATACGCACACACACACACACACACACACACACACACACACACACACACACACACACACACACACACACACACACACACACACACACACACACACACACACACACACACACATATATATATCAGGAAGCTGAATGTGAACCCCTCTGTCCTTCAAACTTTTTACTGCTCTTTTATTTATTGAGTCTGTCATCACTTTCGGTTCTGTGTGCTGGTATGGAGGTCTGAGTGTGAAGAACAAGAACACCCTGGCACGAATGGTAAACATCTGCAGCAAAGTGACTGGCAGTAAGCAAAACAGTGTGGAGTCCCTGTATGAACAGCGTGTGGTGAGAAAGGGTAGGCGGATAGCTTCAGACAGATCCCATGTCCTTGCCCACCTCTATGAACTCCTCCCCTCTGGTCGCAGACTCCGCACGCACAAAGCTAGAACACTTAGACTACAGCACAGTTTCATCCCCAAATCCATCACTCTAAGCAATCTGTAGGTACATCCACGCATACCCAAACCTAACTCCTCCCCCTATCCCCCTTTACCTGTGCAATCAGTAGGAATGGAGCTTGTTGATTTTAGAGAAGTGATTATATTGCGTTTCATTTGGTGGTGAACATGAACATACTGGGATTGTTGTTACTGAGTGTTTACCCACTAATTATTTTACTATGGTAGACTTTAATTATGCAGTTTGTGTAATAATGTGTAATAATGTACTGAGATGTTTGTATAATAAGTAGTGAGGGTTAGGACTAGGTTGAAACACGCGTATTATGTATGCATATGTAGAGGTGGGTGTGAATGTATAAGTGCCGCTCAGTTCAGTCCATAAAAGATGTTTGTGTGAGATGTGTAAGAGTTATGTGTAAAGATTTTGTAGTGTTTACTTTATATCCATTTGGAATTTGTAGCTGTGCAAGTGCAGGGAGAAAATGTTCATAATTATGCTATAATGTTTTTATGTCTTGTTTGTACTATTTGTTACTGATAAATGTACCACAAGCGAATTTCTCTTTTCGAGATAATAAAGTACTCTTATTCTTATTCTTCTTATATATATATACAGGTCCACCCCGCCCTCCACGAGTCGCCTGCTGCCTTGCAGGCCTGGCCACTTGGCTGCGGAAAGGCTAAGGGAGGAAACCCCTGACATCAAAGCCCCCGTGTCTCCGGGGAAGGCTTTTGAGCCAGAGACTAGGACAAGGACAGTCTGATATAAAACCTACGACCCGAGGACCTCGATGCCATCGTCCCAGCTTGCTAGGCCATGGCAGATGAACCAAGGGTTTAAAGGGTGGGGCCAGTACTGCGCACACTGCACTCCACCAAAAAGCTCCACCGCGCAGGCTCTAGGAAACGTCCACAGACCATGACACTGACCATTCTAAGTCCTGTAGCGACGGGTGAGGGGCGAAACGGCAGGTGAAAGATGTCACTGGAAGCCGCAGTCTCAAACCTGCATGCAGGCGGTTCAGGATATTGGTCGCCTGATGTTGACCTGGGGATGACAACATCATTCGGCACACCCTGAACGACCAAGCAGCCTTCTCTAGGGACAGCACTGCTTGCTCCACACGGAGAGGGGCCTAGAAAAGGTGGCCTAACCAAAGCTCGTCCCCTCGCAACCCCAGTTGGCTAGCCGCGGTCAACGGGCATCTTCTCCTGCGGTCAAAAAACAAGAAAGAATAACGGATCCACTCTCATGACGACCACGACCGGACTCAACGTAGCATGCTGGAACGTCCGAACCATGCTCGACAAAGCAGACAGCGGACGCCCTGAACGTCGCTCCGCCCTCATTGCCCATGAATTGCGGAGGTTAAACATCGACATCGCCGCGCTCAGCGAAGTACGCCTTCCGGACGAAGGCAGCCTCCAAGAACTTGGTGCTGGGTATACCCTCTACTGGTCAGGCAGGCCTGCATCAGAAAGACGGCTCTCAGGCGTGGGTTTCATGGTCAAGACATCCATTGCGACTAAGCTGGAAAACCTACCAACGGGCCACTCAGACCGCATCATGTCCATGCGCCTCCCACTGAGACACCAGCAACACGTCACCCTTCTCAGTGTGTACTCCCCAACCCTCCTGGCAGAGCCTGCTGAAAAGGACAAGTTTTACACTGACCTGCGCAGCCTCCTACAGAGTACCCCTGCAGACGACAAAGTCATCATCCTTGGCGACTTCAACGCCAGAGTGGGCCAGGACTCTGAAGCCTGGAAAGGAGTCCTCGGCAAGCATGGCGTGGGGAACTGCAATGACAATGGCCGCCTACTGTTGGAGTTCTGTGCGGAGCAGCAACTGGTCATCACCAACACTACTTTTCAGCAAAAGGACAGTCGAAAGACCACCTGGATGCATCCTCGCTCCAAACACTGGCACCTTATCGACTATGTCCTAGTCGTCAGAGGGACCGCAGTGACGTCCTCCTCACCAGAGTGATGCCCAGCGCAGAGTGCCACACTGACCACCGCCTTGTCCGCTGCAAACTCAGGCTCCACTTCAAGCCAAAACCCAAGAAATGGGGGCCCCCCAAGAAAAAGCTTGATGTTGCCAGCCTTCAGCGTGACGATGTGAAAGCTGCCTTTCAGACAGATTTACAGCGCAGGCTCAAAGACACAGCGGACCCAGTAGACTCCTCCCCTGAAACACTTTGGGAACAACTGAAAACTGCTATTTCAAAATCCTCTGCAGAAGTCTTGGGTTTCGCCAGAAAGAAGAACAAAGACTGGTTTGACGAAAACGATGTAGAGATCCAGGAACACCTAGCAAAAAAAAAAAGAGCCGCCCATCAGGCCCACCTAGCCCAGCCTTCCTGCCCTGTGAAGAAGTCTGCCTTCCGCCTCGTCTGCAGCAGTCTCCAGCGCAAGCTCAGAGATCTCCAGAATGAGTGGTGGACCAGACTTGCACAGAGGACCCAGCTTTGCGCTGACAATGGTGACTACAGGGGCTTCTACGAAGCACTGAAAGCAGTGTATGGCCCCAGGCACCTGGTACAAAGTCCCCTGCGAAGCGCGAATGGCCAGGCACTCCTCACAGATAATGCCTCCATCTTGAATCGCTGGTCGGAATACTTTCAGAGCCTCTTCAGCGCTGAGCGCACTGTTCAAGAAGCAGTCGTCCTACAAATCCCACACCTCCCAGTAAAGTTTGAATTGGACGAACCGCCCACCGCTGAAGAGACCCTCACAGCCATCCACCAGCTCAAGAGTGGCAAAGCAGCAGGCATTGATGGAATACCGCCAGAGATCTGGAAACATGGAGGCACAGCACTGCACAACAAGCTCCATGACCTCTTTCTCTGCTGCTGGGAGGAAGGAACACTACCAAAAGATCTCCGTGATGCAGTCGTTATCACCCTGTACAAGAACAAAGGCGAGAAGTCTGACTGTTCCAACTATCGGGGAATTACCCTGCTGTCCATTGCTGGGAAAATCCTTGCAAGGCTGCTCCTGAATCGGCTGGTACCTGCCATCGCTGAAGACCAACTCCCAGAGGGCCAGTGTGGCTTCAGAGCAAACAGGAGCACCACCGATATGGTCTTTGTGCTGAGACAGCTACAGGAGAAGTGCCGCGAGCAGAACAAAGGGCTGTACGTAACATTTGTCGACCTAACAAAAGCGTTCGACACTGTGAGCAGGCAAGGCACGTGGGAGATCCTGGAGCGACTTGGCTGTCCCCCAAAGTTCCTCAACATGATTGTCCAGCTACACGAGGACCAGCAAGGCCAGGTCAGACTCAACAATGACCTCTCAGAACCATTCCCTATTCTCAACGGCGTAAAGCAGGGCTGCGTGCTGGCACCGACCCTCTTCACCATCTTTTTTAGCATGATGTTGAAGCAGGCCACAGTGGACCTCGATGATGACGATGCAGTGTACATCAGGTATCGTCTCGATGGCAGCCTGTTCAACCTCAGACGACTGCAGGACCACACGAAAACCCTAGACCAACTGATTCGTGCTTTTTGCTGATGATGCTGCCCTCGTTGCACACACAGAGAGAGCCCTGCAGCGCATCACGTCTTGCTTCGCAGATGCTGCCCAGCTCTTTGGACTCGAGGTCAGTCTGAAAAAGACAGAAGTCCTCCATCAGCCGGCACCCAAGACAGTGTATCGCCCTCCTCACATCACCATTGGCGAGTCTGAACTAAAGTCAGTGCACCAGTTTACTTACCTTGGCTGCATTATCACGTCGGACGCCAAGCTGGACAAGGAGCTTGACAGCAGGCTGGCAAAAGCGAACAGCGCTTTCGGGCGACTTTTCAAGCGGGTGTGGCACAATCAACAGCTGAAAACAGGCACCAAGATCAGCGTGTACAGAGCTGTGGTCCTCACCACCCTTCTGTATGGTTCCGAGTCCTGGGCCCTCTACCGCAGCCAACTACGACTCCTCGAACGCTTCCACCAGCGCTGCCTGCGTACCATCCTGGGCATTCACTGGAGTGACTATGTCACCAACGTCGAGGTCCTTGAACAGGCTGAAACTGTGAGCATCGAGGCTTTGCTGCTGCGGACACAGCTCCGCTGGGCGGGGCATGTCTCCAGGATGGAGGATCATCGCCTACCAAAGATCACCCTGTTCGGCGAGCTTGCTACTGGACACCGTGACAGAGGGGCACCAAAGAAGAGATACAAAGACTGTCTCAAGAAGTCACTTAGTGCCTGCCAAATCGACCACCACCAGTGGTCTTCGCTTGCTGCGGACCGTGACACCTGGCGCTCCACCATTTACAAGGCAGCTGTCTCCTTTGAGGACTCTCACAGAGCTAGCCTTAAGGACAAGCGGCTCAGGAGAAAAAACAGAGATGCCGCAGCTCAGAACCCTGGCCATACCTTCCCCTGCAGCCACTGCGGTCGAACCTGCCTGTCTCGGATTGGCCTCCGCAGCCACGAACAAGCCTGCAGACGTCGTGGGCAACTCCTATAAAATCTTCGTTCGCGAAGTCAAGCCAAGAAAGGTCCACCCATACATGCGCACGCACCCACAAACACACTTTGAACTGCTCATTAAACCCTTCTCTGCCACTGGACGCATAGTTTGTTTCTCAAACCTGTTTTTTCGTTTAACGAGCAAACCCTACCCCCCCCCCACCCACCACCCCCCAAAAAAAAAAAAAAAAAAAAAAAAAGTTCATGATCCAAGGAACATGGCCACATGTTGGTCACAACAAGAGGCTGCGGGGGCTCATGAGGATCTATGTCTCTTGCATTCGGGTTGTCTTCAAAGTTTCTATGTAGTGAAGGGTTTTAGAGTAACGTAGAGCTTTCCCTTTCAAGACGTCTTATTCTCGTAAACTAATAATTCAGGCACCCAAGACCCTAGGCAATGTTACAATGCAACTGTTAAAACAGTTACATAAATACTTCAAATTATTTGCCTGTTGTTAACACGTTTTGTATTCATGATCGAAGCTGGACATATACGCGTACTCTGTCTGTCTCTGTCTCTAACACACACACACACACACACACACACACACACACACACACACACACACACACACACACACACACACACACACACACACACACACCCATTCACATCCCTCCTGGGACATCCTCCAGACGCGACTATCACTTGTCTCAGTCGGACCTTCGGAAGTACAGGCTTTGGGTGAGGACGAGCGGCAAAAAAGATGCGACATTTTTGGAATCATCGGAATCACTAAAGTGTTTCCGATGATTGCAAAAATGTCGCATTTGTTTGGCTCCTGAGTATATATAACAATTACAGCATTGCCATCTTTTGTTCATTAAAGTGAATAGAAGAGATCAATTTTGTACGTAGATATATTCTGACGAACGAAAGAAATGCGACATCATTCGAGTCATCGGAAACACGTCAGTGTTTCCGATGACTCGAATAATGTCGTATTTCTTTTGCTCGTCAGTATACATCGTGAAAACTCGTGTCTCGACCAAAGCCTGCTTATAGTAATGAGAGTCAGCGAACAGGAGAGATCTTTGCTATATATATTGATACACTTTGTGAAAACTCGTGTTTCGACCAGAGCCTGTTTTAGGAAGTGATCCCGCCAACAGGAACTGTCCGTTTACTTCCCAGGACAAATGACGTATACAATTAACCCCTTCACAACAGACAAAACGTGAACCCGATCCAACCAGCAAAAGACATGTAATAATCTTTAGGGGCCCCGGTAGTCGCGGGCTGTCTACTCTTCAGTTAACATCGATAGCCTCCAGAAGGAACTATATATATATATATATATATATATATATATATATATATATATATATATATATATATATATATATATATATATATATATATATATATATATATATATATATATATGTCATGTAAATTAATGTGGGCGTTCGGGAGATTGAGACTCGCCAAGACTGCGTGTGATGGTCCGTGATTTTTTACTTTACTGCCAAAGGCCGTAAGGTCATAAATCACAGACCAGCACACAAACACATAGATTGCACTAAATGGGGGGGGGGGGGGGGGGGGGGGGGGCAGGGTGGAGGAGGGAACAAGGACATGCCAACAAGTACAGGATACCCTAGATCAGACAGGATGTAACAAACTGATAGCATTCTTATGTCGACCGAACAGTGTTGGATTCAACGCCGGGCAGAAGCAAGGGAAAAGGTGTCTTGCCACCTGATGCCGTTTCTTTCTGTTGCAGCAGGAAATCTCTCTCTCTCTCTCTCTCTCTCTCTCTCTCTCTCTCTCTCTCTCTCTCTCTCTCTCTCTCTCTCTCTGTATATCTGCATGCTTACTTTCACTGTTGTTTCATTTCATTTTTTTACAGCGAGTAGAAACGGCAAGTTTGTAAATTGGCGTAATTTTCCGTCAAAACGTTTACCGTTGATAAATAAAGTTTCATCACTATCATCGTCTGTCTGTCTGTCTGTCTGTCTGTCTGTCTGTCTCTCTCTCTCTCTCTCTCTCACGCACGCACGCACGCATGCACGCACGCATGCATGCACGCACGCACGCACGCACGCACGCACGCACGCACGCACGCACGCACACACACACACACACACACACACACACACACACACACACTCTCTCTCTCTCTCTCTCTTTCTCACATACACGCACGCACACATTCTCTCTCGCTTTCTCTCTCTCTCTTGACTTAAAGTTTTTCCCTTTGTCTTTCTCTTTTTTTTCGTCGACTAGGTTACATAATTATATTTTGTAGCCCGATCCGCTTGTGCGGACATAATGCACACGGAAAATGCCACCAGACTTTTTAACCCATTCAGTCCTGACGCACAACTTGAGATATGGCTCAAACACGATACTGCAAGGGTGGCGCCGGAATAGCTTGGCGCCTTCAGGCGCGAAGCTATTCTGGCACCACCCTTGAACAACCATGATCGATGTTTTCTACACTGCTATTAGTGGCCAACTTTAGCAACATGTTAAAATCCTTGCCAAATCCCCTCCCCCCCTTCAACACACCCCCAGGCCTCCCCGCTACCCAGCCCCACCACTACCACTACTACCTCTGTCAGTATTACCCCAATATGCCGTCTCTTGTGCGGAGATCGTGTGCATATTCCACAGGGAATCACCTCTCACTGCTGGTAACAAGTGCGTTATTGCATTAGGAGAAGGAAAATCAAATTTCTTCAAAAGCTTATCGAATTCTCCAGACAGGAAAGAAGACATCTCGTAAAATGGCCCGGCATAATTGATTTCTGCACCTGACAATGGGTAACGCTCGCCGGCTGAACTCCCCATCATCTCCCCCTATGGGGGATGAAGGGAGGGGGGGGGGGGCAGGGGACAACTGAATCCTGATTCGATAGGGTCTCATTCACATGCTGAAGAGTTAACCCCTTCCCTGCCGAGAAAAAGCGAACACAAACCCAACTGCAATAGACATAGATCCTCATGAGCCCCCCCAGTTGCGGGGGCTCATGAGGATTTATACCTCTTGCTAACACCACTTTGTATCCATGTCCCTTGGACGGGTAAGGATGTTTGGCCTTTCATTAACAATGATTTCAGAAACACGGTCTGCGTGCACTGGCAGTGAAGAGGTTAATTCATTCGAAACAACTGAACGGCAACCGGATACGCGGCTTAAAGGCCCACTACCGCCGTAACTGTTCAAAGATACACTTCTGTAGCATACGGTTACGATACGCTACACACAGGTCTAGTTATGGTTCATTCAGGCACAGGACAATCCAGTTCTGCACACGTCGACTTTATACCAAGCAACCTAACAATGAATCCACTCCGTTCTAGAAATACAACGCTATCAGTGCGAGAAACAGCTATAAAATAGATTAACACACTAACGGCAGCGCAGAATAAGTAAGCACGATTACGCGTGTGCTTTTGCTGCGTGTCCAAACTGCTGTTAAAGACCATTAGGTGTGTCGACAAGACATAACAAACACAAATGGTGCTGAAGTGTCTTTAGATTTATGCGTAATGCTACTTTAAGCCGCGTATCCGGAAAACCTGTTCGTTTCAAATGAGTTAACTGCATTTTCTAACTGCGAAATACAGTCGAAAATGTACGTTAATAATAAATAATAAAGTGGATTTATAAGGCGCCTATACATGGTAAGATGCTCTAGGCGCCGTACATATGAACAAGAAAAATATTACTCAAAAAGTGACAAAACCAAAACCACATGTACAATTACACAAAAGAACAGAAAATGACTAAATACATGAACACTGATAATCAAGATGGGAAAAGATGGGTTTTAAGACTGTGTTTAAAACTGGCACTGGACTCACCTTGACCGCTGTCTGCAAGCAGCAATGATTTTCGTGAGTCCTTGCATGTTCCCTCTTGCCCGCAGAAATCGAGGTCCCTTTTATGTCTGTATGCAGCAGGCAGAGAAGGTGGGTAAGTAGTGTTTCGGCATACTGCATCCTACTGACGCTTGGAGTCAGGGGCAGGAAACTCGTAACAGAATTCGATTACCTTCTCTTGTGACTGCAGTGGCTGAGGAAGACATCGTCATCTTGCTGGCTTAGACCAAGTTTCATTTCAGGGTGACAGACTGATCATCCCCCTTTCCGAGGAGCACAGATGAAATGACCTTTGATCCTTAACACATTCTACCCCAGGACCGAAATCCCCAGATTTTGAAGTTGCCCTCTGAAGGACTTATTACAATTCTAGAGACAGATCGAGCATGATAATTCAAGGGTGGTGCCAGAATAGCTTGGCGCCTAGGGGCGCCAAGCTATTCTGGCACCACCCTTGAACTATCATGCTCGATCGATGTCTTGCTGTGGTGTGTCGGGGCTGAATGAGTTAAATGCCCACCGGCTATAAGAAACCCGACTTGCGGTTGGTTAGATGGTTACGAGACGCTACATACACGTCTGCATATGGTTAGAGTCCGAAATAGCTCAGGTGGTTAAACATCGGAGCGACAGAGAGCGAAGGGAACAGCCGGGTCGTGGGTTGGAGACCCCGTCCTGGCATCGGTAGAGGGACTCGCAGTCCAGGGAAACAAAGACGGGTTTGTTCAATAGAACGTTTGTTGAAAGGTCTCGGTAAATCAAAGTGGATCAGTTGCAGTGCGCCTGAATTGATCAATGTTAGGGTCGTACTTTACAGGCAATAGATTTCCCTGTCCCCCATAACCCGCCCGTTAAGGCCGTCCATTATCACTTCGGTGCCGTGGACCTTTAACCCCGAACTAACCAACCAACCTACATATAGTTCATTTGGACGTAGAAGAGTCCTGTCCAACACGCGTCATCTTTATATCCAGTAAACTGACAATGACTCCGCTCCATTCTATAAATACCACATGCGCGGGATGATCGTTGCGTCATTGCTCCTAACACGGGTAGTAGTAAACAGTACCATTTACTACTACCCGTGTTAAGAGCAATGATGCAACGATCATCCCGCGCCTGTGATAAATACAACGCTATCTGCACGAGCAACATCTGAAACTAAATTGACGCGCTTCACGGCTGCGCAGAATAAACAAGTGTGACTACGCGTGTGCGCGTTTGCTGCGTGTCCCAACTGCTATAGACGTTCATTAATGTGTGTTGACAAGGCATAACAAACGCAAATGGCGCTGAAATGTGACTTCAGATTTACGTGTCAGTAATGATCCTTGAACCCTTTGCGTGTTGGTAGCGGTTTTTGTCGCGATGATTCCTGTAGGAATCATCGCGACAAAAACCGCTGCCGACGCGCAAAAGGTTAACACCTTTGGACAACGATCAGTACGAATGCCCCGCAGTCTGTGGAGGTTCGTGTAGTTAGACACAGTTTGCTGCCAAGAAATAAGGTGTGAAACGCCTATCGCCGTATTCACATGACGAGCACAAATGAACAAGAAAATCTCTGTTATGAATCCGGTTAAGCATCAGCCTATTATCTTCATGGATCCTGGGCTCAGTCGCACGAGAGACCTTAGTCCTGCGCAAGTCACTAAGCAAGGTGCTCCTCGGTAGACAGCGGAGCACCTTGCTTAGTGGCTTGCGCAGAACTAAGCTCTCTCGTGCAACTGAGCCCTGGTTTCAAATGCTTGACGTCGGGCTAAAAACCTCGTCCTGGTCTCAATAAAAAAAGAAAATGCTGGCCTATTGCTTATGCCTGAACTTCTTATCCGTTTAGACCAGGCTGACGTTTAGTGTTTGTTTTACAATGAAAATATTGATTTTCTCAAAATCGGATACGGTGGCCTTTCCCAAATAACGACAGTAAAAAGCATGTATGTCCATTTTGAGAAATGCTAGATTTTCACTGTATATCAATCAAAACATCGCCGTTCTCAAAAACGGACATACTGGCTTTTACCAAAGAGCAGCAGTAAAAAGCAAGTAAAACTATGTCCATTTTTAAGAAAATCTAAATCTTCATTGTAAAGCAATTAAAATATCGCTGTTCTCAAAAATGGACATGCTGGCTTTCGCCAAATAATCGCAGTAAGCCCAGTATGTCGATTTTTGAGAAAAGCAAGATTTTCATTGTTTAACAATGAACATCTCGCCTTTCTCAAAAATGGACATGTTGGCTTTTGCCAAATAGCGTTAGTATGCCTTTCGCTAGAACGGTCTGGTCTGGACCAGGCGTCACTTTTACCTATGCATTCTTCAACTGAAAGGACATACCCAGTAAGTAAAGATCCTCGGGCCCACAACGGCCGCAGTGGGCCCGCGCACGGCTGTGCGCGGGCCCACTGCGTCCGTCGTGGGCCCGTAGACGCTTTGCTGCTGGGGTAACGGACACAGACAGACGGGAACAAGACGATAGGAGTTCGTGGCGGCAAACGCCATCGGCAGAGTGTGGTCGCTTCAGAAGACTGTCCTACAATGGTGAAAGCCAGAATGTCCATTTTACGCGAAAAGCGAGATTTTCAATGTGAAGACTGAAAATAACGCTTTAAAAACATGATCATACCGGCTTTGTCCATTTTATGTGAAAATACGTAATACATTCAAAATTTTGCTGTTCACAAAAATGTTTATACTGGCCTGTGCCGCTGTGCGGCACCTTTTGTAATATACTGACGATCAAAGGAAATGCGACATTTCTGGAATCATTAAAAAAAAAAATGTCGCATCTCTTTTGTTGTCCAGTTTATGTGAAAATATGTAATACATTGAAAATTTCGCTTATAAAAAAATAAAATAAAAATAGTTCATACTGGCTTTTGCCACTGTGCGGCAACTTTTGTAATATACTAACGAGCAAAAGAAATTCACCAATTTCCCCAAAACGATAAAGTTAACAATTATATTAAAAAAATATTCCATTAAGTCCCTGATCGCTTTTAGTGCCGTGGGACACTAAACCCGAATGACACCTGATCCTTACACATATATTCCCTCTATTATGAAGAAGAAGAAGAAGAAGAAGAAGAAGAAATTAGTGTCTTTTTTTCTCGATAAACTAACCAAAATGTGAATAGACGTAAAATAAAATATATTTATTCCACTGTAAAGCAGAAAAGGACAAGGTATCATTTACGTCATTTGAGAAATGGAATGGGATCCTAGACAAATTCATAGACCCACTGGGATAGAAAGTTTGACACGCTCATGTCATGACGCGCGAATGAATAGCCATCTTTTGGGACAAATCTTCCGAGATTGCTTCATACATTTGCCGCGATACCCGACACCATCTGGGTGGCCCTGGCAGACTCCAATAAGTGTCTAATTCACCCAAGTTTCTTCAAGAAAATCGCCTCTGTACATAATCAATATCTAGATAATTTCATTGCAGACAGATAAATGGTGAGTTTCCCAAAATTGTCCAGATCTAATTTCTGTTTTCTTCTCTGGGGCAATACACGTGAAAGTTTCGCCCGTCAGCGAACAATTGGTTATTTTCTTATTCTGACGTTGGATACCTTCTAGTTCGCTACAACGAACTGCAGAATTGGTTAATTCATTGGTTGTCGGAAGCGGTTTTTGTCGAGGCGATTCCTGCAAAAATCACCACGACAAAAATCACTATCGACAACCTAAGGGATGATTCATTCAAGATCTACAGGAACATCGGAAGGTGACACAACAGTGATTTATAATTCAGTTTGACGTATCACAGAGGTGAAAATTTAGAATTGCATACGCATGCGCGCTCTCCCCCCCCCCCTCTCTGTAGGCGACAAGCTAATCTGGCACAAACCTGTGCACGCGACAATTACGCACGGGCGCGCGTGTGTGTGTGGTGGGTAAGAGAGAGATTTTGTTACGTTATTACGTTATTCAAGAATGAAAACAGATCTGCACACCTATTCTTTTATCCTTTGAAAATAAAGTTTCATTTCATTTCATTTCATCTCTCTCTCTCTCTCTCTCTCTCTCTCTCTCTCTCTCTCTCTCTCTCTCTCTCTCTCTCTCTCTCTCTCTCTCTCTCTCTGCGCCACAGAGGATACACTGTCCAGCCTACTTTTTTCACACCTCCACTGGGAATGTGTATTTATTATATGCATCTGGATCTAAATTCTTGAAGTGCTCTGTGTGCAGGTGTGCAATAGACATGGATTTCTATTTTTGTGTTAAATAATCCTGAACGATCGTTGTGAGCACTTGAAAAGTTATTTTTGTTCCACGATGTTCGTTAAACTACCCTCATCTTGAGTCACTGCACCAAGTGTGTTTTCGGATTCCTGGAATAATTGTTGTCAGTGTTTTCATCTGTGCTTGCTTGCTTGGAAAAACTCACGTTTCGAGTTGGTCGGCGATCCTCCAGATACCGTTTTACATTCCACGGCATTCGTCTCTGTCCAACATCGGAGTACTGCAACGGGTCTGTTGGGTTTCCTGACTTGACTTTGTGTGTGTTCAGTGATTCTTCTGAGTTAGCTCTGCTTTTTCCAGGTGAGCGTGTAATCATTATCTCCAAAATAATTTGTCAACAAACTGAAAGTTACTTTTGACATGATAACATTGATTCAATGATTGTGTACGTTTGCGCCACGCGTTCTTTGGAACTAGAGCGGCTGACGCGTCATATGGAACTAGAGTACCCAGTGCGTCACTTGGAACATGAGCGCTTACCTCCCGCTCGCAAGCGCCTTCCCCTAACAAAGCTCTATCCCTATCACGCACTGGTATCATGCTGGCACAACTAATTTCTTGCACTGTGTTGCCCTTTTTGCAGTGCACTAACAATTCCTTGCCAATAAATCCATGTGTGACTGTCTAGTGTGTTCGTGTTAGCAAGATGGCGGACTAGTTCACTCCAGTGAAGGACACTAAACTACAGCCATGCCCCCTCACACGAGATCTATCAAAGCCAAATACTCCACTGACTTGGAAAAAGTTAGGACAACAAAAGACTGGCATCAGATCACGTTTGATACTAACGGTCTTTACTTGCCGGTGTGGCGGCATGCTTTAAGAGAACGATACCAGTTCGCATACAGACCCCCCCCCCCCGAGCTTTCCTCTACATGGGCTGACAACCAAAAAGACCACACAAAGACGCTCTCTCTCACCCACCCCCTGGCCACTGACCTTCCTCCTGAACTTTTTAAATATGTGCTTGATCTCTCGCTTGATGGAAATAAGCTAATAAAAATCTCAATCTACTACACCACGGGCACAATTCTAGTCCAGGGGAAGGCGTGTGTGGACTGGGTACAAGAGGAATTTGGCAAAATGAGGTCAGTCGTGAACCTCCTCCTCCCCAGCTAAAGCATGTCTGGTGAGCCTCCTGATCAACGGGCCCTGCTACCATGCGCCACTATGTGCTCACAGCTCCCTAAAGCTGACGCAACTGACACGGTCGGTGTAGGTCTCGAGCAGATAGAAGGAAGTGCCAATGATGACCAAGACCACGACAGTGCCAATGATATGGCTGCCAGTGCAGACTCAAACAGCGCGACTGGCAGTGCCGATGTTGCTTCAGCCGGCATTGACCGCAGTGGCTGTACCTGTGAAACCACCCCTTCGGTGGCCAGTGACCAGTGTGACAGCCCGGGCGGTTGCCCCCCTCTCGCGGACGATAGTTCTGCCTTGCAACCGTCTACTTCCATGCTCCAAGCTGACACGGCCAAGAAACTGAAGGAACTCGGCCGTGTTGTTGGTAGTCTCGGTGCTGCGATCGGCTCTCAGCACGACACAGCCATGTGTGCAGTGTATGACTTGCAGAAAGAGGTGCGTGAGCTGGTCCGGAATGAGATTCGTGACATCAAGGCCGAGTTCCACCAGCAGCTTGAACAACTTTGTTGTCGTGTCAAGTCACTGGAGGCTGAAAACAAGAAACTCAAGTCTCATCTTGGTGACCACAACAAAATGTTTACTTCACTGCGCATCACTTCCCAGCCCTCCAAGAAGCAGATGACAGATGCACAGGCGGACGGCACTCTGTTGTCAACCAAGCCTGGCCCATCCCTGACGGCCTCCTCTCAGCCCCGACGGGCCGTTCCCACTGACCAATCTCCGCCTGCCATCAACCTAGCCAAGACTCCCTCAGTTGGTATGGCTTCCCCGTTGTCCATTCAAAGCTCAGGCCTCACTCCCTCGCCGAGCCAGCCCGCACACAACACTGGTCGAGCTTCATACCGTGACGTTGTAGTCGCCGCCGTGCCTGTGTCCAATCGCTTTGCTGCCCTCTCTGTTGACGGCTGCACAAACGACCAGGTCAAAAATATAGGCATGGATTCGCTCAGCAACACGTGCCGCCCCAAGCGAGATCAACACCAGGATCACCCTATCCCCGCTGACGTCTTGTCCAAAGAGAGGATTTGGCCTGAGGTCCCTGCTGTGCTAATAGGTGATTCAATCTTGCGAGAGGTGGGTAGCAAGATTGTATCACCGACTGTACCTCTGCAGAAGATCTGCGTGCCAGGCATGTCCATTGCTGAATTGATGGCGTGGCTCGACTCCCAGCCTCTTGCACCGCACTTTGGTTTAGCCGTGCTGCATGTCGGCATCAACACATGCAAACGCCGACAATTGATCAGTGTGGACACCTGGGCCGCCCTCCTCAAACTGGTAAAAATTAAGTTTCCATGCGCCTCCGTCAAAATGTCGTCTGTCTTGCCTACGTTTGGTCGACACCCCGCCAACAGCGCCATCATCCCGTCCAACAGGAACCTGATGGCGGCGTGCGATCAGGCGAGGGCTGTGTACATTGACAACGTGCCAGTGTTTCTGTCTCGTGGTGGGGCCCCACGTAAATTGTTCTACAGACAGATTGATAATTTCCATCCAAGCACAGAGGGGGCCTCGCGCCTTGCCTTCAACCTTAGGTCCACAGCTCGTGCATCCCTGCCGTCTATGCGGTCTTGCTCTGCCCACCAGCCTGGGCTGAGGCCAACCATGTGTGACGACCCCCTGCAATACGGATCCTCCATGCCGCCTCTAGGAGGCTTGCATCGTAACGGTCACCTGCCCATTGATATCAACCGTAAAGTACCCATCCTCCCCACCCCACATTATCCACCCCAGTCAATGATAAATCAGCGTGTTTCCTACCCCGTGGCCCCTTCCCGCAAAATTTTCCTGTGATCCTGCCACTTGAAGTGTTGGTTTCCTTATGTCACCTGTTGCCCCTAGCCATGGCCGGTACGGTTACATCACCTGTCCAGAGTATCATGGGCGGCACTATGAGACCTCGTCTGAGTGAATTTCAGTGTGTACCCACACTAGTTGCCTCCCTCGATTCTCACCAGTGGTTCGACGGGCACAAACAACGTCGTCTACCATTCGTCCCTTGACTGAGTGAAGTGACATTTTGGATCCACGCTCGTTGTCTCCCTTGATTTGTTCTGGCGGAGCGACGGCGACAACTTGCGCGGCGTGCCAAGGCCAATGTCGTCTTTATAAGTTCACATGGGTTGTCTCCATCGCTTCTCTACTGTGAGTCGACCGAGTCAATCAGTGTGGCACAACCCTTACCTCTCATTAATTATGAAATCTGAATCTGACAATCTGGCCAACTGTTTAGTGTCCGACATTGAATATATCGTTTTATAATCAATTAGCCCTTTGGATTTAATTCGTGACACGAATTTTTCTTCTGTGCATGGTGAGTGACGATTATTATCTTCCTGCATTTTCCTTTTCTATCAAAGCTGAGGAAATATACTCTTCTTGTTATAGCGAAGGAGCCAGTGTGTGTATCGTATATTATACGGTCTCCGACCAGTGACTCATTTATTTCGCTTTTCAGACCGTAATACGACCATAATTTCCCCTACGTGGGATGTGACGCCAAGGTGCCAGGTTATATATCGCAGATACGGTATAGGTTCAGTGACTCATTCGCCTACAGACCGTAACGAACCATTATTTCCCCTGCGTGGGGCATGTGGTTGTCTGCA
The DNA here is from genome assembly GCA_036245525.1 of Semisulcospira habei. NCBI lineage: Eukaryota > Metazoa > Mollusca > Gastropoda > Semisulcospiridae > Semisulcospira > Semisulcospira habei. The sequence continues at coordinate 122,010,456 of BTPG01000005.1, forward strand.
GCGAAAGCGATAGAGCTGAGATTTCAGCACTGTAGTTTGTCCTGGGTTTTGTTTAACTTTGTTAGCGTTCAAAGTATTCATTTGTTCTTATTTGACTTTCGTAAACATTTCCCTCCACGTGTTGATTCATCATGCCTGCCTGTTGCCTAATTGTACACCAGTGTTCACTGAATAAGCATGTTTTACGAATAGGGCACCTTAACATTTATCATTTATACAACAAAGTGCCCGACGCCACTGTTTTACTTTCACAACCCCAACCCTTTCATATATTTGGATTTACGGAGTCTAGACTCAGGGAACATATTAGTGACGACTTGATCTCCATTCATAACTATGCTGTATTCCGTAGAGATGCATCATCCCTCGGTCATACCGGTATAGCTGTGTACATTCATAACTCTATCCGCCAGTACGTTACCCGTCGCATGGATTTAGAGTCTAGTCACGTAGAAAGTTTATTCCTTGAATTGAAGTGTGACAAATCTTCCCCCACACTCATTGGCTTTATTTATCGCTCCCCTTCAGCCACATTCTCATGGCATGACGATTTTGTCACCATGATGTATAAGGTGCAACAACGTAACACCAAAGACATACACCTTCTAGAATTTGTATCCTCCAGCAAAGTCTTGATGAAGTGTCAGATTGGTGTACGCAAAATCGCATGCTAATCAGTAGTTCTAAAACCAAAAGCATGTTGATAACAACCAGCCAAAAGCATCAGCGTAATCCTGCCCCTCTGAAACTGTCACTTGGCAATAAACCTACTAGGAGTTGTAATTGACGACCAGCTGAGCTGGTCGCCGCATGTCGACAGTTTGTGCAGAACCTTGTCCAGGAATGTATTTCTGCTCTCTAAACTTAGACATATTCTTAGTACAAAGTGCTGTACATTGTTCTTTCACGCACACATTAAGAGCCACTGTGCCTATGCGTCCTCTTTGTGGGACACATGCAGTGAACATCATTTTAAAAGACTCACCTCGCTGTATCGTCATTCAGTTAAGTTAATTATTCCTAACCCTACTTCCACGGACGAGAAAATAAACTCCATTGGCCTGCTTACACTGAAGGAACAACTCAAATTTAACAAATGCGTCCTCATGCACAATATATTACATTATCAAGCCCCCGAATATCTGCGCATGATATTTAACTTCAGCCCTAGGCATCAGCTACACACGAGGAATGACTTGCTTCATTTACCCCGCCCACAGATAGATATCTACAAGTCAAGCCTTCTATTTTCTGGTAGTTCTGTCTGGAACTCATTGCCATTAAACATTAAATCACTTTCAGGTAAAACCTATTTTAAGCGTGCTTTGCACATTCACTTCCAATCAGCGTAACTTCACAGTTTGCCATATGGAATAATACTGCTGTTAAAACGTAAACGTCAAACATTTTCTCTTTCTCCATCCATTTGCTAACTGATCATCTATTGTCTTGTCTGTGTCACTATACGCTCTTGATGCTGCTGATTCTATGACACTGTCTTAGATGAGTTTATTATTAATGCTATGCACTCGTTTCTTTCTCTTGCTTTTTACATCGGTGGCATTTACAAATTCTCCATTGCCATTTTTTTCTCCTTTCGGTGAATCACCTATTGTGGGTCCCCCCCCCCTCCCCGTAATTTTGCTTCTTCTTCTTATTATTATTTGCATGCTATGTTTCTTTTCCTGTTATGTTCTGTTTTGTTTACAGGACAGCTTGTAAGACAGGCATCGAGTTGCCTAATGGCTTTATCCTGAATAAATAAAGATTCACTATCATCATCATCATCTCTCTCTCTCTCTCTCTCTCTCTCTCTCTCTCTCTCTCTCTCTCTCTCTCTCTCTCTCTGACATAATTTTTGTGTCCTTGTCTTTTCCTTTTTTTCGTGCACACAGACGCACACAACACAAACACACTGACTAAAAAACGATAGTACCAACAAACCAACGAACGTACCAAGTAAACAACTACTCCGCTGGATGGCGGAACAATAAACGCGAAAACAACGACTGACCTCTTTCGAAATCAAATGAAACACAGGAAACCAGCCACACACATTGTCAGGCGCATCTGATCGGTTGGGTCAGTTTACCGACTCTGCAGGGGCCAGTTGCACGAGCGAGCTTAGTCCTGCACCAGCCACTAAGCAAGGTGCGCCGCTATAGCGGCGCACCTTGCTTAGTGGCTATTGCAGGACTAAGCTCGCTCGTGCAATATAGCGGCGCACCTTGCTTAGTGGCTGGTACAGGACTTAGCTCGCTCGTGCAACTGGCCCCAGAAGTCGGTACAGTAGAATCACTCCCTCCTTTTAGGGATGCAAATCAAGAAAGTCACCGACACTGCAAGAGGCATAGATTTTCATGAGCCCCTGCGATTGCAAGGACTCATGAAAATGTATGCCTCTTGCAAATGTTTGGCATGGTACCTTTAGCAAAGAAACAAACAACAAAGAAACAAACAAAGAAACAAACAAAGAAACAAACAACAAACAAACACGAAAAAACAACAACAAAAACCAAATGAACGACAAGAACTACGGCAACATCATCATCAACAACAACACCACCACCAACAACAACAACTACAACAAAACAACAACTATAACAACAACAGCAGCAACAACAACATAAACCAGCACACATTCTGCCGTGAGCACTACCCGGTGGTAACTCCCTAAATCTGAAAGTACCACACATTTTAAAATGATCTCTGTGAGCAACGCAAAAGGCGTGGACTATCGTGAACCCCTGAACCCGTACGTAGGTTCATAAGAATCTGTGTCTCTTGCAAATGGACACTAGACTGGAAAATCTTGGTCGCATATTGACATCGATCGTGCGTGTGAACTGCTGGCACCAATAGTCCAAGAGCTAGCCCGATCTACCGTGCATCCCCCCCCCCCCCCCACCCAGTACTCTATAAGATGGGCTTCAAAGTGTACCTTAGTATGTCCTGCGATGTTTAGGCCATATTCCCCACAGTGGTTTATTTTGTATCCCTACCCCCAAATTGTAAAAATATACAAAATTAATTAGAAAAAAATACTAAAGGTATTCCATTTCATTTTGACCTAATCTTTACCTATTAAGTTTCAATAATGTGAGCATAAAGTGCAAGTAAATGAGGAAAGCCCAGGGAAAAAAGAGGGAAAGAACTTTATGATGCTGTGATTCATTTAGGGGCCACAGTGGCTGAATCTGCTGCCCTATCTCCATTTTACCAGTAGGCAAAGGAACACAAAATGATCATAAAAATTGCTTACGTCATACTCCTCCGTTTAAATACTTTTGTTGCCAGTTTTCTGAACAAAGTATGCACATTGAGCATAAATATCTGTGATCATTTCATTAATTTCAATGTGACCCATCAATTTAATTGTAATTCGTTTTAGTTAAGGCATAAAAAGGGGGGAAACGTCTATAAACAGGGGCTGCCGCTGAAGCTTCTACCGTCTGGAGTGGGAGGCACGACGTACCGATGGCTGAAAACTTCCTCTTCAACAGAACAGCGAGACTGAAGTAAATGGCACATTCAGCAAATCTTGTCAAACTCAGGGAAGGTGTACCTCAGGGAGGTGTTGCGTCTGATGCTGTTCTTGGTCTACATTAATGACATCAATACAGCAGTACCAAGGTTCGTCTCGAACACCCTACATGCGAATGACTTTGCAGTGTGGAGCGCAGCAGAACATACAGAAGTAGCAAACTGCAGAATCCAAGATGCTGCCAATAGAACCAGCAGCTGGACTGAAAGATGGCCACTCAAACTGAGCTAGACCATCTCTTTCAATCAGATGGAAGAGGTCACCTTGAAAACGGGAGACTTTCCAGTACCAAAGACCAACTTTACTGGCAAAAAAAAAAAAAAAAAAAAAAAAAAAACCTGGATTCACGTGGAGACCTCACATCGAAGCCATGGAAGCTGGAGCTGCGAAAACAAATACCAGCTCGGTCAGACCAGTAGTGCGGTACCAAGATACTTCGAAAACATGAAACACTGCCTGCAAAACCTCAAAAGCCAGGCTTGAAACGATGCAGAACATGGGTCATTCTCATGATGCAGTGACATTCTTAGAGCCATCTGGAGCACCCCAATTTAGACTCACTAAACACCGACAGCACTGGAGACTACAGGAGCAAACCAAGAACCGTCAGAAACGCCCAAGACTGAACGGCCAACTGAAGGTCCTGCAAAGGGCTAAAACTGACGTCCTGGAACCAAGCCCAAAGATGTGTGAAGAGCTCCCTTCAGATATCTTGACATCTCGAAAGAGCCTTCTAGACAACATAGATGATGTTCTAGGACTCTTTGCCAAAGGTCGCGGCACTGCACAAAGCCATCTCGCTGGAGATTATGCACAAGTGCTACCCTCACTCAGCTGTGCTCACATCTACACAGACGGGTCGGCACAAGACGCCGTGCGGAACGAAGGAAGTGGCATTTGCATCTGTTGTGCAGACCACACTACTACCTCCCTCTCCTTACCAGCGGGGGCCGCAGCTCCAACTAACGTACAGATCTGCAGGCGCTATACACAGCAGCAGAGCACTAGCTAGGGTAAGGCAGCAGCTTGATCCACTGATCTCCGCACCAGGAAGCTTTAAGATAGACTGGATGCCCTGACCAGTCACCACAAAATAGTGCTGCAATGGATTCCAGTGCATTCATGAGTAGCTGGGAATGGGGAGGCTGACAGCCTGGCCAAAGCAGGCGCCAGACTACATCAAGATCAAGATTTAAAGGCGGCCATCAAGGAATTGAACGTTGCAGAAGAAGAAGGCAAAAAATGAGGGTGGAAGTGGTGATCTCGTGATGGACATGTGGAAACTAAGTATTTTTTTTTTATAACATTGTTTTGGCTGTTAGGAACCATGAAGCCTTATTACGCATATTCATACTTACACCTTACTAGACGAAAATAAATGAAAAGAAAAAGGAGACCTTACTAGACCCGCCTTACGCTGGGTAAAATATCCTCCTAAAACACTAAAACACCAACCACTTTCACTCATGCAGTCTATCATTTTTGCCTTTTTTTTCCTCCACTAAAGAAACAGCAAACAAATTGATTGGTCACATTGTGATCAGAACACAGTCCAACGTTTCACATATTTTAGGACATTAAAAGGATCGGGGACACGACACCTCCCTGAGATACATCTTCCCTGAGTTTGACAAGACTGCTGAGTGTGCCTTCGACTTCAATCGTGCAACTCCGTTGAAGAGGATGTCTTTCAGCCATCGGTGCATCGTGTCTCCAACTCCAGACGGTAGAAGCTTTAGCAGCAGCCCCTGTTTACAGTTCCTCTCCCCCCCCCCCCCCCCCCCCCGCCTTTTATGTTCTTAATTAAAAATAGTTACAATTAAATTGATGGGTCACATTGAAATTAATGAAATGATCACTAATTTGTATGCTCAATATGCATACTTTGTTAAAAAAAACTGGCAACAAAAATATTTAAACAGAGGAGTATGACGTAAGCATTTTTTATGATCATTTTGCGTTCCTTTGTGTACTGGTAAAATGGGGTAGGGCAGCAGATTCAGCCACTGTGGCCCCTAAATGCATCACGGCATCATAAAATCAGGTTGGGAGTAACTGTGGTACTCTATCCTAACCAATAAAACCTAAAATGGACCTATCAGTTGTGTACAAAATTTCTGAGGGCATCGGAAACAACGTATGTTTCCCAATTCGGCAACTTTAAAGTTGGAAAAGCTATCATTAACCACGAACGTATCGTAAAGGATGCCGACTTTTCGCATTTTCTTGCACTTGATGCTCACATTATTGAAACTTAATAGGTAAAGAGAGATGAAAATGAAAGAGAATAACTTTATTAATTTTTTTCTAATTAATTTTGTGTATTTTTACAACTTGGGGGTAGAGATATGAGATCAACCACTGAGGCACTCACAGTAAACACATCATCACCTAGTCAAGTTTATAATAATTTGTGACATCCTGTTTTAATGATGTAAGCCTGAAAATGGATTGCCAGTGCTACAGAAAATGTCTGAAGGCACCTGACACATTATTTTTGTCTTTTTTGTGATTTCGCAGAAATGGCCGTTTACTGGGTGCACAAATACCTTCACTGTGAGCCAGAGATTCAATATTTTTTCATTCTGTTTTTTTTTTTTCGTGTGTGCAGAGGACGCAGAAGGTGGACCCTAACATAATATTGCCTGATTTGGGCTTCTGGAATGAATTCTGATTTATTTAGAGAAAATGTTTCTCAAGCTCTTTTTAGAATTCGCGAAGAGTGTCAATGGGGGTACCCAAGCGCCATCGGCTATATCTCTGGTGTGTTCCTAAGGATTTTAGGGAAACGTGGCTTAAACATCTCAGGACATACTAAGGTACACTTTGAAGCACATCTTATAGAGTACTGGGGGGGGGGGGGGCGGGGAGGGGGGGGGGGGGCGGCCGGGGGGGGAGGGAGGGAGGGAGGGGGAGGGGGGGGGGGGGTGCACGGTAGCCAGGACTGGCTTATGGAGTACAACGGAGGTGACAAATAAATACAATCACTTGTTGGTCTAAACCCTCGATGACTTTCTCCGCCTGAGGACGAAAATGGACCTTCATCTCTGTCAGCAAGCGGCATGGATTCTCATGAACCCCTGCGGTCGCAGGGGTTCACGAGAATCCATGCCGCTGGCACTATGATGTCTGTAATAAGCTGGCTGATGGATGTAATTCAAATGTAATTACCCGACTTTGCTCGCTTTGAGAACAATGATGACTTTCGCTGAGGTCAGGTGTTTCATTGAAGTTGCAGCATCTACAACAGGAGACCTAGATTTTCTCCAAGCCATGATTATTTCCTGAAGTACAAGTATACTTACGAGCAGAAGAAATGCGACATTTTTGGAATCATCGGAAATGTCACATTTCTTTTGCACGTCAGTATGTATACAAAACGTCCGCGTGAACTGGTAATTCTGTATTGTACAGGTTTTCGAAGACAAGCATACATGGTTAGATAAACCATATTGAATAGAACTGAGAAACACCTATTGCTGAGGTAGGGATACTGAAAACTGTTGAAGAAAACTGGAATTTACAATGAAGTGATTTTGACCATAAGCGCTATTATTTTACCCCCCCCCCCCCCCCCCCGAAAAAAAAAAAAAAATCCAAAAGCAAACCGGTTGTAACAACCTCAAGCGCGAGCACTGTATGTATAATTGTCTCAAAGCCACTGAGTTTTTAGAATCTGTGGTAATACTCGCACTGACTCAATGCATGATGAATGAACGAAATTGACGAAAGAACAAGCAAACGAACTAATAATAATAATAATAATAATAATAATAATAATAATAATAATAATAATAATAACCAGACTGTAAATTGATTAATCAAACGTACCTCACATCACGGTTCATTCCAAAACCGATTAATCCTGAGCAGCTCGACTGTAGTGCGGTGCTCCTGGCCGGACTCTCGGCGAAGTCTGTCTAACCTCTCTAAGCGCCCGCACTGAGACATGCCATACGAAAGAAGCCCGTTATGTCAGAACCCAGCCGGCATTGTCGACGTGTAGCAGATACAAGTGTACCTATAAGCACGCGGAGCTGCGATTCACACCTGATTGTTTTAGTGCCGGCGCACACACACACCGGTTGTTTCCTTCGATTCGCTGCCGCTGCCGCGGCAGTGAATCGAAGTAGACGACCAGTGTGTTGTAAGCGAAGTTTGTTAACAGCTTTACAGTTTTTTTTTTTTTTTCAATTCCAGTGCCAGCTGCGAGTGCCGGATCGGCCGTAATAGCAGAGGAGTGGTGCTGAGCTACTGAATCACAGGGCGGGGAGGAAATCGAAGTTCTGACTTGCTTCGAGCGTCTGAATAGGCTAATAACTTTTATATCCTTTTGTCGGTCGGGGTCAGGGGCACGAAACTCATGCCAGAGCTTTCGATTCCCTCCCCCCCCCCCCCCTGTGTGCTGATGAGGTCCTGACATATCGTTGTCGATCTATCTAGTTTTGCGACTTGTACGTCAGCGTAGTTCCACTTTGCTCAGTACGACAGCAAAATGTCCTCAGACAGACGTCGGCCGCCTTAACCGTGCCGGAGAAGGCAATCTAAGCCGACTGAGGTGAGCCCGATGAGCTTTTGCGCATTGGATATTCACCTCTTGAAGTACACCTGAGGTTATATACAGGTTGCCGCTGCCGCCTGAGAGCTGAATCCTAAAATACCTAATCCATGTACGAAACCGGCTGTGTACACTGGCATGGAGTGCTGACTGAACTGATGAGAATGTTACATAGGCTTTAGCCCAGTAGCAGGACGTCTTCGGGCCAACTACGGCCGTCGTGGGCGCGAAGACCTTTGCTTACTAGGTACCATCTTCGTAAGCCACATGTGCGGGCTGCATCAGTGGCCGCAGGGAGATCTGCGGTGTCTCTTGCAGGTTTAGGAATTTCGCTGAATAAATGAATGTGGACGTATATACTGCGGTTCTAGATTTTTCTCCTCATTTTCTAATTCAATCACTACACGGCGAGTCTGGGTTGGCCGAGAACAGAATTGGGGCTGGAAAAAGAAGTGCTGCTTTGCGTGTAGCGCCTTGGGAGTCCCTCCCTTGTAGCCAAGCCTTCCCTTCTGCAAGGGACATAGATTCTCATGAACCTGCAGCCGCAGGCTGCAGGTACTCATGAAAATCTATATTTCTTGCTGAGAGGAATCTGCAAGACAAATCTCAGTCATTTTTTTTTTTCAAGTGAAGAAAGCGTGTCGGTGATTTTGCAGCGGGGCGCATGCCAGTGCTGACACAAGCATGGCTGAGAGTGTGGGGTTTCACACACACACACACACACACACACACACACACACACACACACACACACACACACACACACACACACACACACACACACACACACACACACACACACACACACACACACACACACACACATACACACCGCACACACACGCACGCACACACGCTCGCACGCACACACACAAAAAGCCAAAGGCTGATCTGATTATCACTGGTCTAGCAATAAGGATACATGCAATTCAAATTAAAATTCCTTTTTCTGTTACGGTAATAGTTCAGTGCCGGCGTTACGGCGGCGTTAGCGTGAAGCACACGTGTGTCCGTAGCTGAGCTAGAAAGTAGTGGGGTAACGTTTACGCCGAACGACCCCAACAACAAACGAGAGCACCTAATGTTGGGTCCCAACCTTGGCGTCGACCCAATCTTGGCCAGAAAGACATAATAATGCTAAAAAAATAGTAAGGTACATTAACTTTTCAGCTTTAATTACTTAAAGTTCTCAGAATGGGTATAATAACGGTTATAATAATAATAATAATAATAATATATCAATGATCAGCCATCACACTGGCCTATAATTTTACAACACTGGTGTGACATATAAAGCTCAAAAAAAGTAAGTGACCTCATAATTCAGCTTGAATTACTAAAATGTCGGAAAACATCTTACATCTGCAAACTGCAGTCACCTTTTTGGTCTGATTAATGTTTAAACTGTTTGGGACATTTTAATAATTCAAGCTAAAAGTAATACATCCTTTACTTTTTGTGAGCACCATAAATCACACCAGTGTTGTGAAATTGTAGACCAGTGGGATGGTCAATCACTGATATACCCGTGATTATACCGATTCTGAGGACTTTTGGTAATTCAAGTTGAAAAGTTAGTTTACCTTAATATTTGTGCAATTATATGTCACTTTGGCCGAGGTTGGGTCGACGCCTAGGTTGGGACCCAACACATGTTAAGCTGAAAAGTTAGTCTACCTTACTATTTGTGACCCATTATATGTCACTTTGGCCGAGGTTGGGTCGACGCCTAGGTTGGGACCCAACGCCTAACTCAGGTCACATTACATAGTCAAATTTGGCCAGTTGAGGCAGTGTAAGGTCCGGTGTTTTTAAAAATAATGTTTGCCTTGTTTAAAAATTTGTAGTAGGGCTGAATGTTGGAATTTGCTGGAAAGTTTTGGTTCGATGAGAGGAGACATGTTTGGTGCTTTGATTCATACCATCCTGAGCTTATCCAGTGGACAATTGTGGGCCTATGTTGAGTTGCCATTGATGTAGGGATTTGAGGGGCACGCTAATTTCAGCTGTGCTTGGGTGTGGGGTTGGTAAGGAATCAGGTTGATAGCCAAGAAATGAGACTGTCAATGTGCCGTTTTTATTGTTATTTTGTGCATGGCAAATGTGCAGCTGGTGGGCAGTAGTGTTTTTTAGGGGATTGAAATATTAGGGGATGCCTGGGACTGACTATGGCTAAGAGACTGGACAGTACGGAAACGGCACTATGTTCCGTGGCCTTCACCGCGGATAAGCAGTTTGTTCCATACACATAGACAACACTCCAAAAATCGTCAAGAGGCGTAGATCCTCATGAGCACTCCGGGCTTATGAGGATCTACGCCTCTTAGAGATGTTTGGATTGTTGTCTGTGCGGCTTCTGGCACACTGCCTGATCATCCGCCGTGACTTCGCTCTCGTTGTTTTTTGGGGAGGTAGTCGTTCGGCTTCAACGTTACTAACCTCACTATTGCTTCAGTAAGACAGAGCAGCCTATAATGTTTTCGTAAACCATACGCGGGGCGGAAGAGGGGGTGGGGGATGGGGGTGGGGGATGGGGGTGGGGGTGGGTGTCCACTCATTTAGAGTCAAACTCATTTTTCACGAATCTTTTCATGTGCGCGCGGCGTCTTAACTCATTCATCCCGGACACACCACAGCAAGACATGGATCAAGCATGATAATTCAAGGATGGTGCCAGAATAGCGGGCGCCAAGCTATTTTGGCACCACCCTTGAACTATCATGCGCGATCTGCCTCTTGAATTGTAATACAGTCCTTCAAAATTTGGCGATTTCGGTCCGTGAGTGTATTCAGCGCTGAGTAATTCCCCTCGATGTGTTCTAACCCATTCCCTGCCACAGTACGTAGAGAGTTTGTGCGTACACACATTTTTATTACGTACTACATTGTTGTTTCTGAAGTCTTCGTTCATTCAGCGACCAAAAGCCAACACTGACCAAGAAACATGAATGTGTTAAGACTGAGGCCGACGCCAGCACACACATTTTCCCTCAGTTTGAGCAAGAACGATCTGAGTTTACTAAGATTTTCAATCTGCACTTCTCGATAGTGGACAAAAATAGAACTGAAATAATCAAGAGAACGATAACTGTTGTAAGGTGTGATGCCAACCTGACATGATCCAGGCTGCCACTTTCAAACTGAAGAAACTTTTATTTGGTAGGTCTAACACTAGACTAACAGCAGACTAAACGTGTTTAAGTTCCCGACTTGCGACCTATCCCGCCCCAGGACTTAACATGTTAAGTCAGTAAGAGGCATATATCCTCGTGATGCTCCGCGGGCTGCAGGGCCTTATGACGATCTGTGCCTTTTGCAGGTGGCTGGCGGTTGTTTTTTTTGTTGCCAGTGTGGCGAGAGATCTAGAAGATTCTGAAGGTCTGACTCAGATACTTGAACGTAAACAGGTACCAATCAAGCGGGCGAGGGTATAGGCATAATATAATATAAGATAAGATAACATAAGATAACATAAGATAACATAAGATAAAACAGAACTTTATTGTCTTGTGTAATTGTCTTCTTTCAGCCTCTTTACACTGTTTCTCATTGGCCTGGCTCTATTCGACTTTATTCCCTAGTCGACCGCTCTCAAGGCAACGTGAGTCTTCTTGTCATATTTTACCAAGATAACATGTGACAAGTAGACTCACTCATTACATGTTATAATGACAACGTTACTCACTGAAGAAAGCGTTCTCCCCTAAATTATGATACATCTTTGGCCAATCACATTTCTCAGTAGAAACATACCCCAATCTTCATTCAGTCAAACCTCTAAACAAATAGATGTCAATAAATAAACAGTTTATGAGCTAAACAACAAAACAACTATATGCAGGTGTTCTGTAATACCGTTGGTACCAATTTCATACAAAAAGAACAAATGGATAATTCGATAAGTTAGATAATATCAACGACAGGAAAATTCAACCGAAAGCCCTATGCTGCACGCACTGACCGTAATCGAAACACCGAAGACTGAAACAAAAAGCTGGATAAATAACATTTAGGGGGTTATGCGACGAAATAATAACATGCACGGCTTTTATTCGGCATATATTACCAATTTCATTCAAAAGAATGACTGAAAATGTGTTAAATGAAACAAATAATAATAAAAAAATATTTTAAAAAGCTGAGAGAGAAATCCCAGGCGAATGCAGTGCGCGCGAGATTGTTGACCGACAGTCGAAAGCATAGAGATTTGCGTCCCCTGCATTTTTACGTCACACTACCGCGCAGTTGGAGTTCATCAGTTCAAAGTTAAACATCGTGCTTTAATACTTTTTACAGTTGAAGACAAAATCATTGTATTACGAGTTAGGCTTTGGCAGTGGTTCTTGTCGCCTCTCGGGTCAGGGGGCGGGGGGTGGGGGGGGGGGGGGGGGGGGGTGGGGTGGGTGGGTGGGTGGGTGGGGGATCAATGTCGGAGGTTAGAGTCAGTTTCGGGCTAAAGCCGCCGTCGCCGACTCAGTCTTACGGGGCCTTCGACGTGACTTCGGATTCTCGAGGCGACAAGAACCACTGGCAAAGCCGAACTCGTAAGACAACTAATAATTGTTGTGTTAACTGATTATCTAAATGGGATGATAGTTGCGTAATCGACTGCCTCATAATACTGTTAGTAATACTTGAAATACCACAAAGGTAGATCACGTCGGACATTCCATCCAGGCCCTCGGGGTCCCAGTGGGAATGAACTCTTCTTGTCGCCTTTGAACTGGTAAGCAGAGTACCTCCCTTTCACGACTCCACTGGTCACTGGATTCTTTATACGTCCAACCTATGTACTACTACCCGTGTTAACCCAAAACATCCCGAGGCTGACTAAAAAAAATGTTCATTGTCCTATGAAGGCTATGTTAGAGATTAGGAGATAGATCAAGCATTTTAGTTCAAAGGTGATGCCAGAATAGCTTGGCGCCTGAGGCGCCAAGCTATTCTGACACCACAATTGAACTATCATAGTCAATTTCTTTTATCAGGCAGTTGGTTTTTCAGGATGAAATGAAATGAAACTTTATTTTTCAAGGATAAATGATTAGGTACCTTCAATGACCTTTTTTCAATCATGTCCTTATGAAAAGGGTTAAGAGGTGATCGATTACGCAACGATCATTCCATGCCTGTGGACGAAGAAGCTACGTTCTCAATGCGCAAATGGCCATCGGGCCGATGTCGGCTGCCGTTGCAAAAGAATAGCGGCCGTGCTCGGGCCAACGGCGGCCGAGTCGGCTTGATGGACTTTTGCGCATTGGGTCGGGCCAGAGCCTTTGAAAGCTTGGCTCTGTACACACAGATGGCCTCGTAGCAAAAGATTCAAGTACTCTTGATGCCGAGGGCTTGATCGTTCCAGTCAGACAATTAATTAAAAGTAAACAACCAAGAAATATTAATGTTGGCAGTAATCTGTTATGGGTTCTTTTGCAGTCTTATCTTTAAAAAAAAAAAAAAAGGTTTGACGCCGGCCTTACTAAGTTACTTGGACTGACTGTCTTCAGTGTTGTAATTACTTTTCTTCCCTTTTTCAAAAGTTGATCGGCTAGGTTATACTATATAACGAGACAAGAGATACTGATGCTGGCAGTAATCTGTCTCATCTGACCTCAAAGGTTTCGATTCCGCCACGTTTAATCTTCCAAAGGCAGCGACCGGATCACGCGAGTTTGTAACTTCCCAGCTCTATCACTCGTATACTGACACACAAGAGATACTGATGCTGGCAGTAATCTATCTCATCTGACCTCAAAGGTTCCGATTCCGCCACGTTTAATCTTCCAAAGGCAGTGACCGGATCACGCGAGGTTGTAACTTCCCAGCTCTATCACTCGTATACTGACGAGCAAAAGAAATGTGACATTTTTGAAATCACATGATTCCAAAAATGTCGCATTTCTTTTGCTCGTCTGTACATCAGCGCCGCATTTGGTGTATTCTTAAGTCAGTATTTAACCTTGTAGGCTATTCAGGCACCACCCTTAAACTATCATGGGCGATCTGTCGTCAGAACTATAGGCGCCAAACTATCCTGGCACTGCCCTTGAACTATCATGGTCGATATGTCTCCTGAACTGTATGTTGATTTAACGAGCCCCAGTCGTCCATGGAATATGGACACTGACAAAGAGATGTCAGCAAGAGGCATGGATCCTCATAACCCCCTGCAACTGCGGGGGCGGGGGGGTGGGTGGGTACAGGGGTTCCGGAACCCTGACCATGTTAGCACAGTCACGAGTCAAACGGATGAGGCAAGCGGTGATATTTATTATAAGAGCTGGCCAGTATTCTGTGCATTTCGTCCCTTGGGCTGGCCGAAATGGATGGGCAAAGGGATCTAACCCGACGTTTGACTGTCACGGTCTATCGGTGAGTTATTCTCCTTGGTACATGTGAATAAGAGACAAGTTAGCTTGGCTTGCCGTCTCACTCAGTGTGAAGAGACAGACACGCACTGACCATGACAGCTAAAAAGCTCATGAAGGGAAGGGCCAGATCAGAGTTTCGCCTGTGAAGATAATGTCACCGTGCCAGCACAAGCATAACTTAATCTATGTCCAGGTGCCATGCTATACAATTAACCCTACAATGTTGACGGGGAAGTGGCGCAGTGGTTAAGGCGTCTGCCTCCAATGCCAAAGGTGCGAGGTTCGATACCGGCGTTAGATTTTTCTCCTCTGGTAAGTGTCACCGTCTGGGCAGTGGGCAGATGTCTGCACGGGACATCATAGACGACCCCGGCCCCCACGAGTCCCCTGCTGCCTTGCAGGCCTGGCCGCTTGGCTGCGGAAAGGCTAAGGGAGGAAACCCGGCCCTGACATCAAAGCCCCCGTGTCTCCGGGGAAGTCTTTTGAGCCAGAGACTAAGACAAGGACAGTCTGATATAAAACCTACGACCTGAGGACCTCGATGCCACCGTCCCAGCTTGCTAGGCCATGGCAAACGAACCAAGGGTTTAAAGGGTGGGGCCAGTACTGCGCACACTGCACTCCACCAAAAAGCTCCACCGCGCAGGCTTTAGGACTGAACGCCCACGGACTATGACAATGTCGAGAAAATTAAACACCGCCCAAATGCAAGAGGCATAGATCCTCATGAGCCCCCGCATTCGCGGAGGCTTATGAGGATCTATACCTCTTGCTGAAATAACTTTGCATCTATGTTTCGTTCACTCACGGATGGAGATCTTAGCCGTTGAATTTCATGAGTCGAATCATTCGGCAAAAGCGCAACCTGCGTCCACCCGCAGTGAAGGGGTTAAAAAGGGTCACTGACCTGTAATGGTCCTCTCACTTGCTGTATGCAGTTTGCGCTGGGCGTCAGGGGAATTAAAAAAAAATTAGGGTCTGAGGTGTTTCAGTGACATCAAGCATATTTACCAAGCCGAATTAGGACATTGACTGACACCATTCGGGGACTGCCGCCTGACCGCTGACACATTTTCTTTCTAGGCCGATATGCTTGTCGGGAACTGAGAATTCGGTAAAGAAAAAAAAAAAAAAAGACTGATTAATTCACACGGAAACGATATCAGTAAATTAAAAAAAAAACAAACAAAACAAGTAAAGGAAAAAAAAAAGTAAGTTTTATACCCATTTTTGTTGTGTTGGTCTGTGGTTTTGGACCTTGCAGCTCTGGACAATAAGGTCCAAAATTTCTGACCTGCACACATGCTTTCTTGTTAAGAAAAATTTCAAAGTTAAAACATCACACCAATTTGTCATATCCAGCGGCAAAGTCAACACTGTGGTAAAAAGATATCCAGCCAACAAGACACAAAGCCGAAGAACCATGCTACATATAAGTAATGAGAGAGAGAGAGAGAGAGAGAGAGAGAGAGAGAGAGAGAGAGAGAGAGAGAGAGAGAGAGAGAGAGAGAGAGAGAGAGAGAGAGAGAGAGAGAGAGAGAGAGAGAGAGAGAACAATGAACAATGAACAATGAACCTTTATTTTCCAACGGTAGAAGTTATTGGTAACAGGACCAGTTTTCAAACTTGCCGTTGCTACATCTACTACATAAGTGACATAGACATGTAAACATACACATACCACACACTGCTGCATGCACTGCTACATTCGCTCACGCACGCACGCACCACGCACATACACACACACATACCCACACACGCACTCAGGTACGCACGCATGCACATCGCAACCCGCGCATGCACGCACGCACACACACACACACACACACACACACACACACACACACACACACACACACACATGTACACCGCAATTCAGTACGCATGCACACACGCACGAACACTCACACACACACACACACACACACACATACACACACACTTACACACGCACGCACTCAGGCACATACGCACAAAAACAAACACACGCTCTCGGACACGCACTCCAGACATACCTACCCGCATACGCGTACGCACAAAAGTATAAAATGAGTAAAAATACAAAGTAAAGCAATAAACAAAGAATCATTAAGTACATTAAAGTTCATACAGCAAGGGCAAATATGAATGCAGGTGCTATCTCTCCCCCCCCCCTCTCTCTCTCTCTCTCTCTCACGCCGACACACACACACACATACACACACACACAGCATGCACGCACGCGCACACACACACACACACACAGAGTCACACATACAGTACACACACACACACACACACACACACACACACACACACACACACACACACACACACACACACACACACACACACATACGCGAGCGCGCGCCCAACATATCGAGCACACACATATGAAGGCAAAAACATTATATGCAGTATTCAAAGGTACTCTTTGGCATTCAAATATTATGGTACGGCTATGGGAAAAAGGGACTCTCTCTCTCTCTCTCTCTCTCTCTCTCTCTCTCTCTCTCTCTCTCTCTCTCTCTCTCTCTCTCTCTCTCGCACACATACACACACATACACACACACATACATACACACACACACACACACAAGCACGCACATGTACACATCTGAACACACGTGTAAGTTATCCCAATACTGTAATGATTTGATTACGTCAGAGATTCTAGGTGTTTGAAGAGGCTGTCCCTATATGAGGTGAGCGTCTTTGCGTTTCTAATTTCTGCAGGAATAGAATTCCAGAATGAACTTCCCGAGAATGACAAGCTGGTTTTGAATAAATCAATACGCGGCAGGGGTACTTTGAATTGTTGTCCATGTCTAGAAGCTACAGATGTCCGTTCTGAGAAAAAAGAACTCAAGTACAGTGGACATGATTGCTTGTACAGCTTGTACATCAATACACCTTTATTGAACTGAAAGTGCTGGGATAGAGGGAGAATTTTTAAAGTTTTAAGCTTTTCGTCAGTTGAGAGTTCGGGATCGGGAAATATAAGCTTAGCAGCTCTCCTATGTAGGGAGTTCAGCCTCTTCAAATGTACATCACTAGAACCATCCCACACTGTTGATGCATAGTCTATGTGCGACTTGACATGAGCATTGTAGAAAAGAAGACGCGTATCTGTGTCAGTAATTGTTTTCAATTTTGACAACATATACAGGCTTCTGGAAACTCTTTTGCACACATTATTAATATGCAGTTGCCATTTAAGCTGATCATCTATAGTGACCCCCAAGAGGCGGTGGTGTGATACTTGCTCAATTGGGCTGCCGTTTATAGACAGACTAAGAGAGAGCGGGCATAGCTGGTGCTTTTGACGTGTGGTTATAACCATGCATTCTGTTTTTGACGGATTCAGGGACATGGAGTTGGAATGACACCAGTCGGTGACCTCGCGCAGGCTTTCCTGCAGACGCGTGTTAATTGCAGCTACATTTTTGTGAGGAGTGTGTAGTGTGCAGTCATCAGCAAACATGTCACAAGAAATATCGCGGCAACTAATATGTAGTGGAAGGTCATTGATAAATATGCAGAACAGCAATGGCCCGAGGACAGAGCCCTGAGGCACGCCGCTTTTGACGTGACCATACGAGGAGTAGGATCCATTTAACAGTACTCTTTGCTTCCTTCCGCTTAAATATGAAGTGAACAATGAGACAGCACCTGCATTGCAAAGATATGCTTGAAGTTTTGACAAAAGAATGTTATGATTTACAAGGTCAAAAGCTTTCTTAAAATCAATAAAGATCGACCCAGTTATTTGGGAGTTATTTATGGATGCTAGCCACGCATCAATAAGTCTTGTTAGTGCCGTGTGGCAAGAATGCTTGGGGCGAAAGCCGGACTGAAATACGTGCAATAGACTACGACTCTCCAAATATTGATAAAGGTGTTTGTGCACGTGTCTTTCAAGAGGTTTGGAAAGGCTGGATAATATTGAGATGGGTCTATAGTTATTAACATCAGACAGATCTTTTGATTTAGGCAAAGGGATAACCTTGGCTTGCTTCAGTTCTGATGGAAATATATTTTGTTGGATGCATAAGTTATAAATATACGTTAACGATTCTACTGTATAGGGAAGGGACAGTTTCAGGATTTTAGGACTGATCTCGTCAGGTCCCGATGATTTTTTGTTTTTCAGTGACCCGATCAGTTTTCCTACTTCATACACAGCTAGAGGCGGTATAGAGAAGGGGGGTTTGTCCTTAGTCTTCTGCTTACAGAAGTTAAGCAGGGACTCCGGGCATGTGTAAGACGTTTTTCCGCTTGAGGGTATGATTGACTCGGCAACAGACAAAAAATGTTTGTTAAAGATGTCTGCAGTAATACTAGAAGGAATGGCTGACGATTTCTTGCTGTTACCTCGGGTGATGAGATTAACTGCGCGCCAGAGTGCGGCAGTATCAGTCTCTGTCTTCTTTAATCATTCGTTCAAAGAGAGACTTTTGAGCCCTGCGTACCATAGACTTGACACGGTTACGTTGTTTTTTGTATTCGTTAAATAGCTTGTGTCTTCTTAAGTCATTTCTCAATTTCATAGCTTCAATTATTCCTTGCGTTAGCCAAGGCGGTAACGTGTGGTTTTTTACCCGCTTTTGCCGTAAAGGGGCGTGTTTGTTAAGTACTCTTGTAAAGAGTCGATACCAAATAGTCAGAGCCTTTTCAGGGTCAGTTTCGTTATTAACGACATTAAATGGTGTTTGATCAAGGTCTGCTAGAAAAGCAGACTGATTAAACTGTTTAAATGAGCGGTACGTTATAGTTGTGTGCCCGTTCTTACGATGCACTGGCAGTTTTGTTGACCAGGAACACACAGTAGGAAAGTGATCACTGATGCTGAGGTCAGGAACACTAACATTGAACACACTAAGGGGACGGTTGGTGTAAATGTGATCAATGAGTGTTGCGGTTGTTTTTGTGATCCTAGTAGGGGCCGAAACTAATTGTTCTAAGCCGGTTTGTGTGGTGATGCAATCCCACGCGGTATGGGGCTTTAACATATCTATGTTAAAGTCGCCTAGTAGCAACGCATCACAGTTAGGTAGGCCAACTTTTTCTACTGCATGCAAGAAATCGTCGTACCATTCAAACTTGGCTGATGGGTTACGATAACAAAAGCCGATGAAGACGGGTTTAGTTTTTGGAGCCCTAAATTCCAACCAAATGCACTCAACTTCCGGAGTTTCTATGTCCTCACGCCTTTTTACTAAATGTTGGACTGAGTTATGGATGTAAACGGCAAGCCCAGTCTGACCAAGTACACGAGGGTCACGTCGAGTGATGCTAAAGTTAGGTATGTGAACGGCTTCATCGCTTATGTCGGAGTTAAGTCGCGTCTCACTAAGACCAAACAGGTGGAATGGTTCAGACGAGTTTAGAAAAACATTCAAATCGGCCACCTTGTTAAAAAGATGGTAGATGTTCAAGTGACCAGTTTGAAGGCTTCCGTGTGTCTGAGCATTATGGGTCATGTTGAATTTTAACTTTCCCAAATGAAGTGCAACACAATACAAAAAATATATAAACAGAGGGAATAGGGAATAAAGTTTCAATGCAGTAAAGCGCGGCTGAAGTTATAGCACCTCGTATCAAAACGTCACAAATGGTGTCCAACACAGCGTTATCAAATGAAGATCGCTTTTGATTAATAGTGTATCCACGTATTAATGCTGCGCAAGCTGTCTAAATAAATAAACAAATGGTGTAGCCTGCGATGTGAAGTATCGTAGGCTGAACACTTGAAACCGTACTGTCACAATGAAAACTTAGCGGAGCTTTGGTAATCAAACCAGGCGAGAAAATCACAGAATTTGAGGCACACAGTCAATCACTGCTTTGGAATAAATCACAAGCGAACGCAGAAGAACCGTATATATAAAGAAGCACACGTAACACTGACGTAATAATGAACTGCCTCACACACCCACGGTGAAATCTGCGAAGCACAACGGTGAAGGATCACTGATCACACGACACTGAATTACCAACCGCGTAAGTAGCTGACGTATCCATTGGCACCATTCGCTGTGGGCACCTGGCATAACTGGTGGTACGGTGGCAGACTATTAACCGGATAAGCAGATACACTGGTTGCTGGGCGATGATTCGACCACACACCATGGCAACCATCCGGGTACTGTGGTTGTTGCCAGGGTGCTGCAGTTGAAGAGTTGGTATGTATTTGCAGCAGATGATGGTACTGGAGTTGCTGCCAGTCAGGAACCGGCATGAAGGGCATCTGTTGTAGATGTTGCTGCTCCTGTTGTAAATGTTGTTGCTGCGCCTGTTGTAGCTGCAGCTGCTCCTGCTGTTGAAGTTGTTCATGGTCCTGTGGTTGAGGCTCCTGGCGTAGAGGTAGTTGTACTGGTGATGTGGGACCAGCAGAACCGGATACAATAGTGTCAGAAGTGGAAGTGCCACTCTGTACATTCAAGCTACCACCAGCTAATGCCTCTGAGTAGAGTGAGAGAGAGAGAGAGAGAAAGAGAGAGAGAGAGAGAGAGAGAGAGAGAGAGAGAGAGAGAGAGAGAGAGAGAGAGAGAGAGAGAGAGAGAGAGAGAGAGAGAGAGAGAGAGAGAGAGAGAGAGAGAAGAACGAACGAACGAACGAAACTTTATTTCCCAAGGATTGAGATATTAGGCGCGCAGGCCTTTCTTACAATCTGTCCTTGCTAAACTACTTAAAAAGAGAGAGAGAGAGAGAGAGAGAGAGAGAGAGAGAGAGAGAGAGAGAGAGAGAGAGAGAGAGAGAGAGAGAGAGAGAGAGAGAGAGAGAGAGGACTGAGGCAGGTCCAAAAGCACAGACCAGAACCCTAACGACCAGTTTAGCTAAAGATCTCCAAACTAGTATGGTGTATGGCTCTAAGATATATTCGCGCGTACGGTACGACCAGTTATCAGTTTTCTCTTTCTCTTGAGCAGGTTTGTCTCAGAACCGTACACTCGCATTTGCTTTGATACAGCGTGTTTCTTGTCCTTTCCGGACTCTCAAAGTATCAAGTCAATCATTGTGCAACCTTTCTCGCCACTGAAACTTTGAGCCAGAAAATTACTGTGCGGTCGGAGAAGTACCGCGGTACAAACACACACACAGTGGAGAAAATACCCTCGGGCCGACATCGGCCGCAGTTGGCTCGCGCACAGCCGTGCGCGGCCACCTGCGGCCGATGTCGGTTCGGCGTCTTTTTGCTCACTGGGAAACTGTTAAACTTGATATACCGTGCTAAGTAAATACTCGCTGTCGAAGCGTCCGTATAAATTATGTCAGAGCAGGGTATGAAGTTTTACACCCGAATGACCCGAACTAAAAGCCCTGTCATGATGGTTCACTTGAAGCAAAGAATTTTCATTTACTGTTTCAGGGTATGTAGACAGGACTACGGTGTGGAGAGGCGGGACTACGTCCCCAAAGACGCGCTAGGTTGCAATTTATGCTTGTATCTGACAAAATATAGGTCAATGTTGTTCATTTCAAACGTCTGCTAGCTGCAAATAGATTGGCACACCTGCAGCTCTTTGCAGAACTAAATGCACCTGTCAACATTTTTGCGGGTAGTACAAGTGGTATTCTGTGTTTAAATTAGGGAATTTTAGTCTCATTCGAGCTGAAAAGGGTGCCTGATGTTGGGACTACGATGTGCAGGAATGGTCTCCTGGGCCAAGTTTGAAGTCTGTGTCTTGAATGGAAAATACCATCATTAAAGTTTACGACGGACAGACGTTCGGCATCCTGTCTCGGAAGACAATGGAATATGCGCTTGCTGGGTCAGTCACTGGAGTGACCTCTCCAGTGCGCAAGCCTGGGCGAAGTGTATGGAGATCCTGGGATGCCCAGTCGTCAAGATCCCCCTCTCGGCCTCGCT
>BTPG01000005.1:122035278-122085278 GCA_036245525.1 Semisulcospira habei
ACAATGTTGACACGTGTATTGAGTGTAGTGTAGACGCAGCTCTAGTAAGCAGCAGAATCTGGCCTGACGAATCGGACATGCGATCGATCAAATTTTGCACACTGAAATCTCGCCGATTTCATCAAATTATGCGTTGTAATTGTCTTTTCTAAGCGTGTTTCTCTCTTCTTTTTTATTTTCTGGGTTTATAGCATAATCGTTAAAAGGTCCTGGTAAATCAAAGTGGCCCAATTGAAGCGGTTCTGGTTGAATTGATCAGGCCGTACTCCACAGCCAATAGCTGTCCCTGTCCCCAATAACCCTCCCTTCACTCCTGTGCCGCGGAAGTCAAACCCCGAAATAATCAACCAACCATTTATGACAGCTAGAATCATACGCATATTCTAATCTGAAGAATCCCGACTTTTAACGAGTTCCATTTCTACCAACAGACAATAAGCCGCTGCGGCAACAAGGGGTCATGCAACTCTGTGTCTCTGGCAAATTTACCCCGTTTCATCCTGATACACAATTTCCTTGAAATAAAATTGACTATGATAGTTCAAGGGTGGTGCCAGAATAGCTTGGCGCCTCACAGGCGCCAAGCTATTCTGGCACCACCCTTGAACTGACGGTTGACCTATTTCTTGATCTGTGATGTCAGTAGCCTTCATAGGACAATAAGAAAATATAACAAAATAATCAGCCTCAGGATGTAATGGGTCAAGGAACTACCTGAGGCATTTTAAGATTAAAAATGGTTTATTTATTTATTTATGTATTTATTTATTTTAGGAAGACTTGCAACGTATGCTCAACCCTGGAGGTTGTTCCACTCACCCACAATTATAGCAGCCACTGAATTGTTTTCTCCCTTGGTCCTGAATCAGTCTTTGCGTCATTCTTTACATAATATGTGTGTGCTTTTCATTTCGCATCTAATGTAACATTACCGAAGTTAATCCGCTATTCCGGTATACATGGTAGTATTCCTTCCCTCGGACCTGAAGCAATTTGCGTCATTCTTTGTATAATATGTGTGTTTTTCTTTTCGCGTGTAATGTAACATTGCCAAAGCTAATCTGCTATTCCGGTATAGCTGCCCAGACCAAGACCATGACAGGTTTCACACACACACACACACACACACACACACACACACACACACACACACACACACACACACACACACACACACACACACACACACACACACACACACACACACACACACACACACACACACACACACACACACACACACTAAAATGGTTGATCTATCTCCTTATCTGTAATGCAGCCTTTATAGGTTTCACACACACACACACACACACACACACACACACACACACACACACGCGCGCGCACACACACACACACACACACACACACACACACACACACTAAAATGGTTGATCCGTCTCCTAATCTGTAATGCAGCCTTTATAGGACAATAAACATGTATACAAAATCAGCGTCAGGATGTAATGGGTTAAAAGACAACTCCCAAATTTGCGAATCAGTTTCAACTTTGCAGCTCACTGTCTGAACTCAAATGAGACGTGCACCATCTGGATAAGCGGCTTTACGCTGCTTATCCGGATGATGCACGTCTCGAATGAGTTAATTGGCATCAAAGTGCGAGGCAAAACACGAGTACACAACCAATTGGCAGTCCTAAAGTAAACTAAAATAAAGCAAACTAAGCCAACCAACAAACAAGTAAACAAACAAACACAAACAAACACACACATACACAAACACACAAACATATACATAAACAAACGAACGATCGAACGAAGGAAGGACGAAAAAACGAAAGAACGAACGAACGAATAAACTATTCCCTGACAGCGAAAGAGATGGCGAGAGATACAACGAAATTGGACTCACTAATCATATGCGCCGATATCATTCATATTCACGTCGAACTGTAGCCGAATGATACAGGTAAAAGCCACTACCGGGCCGGTCGTTAGTGGCTCTTACCGGTATCATTTTACGGCAGGCCGGAAACTGTCGTGCTCAAGTGAATACGGCCCCCGGAGTATGACTGGTGGCGACGTCTATTTTGTGACTCAATAGCGAAATGACTCACGTCAGTCTTCTCGGTTTATGCTCTGCTGAACTTTGGCGAGATCAAATATAACGATCAGGACACGGACCGATATACGTTCGTCCGTCGTCCAGGAAACGGCAGCAATTGTATTGGTCACTTCACCGCTGTGTCAGCACCGAAAACAATTACACAATGAAATCGAACTTCCTATCGCTTGGTTAATAATTCAGGGTTTAATGTCCACGGCATCGGAGTGATAATGCATGGCCCTAACGGGCGAGTTATGGGACAACAAGGACAGCTTTTACCTATGGAGTGCGACCTGAACACTGATTAATTCGGCCGTATTTCAAAATGTGCCTTTTTGCTTTACCAGGACCTTATTATATAACGGACATGCTATCTGAACAAGCCCGTTGTTGTGTCTTGTTGTGACGACTAACTACCTTTTATTTTGGGACCGCTCGTTCCAACTAACGCTTTCTCTGTCGGGACACTATAAATAAGACCCAAATGCAAGAGGCATACATCATCATGAGTCCCCGCAAATGCGGGGGCTCATGATGATCTATGTCTCTTGCTGGCAGATATTATGATTTTTTAAAAGAACTTTAATTTTTTTTTGTATTTTAACAATATGAGTTGCAATCTGCGGTAGTTTCAGAGATGTCATCTATGGGGTATGGAGGTGAAGGGTTAATACCCGGGTCATCAAAAGGCATACAATAATCACGGTGAGGGTAACTGGACTCCTGAGGATCTTATGTGCTTCCTCGTCTGCTGAATGCCCCGTGTGGACAAGCTAGTTCCTGCCACGTCAAGTTATCCCATTTCTAACCACTCACTCAGCCATGATCTCCCTTATAACTGCGAGGGACATAGATTCTCATAAGCTCCTACAGCAGCAGAGGCGCATGAGAATGTATATGCCTCTTGCTTTACACGATACCGGTCCTATGTACTTCCATCTCTATGGGGGTAGTTCTCGGGGGTTTACTCTGAGACTGATTTGAACATTTTCTCTCATTGCGGCATCAACATCAAATTTTGTTCTCCCGATCAATACGACCGTGAACCATATGAACTGAGCGGCATCTCCGGTTAATGGCGGCTGACTGAACCAGGTGTTTCACCTCAAAATTGACACTTCGATACCTCCTCCGTCAGAAAGAATCGCAGATCCGTATGTGCCCCTGCAATTGCGGGGCCACATATGGATCCGTACTTCTTGCGAATGAGCCGCGTTCGCGGAAAGACAGCTAATTTGAAAATGACAAAGTTGCGTTACTGACCCGTCGACATGGCCGGTGTCAAGTAGTGGCCCTGACCGTCTGATCTTATACTTAAAACTGAGCCCGGAGACTGCCGGATAATAGTTCACGAGACAGATCGTCCACATTTTGGTCCATCTATATATGTGAGTGTCAGGAAATGAATGGGTCTTGTTAGCCTAATGAATAAAATCTTGCTATCGTGCTTGATCACGTCTTGTCGTTCGTTCGTTTTTAAAAGGGATGGGGACTTCCAGCTCTCGCTGATTTAACGTCTTGTCGAAGGATGTTAAACTTAAATAGTTAGAATCTTGCTGTAATCTTACACCGCAGTCTGCTGACCGTCAGGGTCAGTAGGTTGATTTGGGTTAACAGATCGATATCTAAACAGTTACAAAATTGAACGACAGTAACGTCAGAACAGCTCAAAGTCAAGAGAGACCATAGAGACCAAAGAACCTTGCGGCGACTAGTGACCCAACGATGCCGGTCCGAAACCAGAGACCTTGACCGCTGATCCTTTACTATGGTTAACTGAAGTTTGTTCGGAAATCTCAAAGTAGGTAAAAATTCAGCGAAAACGGTCGATTAAAAGCCCGTACAAACAAGACCATTGCTCAAAGAAACATTGAAAACTATTTAACCTTCATTGTCTGTATTATAGCCCTTTAATTAAACGTATCCGAGTTGATGTAATGATTTTTCATCATTCTTTACTTTTTGTTTATTCGGCTGTGAACTTGTATCAAGCATGTCTTCATTCTCTAAACTATTCAATGGGTCGTCAACATGTTCTGTTCTCGATTGCTACACGTGTCTTAGACTTAACTCATTCCAGTCAAGACGTACGGCATACGGTTACGCGGCTATAGTCGCGTATCCATATGCCGTAAGTCTGGACTGGAAATGAGTTAAGAAACTTGTTAATTTATGGCCATAACACCACTCTTCCTTATCAGCCCCCTTCCGCCCCTCCCCCCAAACCCTGGATCTTCCTCCTCACGAGTCTCCGCCATGACAACCCCCATGACATCTTTCCGCGATTTTATCCCATTTATGCCTAGGGTCGCATTTCCCAAATTGGAGGTTTCCTACCGACTACGTAACAGTTGCAGGCGATGGAATGACCAGGATAATTCAAGGATAGTACCCAGATTAGCTTGGCGTCTCCGAAGGCCGCGCCAAGCTAATCTGGCACTACCCTTGAATTATCCTGCTATAGGGCGGTGCCAGATTAACTTGGCGCCTCGAAGGCTGCTGTAGGGCGGTGGGGCTAAATGGGTTAATGTCTTGTCATCCGGTGACACTCCACTCTGCCAGTGCATCAACTGCTTGTCAACTGTCCGCCACCACAGCGCGTGTCATGAGTGACGTCGACAGTACCCCGCGCGCACATTTGCATACAGCCAATCACGACTAAGTTGACACAAGGAACAAAGCATGGCGCTAAACATAGCAGCACAGCACGTGGCCATGATGGCTTTAGGCTAAAACCCTCACTATACTACCTTCGTCAGAGAAGGGAAATGTATGTCAGCAAGCGACGTTGATTTTCATGAGTCCGTGCGACTATAGGGATGCATGAGAATCTACGCCTTTTGCAGATAGATTGGGTTGGATGATGGACTCGCGTTTGAGGGCTATACAGTGTGCATATATAAGCAGATGCAGAGATAGAGTTTCAGTATTTATAATTCGTCAGCCGTGTATAACGCTGGAGACAAGTGACGCTCAGTACCTATTACCTCAACGATCTGACTGCATTTCCGACTGAGGTAGGCCCTAAATTTCATCACACTCATAAAGTATACCCAGTTGGACCTTTGTATTCTTTGTCTCAAATGACATCCTTATGCTCATGGATTGTGCCTGTTTCGAAGTCGTTACTGTGAAACACAGCACAAGTATAGGATGAGAAGACACAAATAAGATTATCCGAGACTAGCGATAAACTGTGCTGTTTATTGCTAGTCTCAAATAACGTTTTAGTCGCAACTTTTCCCGCAACTGATGCACTGTGCGCCGCGCAATGATTGTTCAACTTAAAAATGTCAAACGGTTAACGGAAAGCTTCTGAACTACAGTGTCGACGAAAATCAAACACAGGCCTTTACAAATGGCGCAAATGAGTGATCAATATTTGTTCAGTCCGGCTCCCGATCAATACGACCGTGAACCATATGAACTGAGCGGCTGAGCAGCGGAGCGAGCCAAACAAAATAATTACGCATGACTCATCAGGGCCCAGCTGTAGCCAGAGAGCACTCGACCGGCTGCCGCTACCCCGGGTAGAAACTTTGAATGAAACACCAAACACCTAATCCTGTTGAGGAACACATAATGCGTTCAGTGCCCCGAGACAATAATTTGAAAACCACCCACCTGCAAGAGATATAGATCCTCATGAGTCCCGCAGTCGCGGGGGCTCATGAGGATCTATGCCTCTTGCTGACTCCTGTATTGTATCCATACTCCTGGGACAGCTGCAGTTGTTTGGTGTTGCCGAATTAACCAAGACGGCAGAAATATGGTCTGTGTGACATGGCGCGGAACGGGTTAAAAGAGAGCGATTTGTGTCCGCAATAGGCACATATTCTCGTGAGCTCATCCGTCCTGCACGAGCTCATGAGGATCTGTGGATCTTACTGACATGGATTGCCCACATGCCCCGTGTACATAGGGAGGTCTATGACTTTAGCTAGCATGAGAGCCGGACGGTTTTGACACGGCCCTAAGCGGTGGGATGTCAACAAAATATAATGAGGGATGAATATTCTTGTTTCATGAAGATGGAAGACATAAAGTGCAGCGTTGCCACCACACTGGTTGTCTCCCTAGATTCACTGCAGCGAGACAAATACTGTGCGTCGTCATCTCATCATGTATCTCGTTCAGCTCTCTGAGAACTAAATTGTCGAGTTTTTGAGACGCCCTCTGATTTTTTTTTTTTTACATCATAGCCTGGTTCTGGAGACAGCTCGGCCATGGTAGTTCAAACAAGGGTGGTGTCAGAATAGCTTGGCGCCTCTAGGCGCGAAGCTATTCTGGCACCACCCTTGAGCTATCATTTTCGATCCTGGTTCTGGAGGCAGCTCGGCCATGGTAGTTCAAACAAGGGTGGTGTCCGAATAGCTTGGCGCCTCCAGGCGCCAAGCTATTCTGGCACCACCCTTCAGCTATCATTTTCGATCTAGATCCTGTAGTAGCGTGTCAGTATGGGTTAACAATGAATATCTCGACAGCGACCTCAGGGTGGGCTTTGTTTCGTTGCTCGTATGCACTGTGCGGTGACTAATCAGGAAAATCTTTGCCTCCCAGCCGCATCACCCATTCATAGTGTTTGGACTGATAAACTCGAGGCCGCAAGGCCATTGTAGTTGACATCATCGATCACTGGGAACGGATAATAATGATATGATGTTGATAGCGTCAGCGCCTAGAACACTTAGCACGTTTTGTGTTTGTCCACTAAACACGTTTCGTTTAACCCATTCGCACTACAGCAGGAGATGGGTCGACGATGATAATTCAAGGGTAGTGCCAGATTAGCTTGGCGCCTGTCGGCGCCAAGCTAATCTGGCAATGCCCTTGAATTATCATGGTCGATCCATCTCCTGCAACTGGTGCAGAGTCATTAGATGACGCCTCCAAAATTTGGAAAATATGGCCGTCGGGTTAAATGAGTTAAGACCATTCAAATTCGCACACTAGTCTAATTTCTAAAGCGTGTTGGTCAGTCTGGTTCTTGAGATGATGTCACACTTGTGGTGGCACGCACGCATGGGTTAAACTTCAGATTTATCTACCTATTAGACCAAAACGACCATGTGTTAACCCTTCGGTTGTCGGTAGCAATTTTAGTCGGGGAGATTCCTGCCGGAATCCCCTAGCCTAAAAGCACTACCGACAGCCAAAGCCGGGGTTAATCTGTAATTCTCTTTGATCTGCCCTGGCCCGTAGTTAATTAGGAAGTTCCACTGATTGAGTTAGTTGTTTTCCGGCAATGCTGGGCACGATGTTGAAAGGAAATCTTCTCAGGATTTGGATGGAGTGCGCATGGGCCTTTCCGAGTCGGAGAGCAGAGACCATTATCTTCAACCAACCCAACTACCTCCCGCAGGCACGGCTTCAGGCCGTGAAATAACCCTTATCATTCGGAATACACCAGTGTGTGAAATAAGTTTGACTAAAATAGTTCCAAGGGTAGTGCCAGAATAGCTTGGCGCCTCTAGGCGCCAAGCTATTCCGGCACCACCCTTGAACTAAAGCCATTGGTCTATTACTTTTCTGTAAGTACTATAATGTAGCTTGCACATGGTAGTGTACAAATTTGAAGCTTTTAGCCTCAGCATGATATGGGATAATAGATGACACCATGCACGGTTACACGAGGAAGCACTCAATTACTATGTGGCATCATTTATCACGCACGACACCAGTGCGCAAAAGGCCGTCGAGCCGACGTTCACCCGCCGTGTCAGGTCCTCTGAAACAGCAGTAGTCAACATCGGCCCCAGGGTTAGGGCCATTGCGCAACGGGTACCTGCGTGACGCAGATGCGTCACGCAGACGCAGATGCGTAACGCAGTTAACTGTCTGGTCATGAATGATGAATGTCTGTCTAATCCATAAATCACACAATCAAACCCATCAATTACTGCATGGGAATGGCCGTAAGTCATTGTGTACTTGACCATCAGTCCTTTATCAAGCTGACATAGGCAACACACGTGTCAACTTGATAGAGAAGGAAGGACCCATTTTTCTTGTTGTTATAAACTTCTTGCTATTGAAGTTTACTATGAGCGAAGGACTTTACATAGAAAGAGTGCTGTCGGGACCTCTGAAAGTGTTGTCATCCGACCGTGACCTTGTTATTTGCAAAGTAAAGTGTGTAGAAATCAAGCAGTTCAAGTTAAAATCAGATTTCTTCCTTCTGCAAGACGTAGATCGTCGTCACACTGGTTGACTCCTTCGATTTGCTTTGCATGATTGAAAGAGACAGCCCGTGCGGATCGTCGTGGGACCTAGCAGACTGACTAGTCCAACTGAAAGTCCCTCGGCACTGTCCAGTGATCAGAGACTATGAGGTTTTGATTTTGATCGCTTGTATTTGAAATTTATTAACCAATTTCATCCTGATACACGCATTTCCTTTAAATAAATTTGACTATGAGAGTTAAAGGGTGGTGCCACTATAATGGTTGATTATCTCATCTGTAACGTAGCCTTCATAAGACAGTTAGCAAATTTGTAAAAACACAACACACACACACACACACACACACACACACACACACACACACACACACACACACACACACACACACACACACACACACACACACACACACAAACCCCAATCAACCTCAGAATGTAATGGGTTAAGTGGCATGAAACAGGTGCCAAAGTGGATGGAGAGGAAGAGCCGGAGTACCCGGAGCAAGAACCCCCGAGTCCGTCCGAATGAACGGTGATATTTACTAGAGCCCAGTGAGTCCGGCACCTGTAGCATTGGGGGCAGGCGCTTTACCACTGCGCCACGGACCGCCCCCGACACCTAGCAACCAACAGGGCCATAGAAGACGTTGTCTGTTCATGCTGATTTAGAACAGATTCATGTGTCACTCACAAGCTTTGATCACACGGACGAAAATCAGTACTAGTTTCACCACACACAGTGTCAATCATCGGAAACTTACGACTGTCTCATTGTGGCGATACAAAGGAAGACATTGTTTCTTAGCAATATGCGTAGATTTTCATGAGCCGCTGCAGGCACATGAAAATGTGGAGAATATATGTGCCACTTGCAGGTGTACTTGTTGACTGAGGGACTGTTTGCTGTAGATAGAGAGATTCATCATTTATCACGCTGTCCGTCTGGCCTTATCACGGTCGCTGGTATTAGCTCGGGCTTACGTTCTGATCATCTGATGTGAGACAAAGTCCCCTAGCAAACAAAAGCGCACAGGTTCCGGGTTTACTGAGTGAGTGTTTACAAGCCAGTGTTTAACCCGCTCACCGCCGAAATAAATTGAACACCACACAACTGCAAGAGGTATAGATCCTCAGGAGCTCCCGCAGTTGCGGGGGCTTATGAGGATATATGCCCCTGGCTTGCTGAAACCACCGTGTGTCCGTCCATGTTCCCTGGACGGCTGGGGTTTTGTGGCTTTGAAGGCGGAATTCACACTGATCTCCATAACACCGTCTTGCGTCCTTTGGCAGTGGATGGGGTTACAATAATAAAGAGAATGATAAAAGCACAGCCCCTCCTACCATCTGCAGGGTACATAGATTCTCATGATCCTCCTGCAGAGGCTCATTATAATCCCTATTAGTCTTGTTGACCAAGAATGACTGCTCCATAAAATTGCCGGGGGGGGGGGGGGGGGGGAGGGGGGGTGGGGGTGGGGGGTAATTTCCGGACTTTCTCTAACCGTCCTGTTTTTCAGTGTTAGCCTACGTCCTGCTTTGCTTCTGAATGTCATTTCAGTCTACAGCTAGCTGTGATCTGCCGTTTTCAATGTTCTTTTGTTCCAAGTAAGTCTTGATCTTCGTATCGTTTGCTGGAATTTGTCCCCCTTACTGCCAAGAAAAAAGTCCAGCTGCAAGAGACATAGATCCTCATGGGCCCCCGCAGTCGCGGGGGCTCATGAGGATCTATGCCTCTTGCTGACACAACTTGATATGTGTCCTTGGTTCGTGGACGCCTGGGGCTCTATCTCTGGCGTTGAATTTAACAAAACTACATAGACACACTATGCGTCCAGGGGCATGGAAGGGGTGGAAGCGGGTACTACACTGTATTTTTGCTATCAGGCGCCAAGCTAATCTGGCACTACCCTTAAATTATCATGTTTTCTCCACCTCCTGCAACTGGTACACAGTCCGGCGTCAGGTGACACCTCTAAAATTTGAGAAATGCGGCCGATGGGGTTAAATGGGTTAAGTCAGTCGGTACAATCACCATTGTAAACTGAGCCGCTACTGAGGCCACGTGTGTTTTGGTCTCTTATTTTGGACGTTACAATGAAAGCAGATTAGCATATACATCGTGTGATTCCTCTGGCTTCACGACAAAGCTCACATTGTGGCCACAATTCATAATGCGGAGTATACGACCGATTTGAATAATCCTTCGAATATTTTGCCGAATCCTAGGTTGCCGCCACAATGCGTAATCTGTAACAAGCCGGGGGATCCCTTTGACTTTTTCTTAGCAGATCTCTGTAGGTGGAAAACATACATAAGTTAAAGACAACCCTGAAAATGGTCATGTTTTCAAATAAACACTATTCGGTCAGATTTTAATATTTTGTCATGGGATTTTGTTCACAAGTCTGTAGACTTACTCCGCATCCGGATATGGATACGCGGCTTTACGCCGCGTATCCGGATGCGGCACGTCTCGAATGAGTTAATAATCATGACCAGAGTGGTCCTTAATCCCTCGACTGCCGAGAAAAAAGTGAACAGTATCCAATTGCAAGAGACATAGATCCTCATGAGCCCCCGCAGTCAATTAGTATGGTTCTTCGACGGTGTTGGCTTTTGGTTGCTAGATGAACAAAAATTTCAGAAACACATTTTTTTAAAATGTACTATAAGTGTACTACAGTGGCAGGAAGGAGTTTAACACATTCTGTCCCAGCACCCAAATCCCCCAATTTTAATTGCCCTTGAAGGACTGTATTACAGTTCTAGAGCCAGATCGAGCATGATAGTTCAAGGGTGGTGCCAGAATATTTTGGCTCCTATGGGCGCCAAGCTATTCTGGCATCACCCTTGAACTATCACGCTCGATCCAAATCTTGCTGTGGTGTATCGGTGGTGAAAGAGTTTAAAAAAAAAGCGTATGCTGATGTAAAGTAAACCGATGCAAATGGCTGTATTTAATTACGAAGATCAGTCATGAGGATAAAGCCGTGAAGATGACGATAAGGTCCAAGATCTTGTCAGCTGTAGGGCCTTGTCTTCATAGATACAGCCGCGGCTTTTGGATAATCTTCTTGCAGACGGATATTTGATTGTGTGTTGTTTGTTTTTTCAAGCAATGTGTGTGTTGGGGGGGGGGGGGGGGGCGCCAACTGATTATCACACGTTCGATCAGTTTTTCATTGCCTTTTAATTGCCTACGTCAAAGAAGGAAATAAGAATGTATGCACAATCAGCTATGGATCAGCTGCATAATCAGTTCTATCACCAATCGTAATATGCTGGAGGGCGAAAATGTCGCAATGCACACGAACTCAGGTATACCGTGATTCGATACGTGTGCGTACATAACACATGCACGTATCAGATACCAGTTGTCAAATCACGACCTTCGGGGGTCCACTAGTACAGACCGAGTCAGGTGCATGTCCCTACCCCCAGCTGTGTTGGCCAATAAATCATGTAACACTCCCTGTCTCGCTCTACCCTCCCGCCCCTCCCCTTCCCCTCTCCTTACCCCCACCGTACAAACCCCACTCGGCCGTTATTTCCTCGTTAGCGGCGGGGGGAGGGCTGGGGGGGGGGGGGGGGGGGGTGTGGGGGGGGGGTATACCCTAAAATCGTGATGCGTCACTAGCATTTTATCGGTTCTCGTGATTCGTGAGTGCTATTTTTTCGTCTTCGTGATCCGTGGAAAACTCGTCGTGAAACGTGAAATGCCAATTAAGATGTTCGTGGCCCATGAAAACGTCCTGGTCATTTCGTGAAACGTGAAAATTCTGTCACCACATGTAATTTTTCTCATTGTTAGATTTTCCGGGTAAATAATTAAATAAATGAGGGGGAGTCTGGTGTATCTGGCAGGTCATTTTACGTCGTCATGCTCATACCCCAGTGGCGAAACGTCTTCGGGCCTACCGGCGACGGCCGCAGTGGGGCCGCGCACAGCCGTGCGCGGTCCCACTGCGGCCGTCGTTCGCTTACTAGGTAGGCCTACATCTTAACCCATATCATACTGAGGCTAAAGCTTCAAATTTGTACACTGCAAGCTACATAATAGTACTTACAGCAGATAAGGATATCGACCAATGGCTTTAGTTCAAGGGTAGTGCCAGAATAGCTTGGCGCCTAGAGGCGCCAAGCTATTCTGGCACTACCCTTGAACTATTTTAGTCAAACATTTCACACGATGGTGTATTCCGAATGATAAGGGTTAAAGGCGTAGAAATAATGTGCAGCCTGTAATTTCCAACGTTTTTAAAAAAAAAAAAAATTTTGGTCACGCTACCCCTTGAATTTTCTTCGCCAGCGCTCACTGAACAAAGCACCCGTTACTGATCCCGGGTGGCATTTCACATTGTCAGTCGTAGTTTCGGGTACAATAGAGTACTTCATTCCTGGTGTGGATCCCCCCCCCCCCCCCCCCCTCGATCACAACTGAATCAATTTAAATAGGTGACCCGTTTTTTTTTTCTGTGAGTTTTTTTTTATTCGCTCATGTTATTGTGCTGGCACGAATGAGCCGTTTATACAAAATATCCGGTTATTCCCAACTCACAGTTGAAGCTATTTAGCTGTTGGTAGCGCTTTTTTTGGGTCTAATCTTGCTAGACAGTTCAACAGACAAACCGCAGTTAATCCATTTAGCCCCGACGCCCTACAGTATGAGATGGATTCATCTGACCATGATAATTCAAGGGTAGTGCCAGATTAGCTTGGCGCCTTCAGGCGCCAAGCTAATCTGGCACTACCCTTGAATTATTACGGCCAACCCATCCCCTGACAGCTGGTACATAGCGGTTGCGTAACACCTCCGAAATTTGGGAATGCGCCCGTGAGGTTAAATGGGTTAAGTTAGACAAGAGAGGGTTAAACCACATATATCATAAATTAGTGTACGCAGTAGGCGATTTTAGAAGTAGGCCAAACAGTGCGCTTCTTTCGAATCAAACAGTGGATTAAAAGCGCGGACAAACATGCGATATGCAAGTTTGTCCGGACTTTTAATCCACCATTTTCGTCGAAACACGCGCAACTTCCACCAACCTCTGATTTCCGAGCGACGTCTATTTGAAAAGACCGAGTTATAATTGTCCTTTGCACACTCGGTTCAAGTGTTATTGTTCAATAGTAACGAGCGCCACACGCCCCTGTTATGATCGATGCAATGTACTAATAATATCGACTGGACAGCCCGCTTACTCATTGTGTATGACCCTCACGAAGTGACCACTGTCAAGCACTCGCTAAGTGCACACGGCGTGAACTGCTCGATTTTGGTTTGGCCCAAGCGAAACCGTTTTACGACCCTGGGAGACTGCTATTGTATGTTAACTCATTTAGGCCCGACGCCGTACAGGAGGAGATGGATTGATCTTGATAATTCAAGGGTAGTGACAGATTAGCTTGGCGTCTGAAGGCGCCAAGCTAATCTGTCACTACCCTTGAATTATCATGGTCAGCCAGTCCATCTCCTGCCGCAACTGGTACGTATATCGTCGTTAGGTAACAAGTACAAAATTTTAGAAATGCGGCCGAGGGGTTGCAAAGCTTAAACAGAAGTTAAGTTGACCCGTTTGTGCATAATAATTGTTACACTTACTAAGAACATTTCTAAAGGAGATATATATTTCTAACTACACTGTATTAGGCTAACCCTGTATTGTCATGAGAAGATTGCTTTAAGACCACTCTTTCTTGAAAAAAAGTGGTTGCTTACAACAGGTTCTTCTGTGTCTGTCTTTATCACTACAGATGACGGAACTTGTACTTTACATTATATGGAGCCACATATTGCTTGATATAGTGCCGATAACAGGCAGATGTGATTACGAAACCCGAATCAAAATACTCCGAGTCGTAAGACGAGGACATTTTGATTCGAGTCAAGAAATCACATCTCTCGGTTATTGGCACTATATCAAGCAAAATTTGACTCAATATAATTTATGTACCCAGTCCAAAACAAAACTTTACCTCGCGTCCTTCAGTTTGCGGCTGATTGCGGTGTTCAGACAAAACATGTGCTTGGCAGACGACTGCGTTTCGGACTATCGACTGAGCGCGCAGATTTTGTCTGGACTATAAAAAAACCCAGTGCTTTCTACTCGTAAGTAGATCACATACAATGACGGAAAATACCAGCAGGTTTGTTTCTTTTGCCTTTTGCTCGGGTTTCTTGCTTACGCTTTCGCTAGCGGGCGTCTCGCCAATTTTCACTCGTTCAGCGATTCGTTTCGCTCCTTTGCCTGGCGTCTGCTGTTCGTGAATGCATGTGTATGGGAACAAAATTTCGAGAGTACGTTCACTAAGAAGTATTTAGTCGCTACTGCTAATAAGGAACTCGTTAATGTTGCAGTATGAGCATATTTCGCGTTTCCCTTTTGACAAATGCAAGTATCAAAGATTGAAATTTTTGGGCCTGCAAATGATTTTGGGAAGGAAAATATTTCAAGCAAATTCATGAATATGAATTTGCTTGTTATACACTATATCAATACATGTGTCAAAGAAGGGAAAACTTTATGGAGTGGGTACTTGAATCTCCAAGGACACTGGACGTTCAGATCAGCGCAGGAGACGTTCAGTTTTAAGCAGCGCCACAATACACGTATTTTTCATTATCCAACCGAAACGGTTAAGAACAAGAAATAAGTCGTGTTGAAATGTCACAAGTAAATCTTAGTTATACAGGCCTTACCATTTAACATGTTACTTCAACAGTCGTCGTAACTGTCAACATCAGTGCTGAGACAGTTTTTGGTAACTAACACTCAAAATAGTACGTTACACAGCATTGACCGAGTTGTGACCAAATCAAACACCGGTTATCGGCTTGTTCTTGGCTTGTAAATGATCACTAACCCTACCTGTGAAGATACTGAACCGGCTTTAAGACCTCAAGTTCCTTTGTCTGCCGTGAGGAACCGCATAAAAATTTAAAGCAAAGGTTAATGACCCTTGCTAGCGAGGGGGCTTCTAAAGCTTCTCGGTAGCCCCTCAGTGCGACTAGGAGTTGCACAAGTGAGCTTATTCCCGCGCAAGCCACTGAGCAAAGTCAGTGCTCCGCTGTAGTAGCGGAGCACCTTGCTCAGTGGCTTGCGCAGGGTTATGCTCGGTCATGTAACTCAGTGAGGCTAGGCAGTGCTCATGAAACGTCACACGTAGTTCAGATGATGAAGGTTCCTTTCTCCGATGATTCGCTTGAAAGATGTAAATATGACTGTTCCATGTCATCAAAAATCATCATCAAGTAGATTCTCAATAGCGCCTGCCTGCGAATGCAGGGGCGAGTGAGAATCTATGTCATCTAGCAGACTACAGTTTTTGCTGAGGCGCCATGTGCTTTGGTGTGAGCCGTGCGCCCGCCCTGTTACAACGCGCGTAAATAGACCCCGGTACGGTGTTCCCTTGCCGGCTAAAAAATTGCGTATCTTATACGAATCCTTGCGACTGTAGCAACTAATTAGGATCTATGACTCTTGCAGACGGCAAAAATTGCTTGTCGTGTGAGCGCGCTCGTTCTATGCGGCTACACTGACTCTTGTACACTGCAGTCGCTACCGCTGATCAGAGGTAGCGAATCGGAGGGACTGAGACAGGCAGTGTGACAGTGTCCAGCTGTAAGTTCATGCTGACGTGAGCTGGTTGTATAAAAGTAGGAGAGACGAAGTTTTTGGTTCAGTTGGAGTTTCTGCCACGTGCGAGAGCTGGCTAGAGGGGTGGCGACAGTGTCTGTGATGCAGGTCAGTCACAGTGTTGAATACTGTTGTCGGGATTTTAGCCTGGTTTTCCGGCATTTACCGAACTGTAAGTAGATCCTGTATTTTTTGTTCTCTCTTGCTCTGTCTTTCTCCGTCTGTGTATGTCATAGGTCAGTGTAGGTGTGTGCCGGTGTGTGTGTGTGTGTGTGTGTGTGTGTGTGTGTGTGTGAGAGAGAGAGAGAGAGAGAGAGAGAGAGAGAGAGAGAGAGAGAGAGAGAGAGAGAGAGAGAGAGAGAGAGAGAGAGAGAGGACTGAGGCAGGTCCAAACGCACAAATGAAGCTTTAGTTGAGGTTGAGGCATTGACATCGTCATAGACATCTAGCCATTTTTCAGTCAAACCTACAAAACTACGACTGAGACAATATACACAAAACTAAGTATATGTGAAGGAAAGTCCGATGATGATCTCACACTCCTAAACACACACACACACACACACACACACACACACACACACACACACCACACACACACACACACACACACACACACACACCATCATCACACAAGAGAGAGAGAGAGAGAGAGAGAGAGAGAGAGAGAGAGAGAGAGAGAGAGAGAGAGAGAGAGAGAGAGAGAGAGAGTTCACATACTCTTAACTTGTACGCTGTCATTGACGGAAATGATGTCTCGGACGACTGACAATTTTTGTTGTTGTTGTTGGTTTAATTGCTTTTTTGTTTTGTTTTGTTGGAGGGGCGGGGGGGGGGGGGGGGGGGGGGGGGGGGGGGGGCTTTTTATACGGCTGAGGCTGACAGGTTGTTCGTGTGAGGCTTAAGATCAGTTTCTGAGTAGAAATTAATGAGTAGTAAAGACTTTTCACATTTCACGAAATCAGTAACCAGGATATGACGTTTTCAATCACGGATCGTGAAGATTTATTTGACTTTCACGTTTCATGACGGACCCTTCTTTCACGGACCACGGTTATGAAAAAATTGCAATCACGAATCACGACAAATAGAAGAAGAAAAAACACTCATCACGATTTTAGCCCCCTCATCACCCCCCCCCCCCCCCACCTTCCCTTTCCGCATAACTGACTGAAATGAGATGGCGTTAGGCCGCTGCATGTCCCGGTAAGCAAAAGCTTTCGGGTTGTGCGACTGTGTGCGGGCCAACTGCGGCCGAACTCCGCCCGACACCCTCTTGCTCACTGAGGTAATCGTGGCTAAACTGTAGACTTATGGGGCTAGTACGTCGGTTTGCGGCCGTAAGTGCCTGTGGGCCACCGCCAGTAATGATAATAGCCTATTATATCCTGAGGTTGATTAAAAAAAATTTGCTTATTGTTATATACGAGCCACTTTACATATTAGGAGACAGATCAACCATTTCAGTTCAAGGGCCAGAATAGCTTGCTTTTATCCAGCGACGCCCCGTAACACTTTTTGATCTACTTCTGAGTTCCGGAAATAGTCTCTTCACTCAGAAGAGATACGGAGATATACAGGTTACGTTCTTCACCACTGAACTCGTAGTCAGTGTGTCTTGCTCTGTACCATAGTCTTCAGAAGACACAATTTAGCCTTTAGTCTCAAATGCATTAGTATTTGAAAGAGAAAAATGCATACATTTAGTT
The DNA here is from genome assembly GCA_036245525.1 of Semisulcospira habei. Taxonomy (NCBI): domain Eukaryota; kingdom Metazoa; phylum Mollusca; class Gastropoda; family Semisulcospiridae; genus Semisulcospira; species Semisulcospira habei. The sequence continues at coordinate 122,052,875 of BTPG01000005.1, forward strand.
CCTTTTCAAGCTAACGCCACATGCGGTTGTCGGTCATGTTGTAAAGCTTCTCAGTCCCTCTCACGCTATCTCTCTTTGATTTGACACCCTCTCCCACTCCGCCCCCAAACCCCCTGCCTCCCCCCCCCCCACCCCCCGTCCCTGCGCCTCCGACTACTGTCTGTGGATGTGTGTGTGCTGAACGACCTGTTTGTATATCAACAACACATTGATCCTCAATCTCCATAGAGCTTAATCCAGGCCCAGCGGTAATCAGTAATCTTCGGCTTGTACCCCGGCTTGTTTTCCGCGCAAGTTACGGGTTAAACAGGTGTGGAGCGGCTTTCATACAAAGTTATCGACTCCTGCACTGAGGGTGGAGTGCGCTCGTCACGTTCAGTGTGCTCAGTCATTCAAGGTACATAATAGGCCTATATTTCTCCTGAGGCCGGCAAGAGGTATGGATTTTTATGCGATCTAATGGCAAGCGGCATAGATTCTCATGAGCCCATGCATTAGCAGGCCGCGCTCATCAGAGTTTATGTTTCTTGCTACTACTGAGTTAGCACTAACCACTAGTAATATGACCAGTGTTGTTTTCTGCGTTGTTTAGCTCGAGGCATGGAGACCCCCAAAACGGCAAGAGGCATAGATTCTGATGAGCCCCATGCGAACGCAGGGTCTCATGAAAATCTATGCCTCTTGCTAACGTGACTACTGCACTAGCATGTCAGTATTAGTCACCACTAACATTATCAGTTTTATTCGCTTTTAAATGTTTTTTTTTCTCCCACTTTTCTGTAAAACGTTACCTTCCGCCGTGAGACCGGCAAACATGTCACATTTTTCGAAGGCATCTTTGCATGTATTACATTTAGGCGTTAACGTCTAACTTTTCGTGCACGCAGAGTTTGCTTAATGAATGTGCTGTGTACATAGACGCAAAAATAATCAAACGCCAGTCAGTGCTTATTCAAATAGGCGTGTTGCCGTTCTGTTGAGAACCCAGTGGCATACTATATGAGGCATTTGAACACCACATACTTGCATAATATTGAGACGTTATGCCCTTGTTTGGTGGTAAAGGGTGGGATATAATTTATAATTTCTATTTCGTATTTTGGCGAATTGCCTCGCGCTACAAACCAAACGCTTTTTCTCTCTCGCCCCCCCCCCCCACCACCACCACCACCACCCCACTCCTCTTTCTCTCTCTTAGCAACGGCAGGTGTGAAAAATGACAATGTCTGTGTGGACTGTGTTAATGCCTTTACTCTTTTTATCCTGAGGCACTACTGCTTGAAATTAATTTGACTGATTAGTTCAATTAGTTAGTTATTTAAGTTTAACGCCGAGCAGGCGACTAAGGCCATCTCACGGCGGCTGATTAGTTCAAGGGTGGTACCAGAATAGCTTGGCGTCAGAGGCACCAAGCTATTCTGGCACCACATTTGAACTAAAATGGTTGATCTATCTCTTAATCTGTAATGTAGCCTTTACAGGACAATAAGCAATTTTTAAAACAAAATTAGACTCAACATGTATAGGCTTAGCCGTCAATTGTAAAAGAAAAATTACAAAGTTTCATTGATTTATGGATTCTCTCTCTCTCTCCCCCTCCCTCCCTCCCCGTCTCTCTCTCTGTTTGCTGTACGACCTGACGCGATCTTACTATGTTTATTTTTTTTATTTGTCCACAGTCATCAGCATTCTGGTCTTTTAAACATGATACTGTTTACTACTGAGGCAAATATTCCCGTACTGCGTATAAGTGAAAACACAATTATAAACACTTTCGTTTAATCTTTGCCTTTGAATGTTATTGCGGTATCCTATTACAGCCCGCAGGAAATCCTCTTCCTATTGGGCAAACGCGCAGTAGTTTTTTTTTATTTGCAAGAGACATATAATTATATCCTAATTCAGTTTGCAAGGGACATATATCCGCATGAGGTCCTGCATCCGCAGGGGCTCACGAGGATTTATGTCTCTTGCAGTTGTGTGATGTGTATGCACCCGGACCTTTTCAAAGTACATTATTCCGCGACAATGACTGAGTAAAGCGAGTCAGTAACAACTCCGTTTTGAGCGGCGCAGAGTTCTCGTTCGTTTTATCGGGCAGTTGCTTGAGTTTAGCTTGTGCGTGTCTCACTCTGTGTGTGCTTTTTAAATGGGAAGTCATCGAACCAGGGGTTTTAGTAAAGATGTATGGCTCTGATAAGACACTTTAAGCAATTACAGGGGCTCCATTTACTGTGTAGCTTAACCCTGTTGTGCGTCAGTGCGACCCGACCGGCACCACACGTAACGGTGGCTGCATGCACGAATAGGTTAACCCCTTCCCTGTCAACGTGCGCCGCCGTACAATTTGTTTATGAAAACCTGACCAAAAGCTACAACTGTCCAAAGATCGTGGACGCAAAGAGGTCTCAGCAAAAGACATAGATACTCATGAGCCCCCGCATCGGCGGGGGCTCATGAGAATCTATGTCTCTTGCAGGTGGGTCGTGTTCGTTTTTTCTAACCAGTCAAAGTGGTTAAACTGGTTGTTCGGGTGCAGTGCAGTCACTGAATTTCGCCAGTCATTGCCGTCTTGCAGGGGCACAGATTTTCATTAGCCTCTGCAGTGGCACAGGCTGGTGAGAATGAAACTCTGTGTTTCTTGAGAGCTTGGAGTGTATCAGCTTGCACTTTGTCGGTTCTGTCAGCCTGCACTTTGTTGGTTCTGTGTGCATAACTACTAGAAATCTAGCACGTCATAAGAAATGTAAGTGACAGGCAAATTTAAGTGGCAGGTTTGCAAAAGGCATAGATTCTCATGAGCCCCTGAGCTCATGAGAATTTGTGTCGCTTGTTACTCAGTCTTGACCTCGTCAGTCACTGCCAGCGGACTTGGATTTTGCTTTTGAAATCATTGTAAATTTAACGTCAAAGATCCCAAGGCGTCAAAGAACAAGGGTACAACCAAAAAGTGGTTTGAGCAAGAGGCATAGATCCTCATGAGCCCCCGCAGTTGCGGGGGCTCATGAGGATCTATACCTCTTGCAGTTGGATGTTTTAATTGTTGCTGGCAGTTATGGAGTTAACATATTCGCTAAATCTTGGATGAATCATTGACGTATTAAATACGCGCTGGGTTTTGTGCCGCCACAAGGCCTGTGTGTTGGACGGTGTCAAAAGGGTATTAGCCCACCTCACAAACACAAACATGCAGTACAGGAGTGCCGCTGCCGATTCAGTCACTTGTTTGTATGTCTGAGCCGGAATGCAGTTCTTTTGACACACATTTTTTTATAGGTCGTTTGACAACGGACCGCACAATGTTTTCCCCTAATATTTCCGCAAAGAGCCACTTTTCTATACCAATCTTAGAACATATATCATTCAGCGACAGTTGACCTGATATTTAAGAAACTCGAAAAATGTGTCAGTTTTGCTGTACTGTCGTAAAAATTCGGATTAAAAAAAAAAAGAAATGACTGATTTTACACCCCTAGCTGTGCCCTAGATATATCAAGCCTAGTATAAAAAAAAAAAAAAAAACATTTCACGTGAATTGGCCAATTTTTTAAACAATAAAACAGTCTGCATGATTGACCTCGATATTGAAATCTGCCGGGGCTCTATTTAGGGCATTGAAAATGGCTTGTTGCTGTCATTGTACCAAATTTTTTACGACTGTACAGTAAAATGGACAAATCATAGGAGTTCAGTAAAAAATATTCCATTATTAGGTCAGCTGGCACTAAATGATATTTGTTCTTAAAGTGGTGCAGACATCTTTTTCTTTGCCGAGATATTTGGCAAAAACGTTGTACGCTCCGATGTCAAACGGCCTATAGATATCAGGTGGTTGTCCTTTTTGCACTGGCGTTAACTCATTCTACCCCAAGACCGAAATCCCCAAATGTTGCCGTTGTCCTCTGATGACTGCTTTGCAGGTGCAGGACATATATCGACCATGATAGTTCAAGGGTGATACCAGAATAGCTTGGCGCCCATAGGCGCCAAGCTATTCTGGCATCACCTTTGAACTATTATGGTCGATCAATATCTTGCTGTGGTGTGGCTGGGGTAGAATGAGTTAACTCATTTTGCCTGCGACACACCACAGCAAATATGGCTCGAAGGGTGGTTGCAGAATAGCTTGGCGCCTATAGGCGCCAAGCTATTCTGCCACCACCCTTGAACTATCATGGTTGATCTGTCTCCTGAATTGTAATGCCGTCCTCAGCGGATAACTCCAAAATGTGGGTATTCCGTACCTCGGGCGCAATGAGTTAAAAAAAAAACCGCACAAAAAACAAGACATGAATTCTGTACTCAGGCCGTACGGTGGTTGGAGTGGCTAACTGCGTATGCTATAGTACTTGTAATAGTACTGCACGTGAAAACAAGCTCCTGAATTCCTAGCTACGGCTAGTGCTAACTCAGTAACTGCCATGAACAATGCGACTAAAGCATTCCAGTGTTCCCATCGGTTGTTATCGGTAATATTGCCGGTTTTTGAAGGCAAATGCCGGAAAGGACAGTAACGGTGTGTAGACGATGCCGGTCAGAGTTGAGATGTACCGTTTGTGGAGGTAGCGATACCGAAAATATATACAAGATTTTCAATGAAGGAGCGATTGAATAGAATGTTGTAATGCTCCCACACACCTCCTCCCCCCCCCCCCCCCCACACACATACACACAAGCGGCACTCCTCTTGTTTTCTTGTTTGACTAAATTTGCGATGCCTGACTTGGAACCGACTGTGTTTCTTACAGGACGTGGTCGGTATAATTATGTGTAACGTACGTAGGAATGGAGCAGTGCATTCTCAGTACGCAATGGCCATTGGGCCGAAGTCAGCCGCAGTGGGCCCGTGCACGACAGTGCGCGGCCCCACTGCGGCCGACTTCTGGCTCGATTACATTTGGCGTAGTGGGTTGATATCGGTTCGTTCAAATCAGCCATGCGATCCCCAAGTCGGGGTTCGATCGCCAAGCACCCTTGAACTGTGTTCTGCCTATATCTAGCAAATCCGTGGATAAAGAGAGAGAGAGAGAGAGAGAGAGAGAGAGAGAGAGAGAGAGAGAGAGAGAGAGAGAGAGAGAGAGAGAGACTGAGAGAGAGAGAGAGATTTGCAAGTTCGAAATTCAGCTCTAAATCACTTCCACAGGCGAGGCTGACCACAAGAATGTTACTCAGTCAGTACCTCGGTTTGGTCTCAGATGCCTGTAAATGTGTTTGTGAGAGGCAAAACCGTGGTGAATGGAATTTGAAAACCTCATTTGCCTATATTGGTAGGTCTGTAAAGGGGACTTAAACCCCGGGTAAATTGAATTTTAACCAGCCTTGTGTAAACCGCACTCTGTTCACATGAACAGAAGAAAAGGTCTTTCCCAGTCACGTATGCTTGCTTGGCCTAGGTCGTGGGGGTAAGGTTTGCGTTTCGTGACGAGTGTAAGGGTGTTGAGGCTCACATCACCTCAGGATTGAGGGACAGCAAGTTGCCGATCTCGCTCAGCAGAAGAAGCAGATTCTCATGAGCCCCGATCCAGACTCAACAAGACGCATAGTTTCTCCTGAGTCCCACGCGTCAGCTTACGACAATCTACGTTTATTGCAGTTGGAGATGATTTGTGTAGTTTAACACCTTCTCTGCCGGGCAAATCCGAACGCTACTCAACTGCAAGAGGCAAATAACCTTATGAGCCCCCATCAGACATGTCCACCCTAACATGTCCACGTTCCTACTATTGATGGTATATAATATTCGGTGTTTAATTTGCCTTGATTTTAAAGACATTAATTTAGCGTCCCCTGACCGTGAATGGATTAAGTACAAATAATAATAAAATAAACACAGCTAGGGTCGATCTTGGTCAAGAAGAGAAGTAAATTTTCAAGTAGTTCCTTTGACTGCAGAGGCTAATGTGAATCTATGTTGCCTGCAGATAGAAGGATCTGGATGAGGTAGTGAAACTAGTACTTTAAGGGTAATCCACACGCTGCGGTGGAGAGCTTATGTATTTTTCACGATGCTTAGCAATTCACAGTATTTATTCAGTTCTTTAAGTCGACGTAAAACAACTAAAGGACTTGTTTCACAGTGAGTAGCAGAAGTAACTACCGTGACTTGATACCTATCGTGAAAACGCATATCTCTGCTCCAAAAAGGTCTTGTTTTACAGTGACTAAGAACATCCCACAGACACTGTGCTTTGATACGCACAGTGAAAACAAGCATTTCTCCACCCGAGCCTGTGTAAGGGAAATCTGGCTCCGCCTGCACAACACCTCACCTTGGCAGCTGTGCTATGCACACCTTTACTCGACAAAGACGGCTGAAACGTGTTATTTTCTTGGCCGTTTCACCATTTGAATACTAAATCAACTAAGTTTTACAATGTGTACGTATGTTTCATTGGTACGTCGCTTAAAGTCTTTGGCTGTACCCGACATTGAGTCCAACTAAAAAGGTCGCAAATGTCGCTTTTCTTTAATTTTGTTTTCGCATGGTGTTATAACTCACTCTCTGGACATCCGGTATCTTGTCTTCGTTGCCGTGCGTCGTTGTGTGTCTTCGTAGTTAATGTGATTTTAGGTGAGATAAGAGCACTATGCCGACACAGTGTAACCTCTTTAGACTGAGAGGTTCAAGTTTTGATGTTAATGATCTGTGTTACTTTAAAAGTCCATCGCAATAACAGAACTAAATACTTTGGCTGCATGTCGGTAGCGCCGCTTTTGTTGTGGTGATTCCTGCAGTAATCACCTCAACAAAAAGCGCTGCCGACAGCAGAAAAGTCTCAATGGTCACTGGGTCGAACATTCACCCCAGATCCATTCGAACTGACGTTAGTTGGCGAGAGAGAATCACTGTCTAATGCATACGATTACTGTTGTCGCAAAGAAGTGCAGCAAATCGAAACGTATTGCCTATACAATATCGGTTTTTTTTTTGCTTCACACGCACGTATTCGTCATGGGACAAAGACCTGTGCATGCGCACAACAGGTCTTTGCGTCATAGCGGTAGCATTCGTCAAAATCCCGCACAAAAACCTTGTGTAGAGCCGTATTCTTAAATTCACCGTACAGTCTATAACTCAACGGACAGAGAAAAAAAGGTCCCTGAATTCCGGCAAGTATGAGTGCGAGTCAGTTATCATCAAGCTGTCGTGAGAGATATCTGGCACATATCAAACCAGCCGCGACCGTATTTCCTCCCCTCCTTTTTTGCTCCTGCGACTCCCTGACCAAAAGCTTTTCGAGTTTTTCAGTTCACGGATAGTACGACTGTGTCTTCACTTGGCCGTGTATACACTATTTAGTTATAACCATTTTTACACTTTATTATCACTAGGCTGTTGTTTTTTCTCTCTCTCTTAATAAAGTTTCATTTCATCTCTCTTTCTCTCTCTGAGAATGTTGTAGTTTAGCAAGGACAAACACGAAAAGAGGCCTGTGCGCCTATTGTTTCCAAAAAAAAAATGCGGTAACCCGTACACGCACTAAAAAATTCTAAAGTTCATTTTTTAAAAATGAAGTTGATTCGAATTTTCAATGATTTCACACAAGTTCACCTTATTTTGCGCACGCAGTCAAGGAGACAAAAGATGAAAAAGGAAGGGACTAACGGGGACGCGGGCTGCGTCTGCCGTCCGCTGTAATATAAACAATTCCGCGATAACGCGGATGCTAAGGAGCTCGTGGGGCCATGTGTTTTTGGAGCTGTAGCGACTACCTCAGTTCGGAGTAATCTCCGAGCGGTTCAGGATATAACTGCGTATTTGCCTTTCGGGAGTGTTCTGAGCAAGCGTGTTCTGCTTCGGAAAATCGGTCCGGTTCGCTCCGAATACTACAGAGGGCCTTTTGTTTGCGTTTGAGTGTGCGAGGTGCCCTTATCTCCTCTAATTCATCTTTTAACCCCTTCACTGCCGAGAAGAAGTGAACGCGATCCAGCTGCAAGAGGCATCTATCCTCATGAGCCCCCGCAGTTGCGGAGGCTCATGAGGATCTATGCCTCTTGCTGACACCACTTTGCCATGTATCCATGTTCCTTGCAGGGCTGGGGCTCTTTGGGGTTGAATTAATCATCTGCTGCCACTAGCAGTTAAGGGATTAAACACATTTGTTTCGAAAACACCCAGCGGGAGACAGATGGGCTTTAATTGTTCAAGGGCAGTGCCGGATTAACTCATTCTACCCCAGACACACCACAGCAAAATAAAGATCGACCATGATAGTTCAAGAGTGATGCCAGAATAGCTTGGCGCCTATGGGCGCCAAGCTATTCTGGCATCACCCTTGAACTATCATGGTCGATCTGTGTCCTGCCCTGCAACGCAGTCTTCAGAAGACGACTTCAACACAATATAATAATAATTAGCGCATTAAATAGGCGCTTTATCCCAATTGAAAATCGGCTCATAGCGCCGCCGCGAACTGAACCCAACAAGCACGCTCACGTGAATCACGCGCATTCACTCACACACTGTACATAAACACAGAACATTCACGTGGTGCTAAGGGCAAGCTCAAGCGAGCTACTGTAGTTTTTGGAAATTCAAAATCGTTTGTATTTGAAATTTGATTAAGTGGGCTGAAATTGATACCAAAGTCGTGGGGGAGGAAAGAGCCGGAGTACCCGGAGAAAGAACCCCCGACGGTCCGCCCGAATTAACGGTGACACTTACTAGAGGAGAAAAATCCGACGCCGGAACCCGTAATCGAACCTCGCACCTTTAGCATTGGTGGCAGGCGCCTTAACCACTGCGCCATGGACCGCCCCACAGAACATTTGGGGATTCCGGTCTTGGGGTAGAATGAGTTAAGGGAGTCGTATACTCAGTTTTATTTTTGTCCAATCTATGTCAGTAAACATGTTTTTACGCATAAAATTTACTGTTATAACGACGTGCAGCTGGTTTGTCGTATTTATCAAATGTGGTTGTTTGATGCACTGGTTTGTGATTTTTGAACCTATCGGCTGAAAGCCGTAGACATGTACATGTAGGCAAATTCCAGATTCTAAGGTCAAATCATGGACATCCAGTTGAAGCCGTTATAGAACTATCCTTACAGTTACAACCCCAGCTCGTAAAAGACCGTAAAAAAGGTTGACTACTTAGTGACTAGCTCAGTTCTGGTCTGGTGCCAGCTTTGTTCAGTTCTTGAATGATAAGGTCCATTGATACTCGGATCATTGACTCTGATAGTGGAGATTAGCCTGTGCCGGGCTCGCAAGGACAGTGACTTAGAGAATTAAAAAACAAACAAACCCAAACCTAGCATGGAGACGTATTGGCAAGGACAGTGACTCACAGAAAAGAAAAGAAAAACCATTGCATGGAGACCCGACAAACCGCAAGGACAACAGGATTATGGCCCCACCCTTGAACTGTCACGGTTGATCTGTCTCTTGGATTGTTATGTAGTCTTCAGATTTTGAAATTTTCTTCTGACGATCCTAAAGTGTCCTAAAGAGAAATTACTTTCGTTCGAAGAAGACCATCGCCAGTGTCAAAGTCTGTTATCCAGAATGATACCTTTAAAATAATAATTAAAAAACCCCACAAAAAACAAAAACAAATAACAAAAACAACCCGAAAACAAAAACAAAACATAATCATTGATTTTCAATCTCGATCTCTTCTGTTACACCGTAAATAATGGAACTACATCACCTCTTCACTGTCAAGGAAAAGTGAACACCACGTCACTGCAAGGGGCATAGGTCCTCATGGACCCCGCAGTTGCAGGGACTCATGAGGATCTATGCCTCTTGCTGACACCACTTTGTATCTATGCTCCTTGGACGGCTGGGGCTCTTTTGCACCGAACTAACACAGATTTTCAAAAACACAGCCTGTGTGAACTGGTGAAGAGGTAATGGTGATAACGTGAATCCATTTTACATCGCTAGAAACGCGTCTGTCGACTCTGTGGCCTTTGTGTTCCAAAGTAAACAATGACGCTGCCACAAAGACTGGCCATTTCCTAGTTGTGATTGCTGACGCACGTCGCAGTATCCGTACTACTACTAGTACTATACTATACCTATCAAAATCAGTCAAGCATTCCACATACTCTTCCCGCTAACATCGACACGCTAGCTCTGCACTCGGCTGATCTTTCCTGTTTACTACAGGTGCGTGCCAGGTTATAGTAGTTAGTACTAGTATGGCCTGCTTTGAGGTTTAAGTCCTCCACTGCCGAGAAAACTTAAGCACGACCCAACTGCAAGAGGTATAGATCTTCATGAGCCCCCGCAGTTGCGGGGGCTCATGAGGATCTATGCCTCTTGCTGAGACCACTTTGTGACCAAGTTCCTTTGGCGATTTTGGATCTCTGACGTTGAATTGACACTGATTTAAAAAAAAAAACAAAAACAGTTTTCGTCTACTGGCAATTAAGGGGTTAATAGCAGTGGCGTAGAAACCGGAGGTACGAAGGGGAGGTGGGGGTGGGTGATTGTGGTGGTTGAGACCGGATGTCGATCGCCTTGTAGTGCTCCCCGGCCACCGCTGTTTAATTTTCCGGAGGTTGTGCTATCGTCTGCCTACCCTTACACCTCCCCCCCCCCCCCCCCCCGTCATCCTACCCTAGCAGCAAAACGTCTTCGGGCCTATGACGGCTGCAGTTGGCCCACTGCGGCCGTCGTGGGTCCGAGGACCATGGCTTACTGGGTTCTCCACCCTCGTCCCTCTCGCCACCTCTTTGCACCTGATTTATTTTTTTGATCTTGGAAAGACGGTAACACGTCAGGCACGCTGCCCACCCTCCATTCGTCACCCCCCCCACCACCACCACCCTCCAGCAGCCTGCTCCCGCTCCCTCCCCAAAATATCTTCCTGCGGTACTGAATAGTAGTATTCTTCATAATCCACTTCTTATTGCAGTTAGCGGTCCCCTCTTTTCTGTTCGCCTGTTTTCTGTATACTTCCGCTGCTGGCACCCTGGGGTCTTTCTTTGTTAGTTCACTTCCCAATCCAGTGACGATTCTTATAGACTTTAGAATTATTTCTTGAGCTCTTTGGACACATCTCGGGGGGAGGCAATCGAAGTTCTGGCAAGGGTCTTTCTCGTGAATCAGAAGGTCACTATTGACGCTCTGAGCGACCAAGGTAGTTCAAGGGTAGTGCTTGATTAACTTGGCGCCTCTCCGGGGCCAGTTGCAAGCCAGACTCTCTCCTTGAGCTAGCCTGGTACGATGATAACTATAGTTAAAGCACTACACTTTTGCTACATCTCTGCCTTTATTTGGCAAAAGCTAATATGCCAATTTTGGGGAAAAGCGCTTTTCTAAATGAACACACTAACAGCAAATAACGGCAGATCTCGCAAAACCATACTCACTCAATCCATCTCACAAGACGGCACCCTGAGTCGATCCTTCTCTGTTAGTTGGCTCTGGACATTAAACCGTTGTTTTGTAGTTTCCGCGCGTGGCACCGTGGGGGTCCGTTTTAATGTCTGACCGCGGCAAGGCTGATGACACGGTTGACTGGTCAGGGGAAAAGATTCGTTTTTACACATGCCTTGAAAGCACTACACGTGGCAGCCATTACCAGCAGTATAATCAAAATATTGTTTCGAGCAGTTTTGCCGTATGTTTCACGGGTTGGTTTGGTACAGGCCTTTATTCTTGCCAAGGAGGAAATAGAGATGTGTGTGTGTGTGTGTGTGTGTGTGTGTGTGTGTGTGTGTGTGTGTGTGTGTGTGTGTGTGTGGTGTGTGTGTGTGTGTGTGTGAGGGGGGGGGGGTGGTGGTGGTGCCAAAAAGGACTGTCTGTCATTGTTGTGGTCAAGTAAATGAATGTAGTTTCGTAGATTAATCTCTTTAACCCTTTTACCCCAACTCCCTGCGGCAGGAGATGGATTGATCATGATAATTCAAGGGTAGTGCCAGGTGAGCTTGGCGCCTGAAGGCGCCAAGCTCACCTGGCACTACCCTTGAATTATCATGATCGATGTATCTCCAACAACTGGTCGGCCATAGTCGTTAGATAACACCTCCAAAATTTGGGAAATGCGGCCGTGGGGCTATATATGGGTTAATAAATATCTATTATTATTATTATTATTATTATTCGGATTCTAATAGTCGTATACGCCATTGTCCTGTGAAGGCAAAAGACAATGTTGATTTTTGTGAAATCTCGATTTTCGTTGTATTCATTTTAGGTCAAAGGTGGTGCCAGAATAGCTCAGTGCCTGAGGCGCCAATCTATTCTAGCACTACCCTTGAACTGTCAGAGTCAAATTATTCCATGCAATGGGTGTATCAGGATGGAAAGGGTTAACGAGTTGTTTTATTCATTCGTGTCTAACTACATTTTTCACTTCTTCTGCTTTCAGAAACACCTAACGGCTCAAAGGATCTAAAACTTACAAGGACAAACGACTTGTGGACGACCTGCCATTGATACCAGAGCTTCACTTTCTCAAGGTCATCATACGCCCACAGTTACACTTCTTGTGTTTTAAAACTTGTCTGAGGAATCTCCTGAATGCTTGCCACCGGATCCGCCATGGCTGAGGCTCGTCTGTACCCTGATCTCGGCGAGTTCTACACCCAAGGCGTTGTGGAGTATGGCTCCTCCGTGAACCTTCCAATCACTAGAGGTCAAGGTCTTCTGCCCACCGCGCCGCCACCTAGCGAGCCTGACCATGATACGCGGCACCACTTCGCCCTTGACCTGAACATCACAGCCCCGGAAGAGCCGGCGCTGGACTACACACTGGAGCCTGATTACGATCTGGACGACATCAATGACCTGAACCTGAACGACGTGGAGAAAAAGACCCTGAACGACAAGAAGATCGATTTCCCCCAGCAGCCCAAGGACAAGACTGACTTTAACGCCTGGATGACGTGGCGAAAACAGGTCAACCGTCAGCTGGCCTCCGTCATCCTCATCAAACGTGGTCAGCAGGTACACCTCAGGCAGTCGGAACTCAGCCGTAAGCCGCTCAGCAAGCAGAATGTCGAGTCCGTTGTCAAGGACGCCAAGGGAGGTCGGCGGGGTTCGGACAGAGCAGAGATGACCTCCCTTCCTGGCCGGCCTTACATCATGTACGGCATCCCGAGAGTAAAGCTTTCCACGGCGAATAAGTGAACTGTGCTGAACACAGTGGAAAATCTGACACTGCAAAAGGTGTGTGTGTGTGTGTGTGTGTGTGTGTGTGTGTGTGTGTGTGTGTGTGTGTGTGATTGGGTGGGTGCACCAAAATGATGTCGTTTGACAAGGAAATGTATTGACTGCGGACTGCCTGTCTAGTGTGACAGATTTGTCTCAGGAAGAGTATGCTGAACAAAACTACAGCTTCCACCACTTCCACACTTCCCCCCACCCCGACCCACCCTTCTTTTCCGCACCGCTCTCCCCACGTGACATAAGCCTACTCCTAACACAATATGTTCAAAATCCGCATGTCACGCATGCAGCCTGGTCATGACTGACATTATACTGCACTTGTAACCCTTGGCGTGTCTGTGGCGGTTTTAGTCGCGATGATTCCTTCAAGAATCATCGCGACTAAAACCGTTGGCGACACGCACAGGGTTAATTTTGTTTACCTTTGCGTACAACGCCAAAGGGTACCCCAGTCTGACGACCAAGTAAAGCTATTTCAGTCATGAGTCAAAGCAGTTTAACTCATTCTACCCCAGACACACCACAACAAGATAAGGATCGACCATGATATTTCAAGGGTGATGCCAGAATAGCTTGGCGCCTATGGGCGCCAAGCTATTCTGGCATCACCCTTTAACTATCATGGTCGATCTGTGTCCTGCACTAGAGTGCAGTCTTCAGAGGACAACTGCAAAATTTGGGGATTTCGGTGTTGGGGTAGAATGAGTTAAAGGCATGTGAATATCTGCCTCTTGATCACAGGCAGAAAGGTAGAAGGAGGGACTTTTATGCGTACGTGTTGAACGCATTCGAGACGTGCCGCATCCGGATACTCGGCATTAATTAGTAGAGAACTTTTTAGATATTTCGTGTTCATTGTGCAATTGGTGGTGTGTAATTCATCAGACACTCTTTATATATCATTTACCGTTCATTTGAAAATTTGTCAATGTCAAACTGTGTCGACATGTTGTATTTCACTGTACGTCCTTGCATTTTAGGATGCATGTTGGAATAACAGCGCATTTAAACCCTCTCTGTGTGCTCAGCCACCGGTACAAGGGGATTAAGCACACATTTGTGAATGTATTTTTAAAGGGTGTGTATATATGTATTTTATACTCATTGCGCAAGATGTTTTTAGATTTGTGGTAGATTGTGCTTTTGTTGTTGTGGGCATTTTTTGTATGAATATGAAAGTGATGTAAAACTGAAGTGCACCTCTATGTATTCCAGTACGTACTTGTAATGAATGCAGGGTGCGTATTTGAATTTCTGTGTGATATTTTAATATGTAGCAATAGCTCATAACTGTGGCACGCCTGCTACACCCCAATCGCTCACTTTGCGCGCCACAAGCATTCAAGTCTCGCGTTCTCGCGATTCCCTAACTGTTTGCGTGTCGGTAGAGGTTTTAGTCGCGATGATTCCTAAAGGAAACCGCTACCAACACGCAAAGGGCTAAACGTTTTTGGGATCTATACTGCCAGCTGCTATATTGCTAGCCGATTCTGGTTGTTCGCCTAAGTTCAACTATGATTTTGACTTTCACAAGGAGGAATAATCTAAACTGTCGAACGAATCACCTAAATCCAAAGCAGAGCTCACAGCAGCGGCCATTTGCACTGAAGCGGATAAGACACTTCCGGTTATTTGACGACGCTTGGGGCGTGGCAAATGGTTGGGGTGTATGCCTGATCACTTTCGCGGCAAATTTGAGAGACTTCTGCAAAAGTTGTGACTGATGGATCGGCCATGATATTTCAAGGGTAGTGCAAGGTTAGTTTGACGCCTTCCCACGCGCCAAGCTAATCTGGCGCGGTCCTTAAACCATCATGGCCGATTCAACTCCAGCTGTTGTAAGTAAATAAACATGTATGATAGTCTGACTGTATAGTCTGATTGATAAATGATCAGTGTGCGTTTTGTGTAAGAGGTGCGAGTCTTCTTAGTCGGATGTGTGTGAAAACTAGTCTTGAATGGTGATTGGCATGTGATAGCTTTGTACTTTTTCCACCCACATTATGCTTTTTATGGGTCTGAAACAAACACATGTGTGGAAAGTGTCTCTTAAGCGAAAACGCGAAAAATGTTTCTGCAGTTTTTTTTCTTAATATTTCCTCTTAACGTACTCTTTTGACGCTTTATTTCTTCTTTTCGCGCAAACGCATACGTACAAACAAACCAACAAACAGACAAACGCGAGCAAACACATTTTTTTTCATTGCTATTTGCTTGCACTTTGTCGTATTTTGAATCGTCACAGAATCATAGGTGCAGAAAAAAAAAAACATTTTGGTGCTATGTTGTACAATGTACTGGGTTTTGTTTGAACAGTGTCTTTGGTTACATTTTGGTGGGCGAATCTGGGTAAGGTTGTGTTACCCTTTTACGTTCAAAGCTAAGTTTAACCCCTTCGCTGCTAAGAAAACGAACGCCACTGAACTGCAAGAGGCATTGATCCTCATGTGCCCCCGCAGACGCGGGGGCTCATGAGGATCTATGCCTCTTGCTAATATCACTTTGTGTCCACGTTTGCTGGAGCTGTTTGGCGCAAAATTAAGATTTCAGAAACAGTCCGTCTCCACCTGCGGTAAAGGGGTTAACAGAATGATTTTAATAGGTCAACTTATGTACTGTCACGGTCTATCCATCTCACTGGAGACGTGCTGAATATGGATACGCGGCAATAGGCCTATTGTTTGAGGCATGCCGTATACTTTCCTCATTCGAGACGGGCCGCATACCGATACGCGCAAATGATGAATGTGTGTTGATAGTCAATACGTGCCGTCTACGTATTCTCACAAAATGAAGTTAGCTTTCGAGACACGCCGCATATGTGCCTCAAATGGATACGCGCCTCACATGGACACATGCCTCAGATGGATACGCCACAAATGGATACCTGCCTCGAATGGATATGCGGCAAAATAAAGTTAGAGTGCCAGGATTACATGCGGCGTGTCTCAAAAGCTAACTTCAATTTGCCTCGCGTCCATTTGTGTCACGTCTCGCATGATGTAATTGGTGTGAAGAGAGATGTTCAAATTTTGCATCGCTGTGCATTTGTTTCATGATCGTGTCATTTGAATGTGGTATTATATTGTCAGCACGTATTGATATTTTGCAATGGTTTTGTTCCTGACAACATAATAAAAGAGTTTTAAAAGAATTTGACGGATTACAGTGGTAAATGTAGTGTGTGTGTGTGTGTGTGTGTGTGTGTGTGTGTGTGTGTGTGTGTGTGTGTGTGTGTGTGTGTGTGTAACTATAGCGAAAATAACACCTTATTGCACAAGGATACATTTTAAAGGTCATGAACACATTATGTTTTAAAGAGGATCTGTTGAATCATTGTGGCGTGTAACCCACTAACATATTAGAGACTTAACTCATACGAGACGTGTCGCATCCGGATACGAGCATGTGTTAATTCAACTTAATTTGCAAACAAAACGAATAAAAACAACATCATTAACAACAACAAGAAGAAACCAAAACAAAAACAAAACAGACAACTAAAAATTGAAGTGCTTCATTAACATCACATTGATTTATACACTGACGAGGAAAAGAAATGCGACATTTTCGGAACCAATGGAAACACTTTAGTGTTGCCGATAGTTCCTGAAAGGTCGCATTTCTTTTGCTCGTCAGTATATTACTTAACACGCAGTCTTATAACTTTAATTGTAATGGAATCGTACAATATAACAAGCTACGTTCCAGAGGAGACACCGAGAAAGACAACGAGCGGGTAAGAAAAGAAATATTTCACCGTGCCTGAGCAGCTCGTGGACCCTTACAACAATGGGCTTCGACAAGTGCTCGACCGACACGCCCCGTCTGTCACCAGGCCAGTGAGGGACCGACCACCCGTCCCATGGTTATCCGATGACGTCAGAGAAGCTCGCTGCCGACGGAGACGCGCGGAGCGTCCGACTGGAGACGGACTGGTCTGACTGTCCACAGACAGACCTACGTGAAAGTGACGGCCGAAGTAACAGCGGTCATACAGTCTGCCAGGAGACAGTTCTACAAGGACAGGATCCACTCCAGCTCGTCGTCCAAGCAATTCTTCTCAATCTTCAGTGAGCTGCAGGGCAGGTCCCCGTACCACGCCCCTTCCGACAGATGTGCACAGCCATGTCCTTCCACAACGTTTCTGTGACTTTTTCTTGGATAAGATTAAGCATATCCGCTCTGAACTAGATTTGTGTTCATGTAATCCCCCTACTTTTGGCGTGTACAACGGCCCTTCACTGTCTCGTTTTGAGCCAGTGACTGAGCAGGAGATCCGTGAACTTACTATGAAGTCGCCAACAGAGTTGTGTGCTTGATCCCAATCCCATGCCCATGTCCCTCATGAAACAGTGTATCGATGATCTCCTCCCACTGGTTACCACGATAGTTAATGCTTCTCTCTCTGTAGGTACAGTGCCCACTCAGTTTAAACATGCTGTTGTGACACCACTCTTGAAAAAGCCAGGACTGGATCCAAACGACTTGAAACATTGTAGAGCTGTCTCTAACCTTCCGTTTATTAGAAAAAAAAAAATTGGAGAAGGTTGTTTTGAAACAGCTACAAAGTCATTTGTCTGGAAACGGTCTTTTAGAAATGCATCAGTCGGCATCCAGAAAGGATCACAGCACGGAGACTGCTGTGCTGAACGTCCTGGATGGTCTGCTAGTGAAGGCAGAGGAGAGACTTGTCTATCTCATTGCTCTGCTAGATCTCAGAGCAGCATTGGACAAGCTCGATCATTCTGTTTTGCTGAAGAGGTTAGAGGTGACTTTTGGCATCCGTGGTACCGCCCTGGCCTGGTTCACTTCATACGTTAAGGATCGTTCTCAGGCTGTTATTGTTAATGACCAGCTATCTGCTTCTAGTCTTTTGTTGTGTGGAGTCCCTCAGGGCTCCGTATTAGGGCCTGTTTGGTTCACTTGTATTCACAACCTCTGTCTGACTATTGCCGCCCATGAGTGTGATTTTCACAAGTATGCCGACGATATTGAATTGTCAAAAAGTAGCACGCCTGGCCACTTCAGCTCCTATAAGATGAGCGTACAGTGTTGTATAGTCGACGTCCTGTCCTGGATGACTAGCAACAAACTTAAGTTTAGCACTGACAAACCCGGAGTCATGCCTGTTGGCTCTCAGTCTCGCCTTAGTCTGATTGACAGCGAGTTCACAAACATTGGTGGCTGCAGCGTTCGTTTCCAGAACTGTGTCAAATATTTGGGTGTGAAGATTGATTCGACGCTCTTCATGCATGATCATATCAGTAGCGTCTGCCGCGCTGGTTTCCTGGAGTTGTGCAGAATCTCTTCCCTCAGACCGTGTGATCTCACAGAAAGTCAGTGCGGCTTCGAGACTTGTAAATGCATTGATTACGTTCAGGCTCGATTATTCCAATTTAGTACTGGCAGGTTTGCTGGCAGACCAGATTTCACACTTGCAGATGATTCAGAACAATGCGGTGCGTCTCATCTTGAAGAAACGAAAGAGAGACCACGTTACGCCTCTGCTGAAGCAGCTGCACTGGCTGCCTGTGAAATTCCGCGGCCAGTACAAACTGAATTGCAATTTTCGCCTAGTCATCAGCATTTTGACGGATCTCTCCCCCGTACCCTTCGGCCAAGCTGTTTGTTTATCAGCCATCACGTACCCTCCGTTCCTCCAGTGAAAACTTAAAAAAATCCCGAAGCTTAACACGAAGACTGTCGGGGAGCGTTCTTTCACCTTCATTTAGCCCCAAGTGTGTGGAACTTGATGCCAATTGAATTGCGGAATCAGCCCACACTATCCCAGTTCAAAGTTCAATTAAAGATTTTTCTTTTAGGTCGGGCTTTTAACATGTAACTCACTGTTTTCTCCTAGCGAACTGCTAACTGCCTTTTATTCTGATTCTGATCTTTTGTGACAGGGAAGTGGATGTAAGGTGCTGGGAAGGGATGGGGTGGGTAAAAGTAGTGTATAATTATCTATTGTGCATGTATCTGAGAGAGAGAGATAGAGAGAGAGAGAGAGAGAGAGAGAGAGAGAGAGAGAGAGAGAGGAGAGAGAGAGAGAGAGAGAGAGAGAGAGAGAGAGAGAGAGAGAGAGAGAGAGAGAGAGAGCTGTTGCGCATGCGCAGTGAGTCCAGTGTTTTCCTGGACAACAGCACTACACAAGAGTTATGCACTATTTTGTAGTTTTTATTATCTTAGTCAGCATCACCTGAGACTAAGATAAATGATTTAGACGAAAAGATATACAGTACTTCGTTATTCTAAAAAAAAAACCCACAATAAAACACCCCCCCAAAAAACAAACAAACAAACAAAAAAAACAACAACAAAAAAACAACAACACAAAAACAAACACAAACAAACAAACAATAAAACAAAACAAACAACAACGCGTCCTCAGCAAACAGAGTAGGAGTGAAGGGTGTTTTAATTTTCAAACATATAGAACGGCCCACCCTATCTCTTCAAACTATATTTGTTCGCTGCCTCCGTCAATATTGAAAACACACCCCTCAGTGTCCTCTCCTCATCTCTGAATAAACAGCACAAAAAGCCTGCCACGCGTACATGTAAGCTTGCTACCCTTTTCATCTTCATCATGACATCTCTCAATCGTGCACACTTTACCCGGAATAACACCCTCAGTTTGAGAACGGATGGTGTTAATCTCGGCAAGCAAGAGGCATAGATTCTCATGAGCCCCTGCTGAAGCAGGGGCTCATGGGAATCTATGCCTCGTGCAGATGAAATGGATTGAACTGGTGCTAATTCGAAATTACTCAATTTGGTGAAGATTAGTAGGCAGGAGTGGGCAAGCCTATTCCAAACAAATCTGCATGTAAAACCGATAGAAGCTGGATGCTCTCATTTTCAACGTTTTGTGTGTTTGTGTGTGTATGTGTGTGTGTGTGTGTGTGTGTGTGTGTGTGTGTGTGTGTGTGAGTGTGTGAGTATGTGTGTGTGTGTGTGTGTGTGTGTGCGCGCGAGCGCGCGTGGAGACGTTTTATTAATCATTCGTTCAGCTTCATCTTTTACTGAACCCATTACATCCTGAGGCTGAGATTTTACATTTTGCATATAGTTGTTCAATGAAGGCTCTATTGCAGATTAGGAGATAGATCCATCAATTTCGCTCAAGGGTAACGGCGATTTGTAGCAAGGAAAGCCCGCCACGGAGCAGATCAGTTGAACCCATATCATAATGAGGCTAAAAGTTTCAAATTTGTACACCGCTGCCATATGCAAGCTACATTACGGTACTTACAGATAAGGATATAGACCAATGGCTTTAGTTCAAGGGTGGTGCCAGAATAGCTTGGCGCCTAGAGGCGCCAAGCTATTCTGGCACTACCCTTGAACTATTTTAGTCAAACTTATTTTACACACTGGTGTATTCCCAATGATAAGGGTTAATCATGCGCTCAGCACCATCCTTAAACTCCTATCATCCACTGATCGTTTGCACAGGTTCCCTAAACAGATCTGTTCTTTCACAAAGAAAAAAAGAAAAAAAAAGAAAAAAGAAAAAGAAAATAAAATAAAACTACTGTCGTCAGGATAGCATTGTGTGCTGATCTGTGCTTTTGATCCTTACGGTTGAAGCCGCAAGGTTAAAAAATCATAGACTAGCGCACAATGTATAAGCATTGTCGAAAGCTTCGAGCTGTAACATGTTTGTTTATCTTTTTAATTGAGAGGGTGTCAACAAGTCCACCTTAAACTGACAACACGTGAAAAACCAAAACCAAAACCAAACAAAACCAGAAACAAAGAAACAAAGAAACAAAGAAAACTAGCCACCTTAACCCATTTAACTCCAAGGCCGTATTTCCCAACTGTACGTGCCAGCTTTATCGAGATGGATCGACCATGATAATTCAAGGGTAGCGCCAGATTAGCTTGGCGCCACCAGGCATCATGCTATTCTGGCACTACCCTTGAATTATCATGGTTGGTCCATCTAGTGATGTAGTGCGTCGGGGCTAAATGGGTTAACCCCTTCTCTGCCAGTGGTCATAAATAAAGTCGTTGAATGCGTGGCATTCAGCCATACTCTTTCTTGGAAAATGGATGTCGGGAGAACACAATTTGCTGATTATGTCAAAAATTCAGAGAAAGGTATTTATCCATCTTATTTCTATCCCAGATATTCATGTAATATCTCGTTTAATGTCGCGTTTTCAAAGTGACTGTACCATCTACGTAATTTGACAGGCGTATGGTCAAGCCAAAGTAAAGGCCATAAATACCCCGCTAACTTCATCAAATAGATCTAAATAGGCGAAGAATTCCGATTGCCCTCGCTGAACGCACCGGACACAGATTTCACTGTTTGTTGAAATGCTTGAAAACGATCTGAAAATGTTTCTTTCTCCTCCCACGCCATCCTCGCGCAAATGCCTTTGAATAAGAAGCGAAAACATGCCAATACACTTCCAGTAATACAGTGAATCCACAAGCGTGCATGTAAGCCCTTATCTTTTTATGGTAAAGAATATACAACCGCCGGCAAAAAAATCACTCTATATTGCTGGGCCACAGAGACGACACCCAACTGCAACACGCACACACACACACACACACACACACACACACACACACACACACACACACACACACACACACACACACACACACACACACACACACACACACACCTCACAAAAGAAAACTAACCCCTCATGACCCATTTAACTCAAAGGCTGTATTTCCCAAATATTAAAGATGTCACCTAACGACTATGTATCAGTTACAGGAGATGGCTCGACCATGATAATTCAAGGATAGCGCCAGATTAGCTTGGCGCCACCAGGCGCCAAGCCAATCTGGCACTACCATTGAATTATCATGGTTGTTCCATCTATTGCGCTACATAGTGCTTCGGGGCTAAATGCGTTAGCCCCTTCTCTGTCAGCAGTCATAAATAAAGTCGTTGAATGCGTGGCTTTCAGCCACATTTGCTCTTGGAAAATAAATGTCGGGAGAACGAAATTTGAGGATTCTGTCAAAATTACAAAGGCGCAGAAAGTATTCGTCCATCTTATTTCTACCCCAGATATACATGTAATCTCTCAAAGTTGTCGGGTTTTGTTTAAAGTAACAACACGTCCGCGGTGACCGTACAAACCTGTTACATTGATTTCCGGGCATAACTGCATGTTTCACTCACGGACTTATTAATTAAAACACCTGAATGTGATATAGCCCCACACAGATCGCCAGCTTCTTTCTGTTTTGCTCGAGGACCTGGAGTTTGGAGCCATAAATAGCTTTTACCTCGGTTTTGACGCTTGGTGGATTTGAGCGGCGCGTACACTTCAGCACTGAGTTAAACGGACTCAGACATTGAAAGTGACGTAATCACGCAGTTATGAACGAAATAACAACTGTAGCCATTCGTTAGTAGGCGTTATAACACATTATATATATATTATATATAATATATATATTATATATATATATATATATAATAATATATATATATATATATATATTATATATATATATATATATCAGGTGTTGATATTAGTCCGGCAAACAGTGAGAATGATTTGGGAGCGCTTAGGGCCTTTAAGTGACCGTACCTTCTAGTGTGTCAAGCCAAGGAATGCGCTATAATTATCCCGCTAACTTAATCAAATAAATCTAAATAGGTCAAGTATTCCGCTTGACCTCGTTGTGCGCATCTGACACACATTTTGCTGTTTGTTTTAATGCTTGAAAACGATCTGAAATGTTTTTTTTTCTCCTCCCACGCCATCCTCGCACAAGGCCTTTGAATAAGAAGCGAAAACGTGTCAATACACCCTCAGTAATACAGTGAATCCACAAGCGCGCATGCAAGCCCCTTTCCTTTTATGGTATAGAATGTACAACCACCGGCAAAAATTCACCCGTTCACCCACAGAGTTGACACCCAACTTCAAGAGACATAGATCTTCATGAGCCCCCGCAGTCGCGGGGGCTCATAAAGACCTATGGCTCTTGCTTTTTTTTTTTTTTTCCATTTACATCCACGCTTTTTAGTTCAGTCAGTATGGTTTGATGACTATCACAGAGATTACGTAGATCTGCTATGGGGTCAGAGACAGCTAACGGACACTGATCCAGTTCAGGAAAGGGAGGGGGGGGGGGTAATTTTGTCAGTGAACCTTTTGTCTGTCGGTGGCACTTTATTGTCGCGATGATTCCTGCAGCCAAGGAGTTAAGCTGATGGAAGCTGGTCACTCAGTTCTGCCCTGAATGGACATTGATGCAAAACCAGGTGGAAGATTCCCGGATGAAGTACCCTAATTGCCTGTTTCAGCCCACTTGACACACTTTGGGATGCTTTGAACTGCTTGCAAGAGAATACCAAGCCTCCCATATAATATATACGTATGTAGGCTATATCCAAATAGTGAAGTCGCACGTACAGACTCTCACGCAACAGACGCATACACCGCCACTGACTCAGACGGGCGCATTCATGCGGTAAAACACAACACACGGGCTCCCTTTCTAAAGTAACCTTTATACAATATAAAAGAAAAGAAACGCTTTAAAGACTATCAAACTATATACACTGCTCTACTATCACACACACACACAAATCACAATATCTTTGCCAGGCTAGGTTTTAGTCTCTCTTTGTCTCCAACCTGTTTGATGTTATTGCCTGGTTACGTTGGTCCTTCTCACGTCTAGGCGTGAAAGTCCTTCGTCGTACACTTCTTCTTGCCGTCCTGTCTCTTTGGCACGGACGTCCTCGTTCTCGTACTGTTGCGCAGTTCTCGCTTTGACTCGGGTGTCTTGGTCCCGGTCAGACTCACTCTCAGTGAAGAGCTGGAGGGATGACCTCACGTAGGTCCCACCTGTGACTCGACGTCTCGGCGTCCGTCGTTCCACTCTTTACAAGCACTCTGAAATCTAGGCTTCAGAGTCTTGGAATGCGGGCTAGGTATCTCAAACACAACCGTTCCATACGACAAGACAGCCCGCACTACCGATCTAGACCTCTGACAGACACAGCTTCCGCCTAGAACTCACTAAACAGAACTCACCAAAACTCCGTGCTAACCGTTCCTTAGAAATTCCACGTGCGTCTAGTGCCACACGGACTATCGGCACAAACAAACCGTTAACAAAAACCGTACCGTACTAATCCTACTGTGTGAGCACTATGCACAAGCATAGAGCTTCATCACATAGATCAACCATTTTAGTTCAAGGGTGGTGCCAGAATAGCTTGGCGCCTCAGGCGCCAAGCTATTCTGGTGCCACCCTTGAACTATCATAGTCAAATGTATTTCAAGCAAAAGTGTATCAGGATGAAAAGGGTTAAACCAAGTTTGAACATAACAACAAAAAATAATTGTTCACGTGGAAAATTGTCACACAGGCCTACGAAGTTCATTGTCCTCATCGCCACCTCACATCAAGTTAAATTTAAGATGAACATCAAATTAATTTTATTTACGTCCTCAAAAAATCTGATTTTCATTCAGTTTCACGCCAGTCATTGTATTTGGAAGAACACACCTGCAGCGAATCTTACCATCTGCAAGAGGAATAGATGCTCAAAAGACCACGCAACATGCTGAGGTTCTTGTAAAGTTATATCACTTATTTTTTTACATTTACTCAGTATTCTCTTCTGCCTGCAATGGTAGAGATAAGATCAGATAAAATACAGTATATTGTTGAGCAAAAGAAATGCGACACCGTTATCAGTGGAGGCTATAATTTATGTGTTTCTGAAAACTTTATTAATTCAAAGCCAAAGAGCCCCAGCAGTCCAAGGCACACGGACGAAAAGTGGTGTCAGCAAGAGGCATGGATCCTCCTGATGAGGATCTTTGCCTCTTGCATTTGGATTGTGTTCAGATTCCAGTAGTGTCGCATTTCTCTTGCTCCTCAGTTTATCATCGTATGAATAGTCCTGCATCGGTCAGTACACCTTCACTTCCCTCTCAACACTACTTGCCCTCCAAACGGTGTGTGTGTGGCAAGCGAGGCGGAAAAGTGACTGTCACGGATGGCTGAAGCCAGCTGACGGCGCCGGAGCATGACCGCGGCCAACAACAGGACGCGAAGAACATTCGCAGTACAGTGCGAGAGGTCACCGGCCGATGTCACGTGTGTACTTACTTACTTACTTACGCGTGTCACCCCTACCCGGGTATAGGCCGTCGACAAGAGACCTCCAGCGACTACTGTCCTGTGCTTCTCCTTCGATTTTACTCCAGGTGGTTCCCAGTATCTTGATGTCTGCTTGGAGGTCTCGACGCCAGGTGTTTCTCAGCCTGCCTCTTTTCCTCTTTCCCTGGGGGTTCCATGACAATGCCTGCCTTGTGATACCTAGCAGGGAAAGGTTGTACTTTTGCATTTCCGCTGCTATCTGGGCGGCCTTGCCGCTCTGGTACATGGTCTTGACATTCCATGTGCCCATGGTTGTGTCCCTGGATAGAGAGAGGCGGCTCGGTCCTGTGGCTTCCAAAGACTTCCGGCTTTCACCACAGGACGTCATAAATCTTCTGGTAGAAGAACCTTTCTCCTCCAGGAAAGGAATTGCTGTTTGTCTTTTCGTCGGCGTTTTTGTAGCTATTTGCTTATTTGCAGGGTGGGGAAGCTATCCCCACCCCCTTACTAGGAGGACCAGGTGTTTTCTGTCGGGGTCACCTTCCCTTAGACCATGTTGGTTCACGGCACCTTATTTCATTCAGTGCACCCCTCTCGCGAGGGACCCCCTATCCAATACCCAGGGGACGCGCCTCAACGCCATATGGTCCCAGCGCGAGGGTCACGTGTGTAGGTATTGAATAATTGGTAAGAACAATTTGCGGGCTAGGAGCAAAAAACAGCCTGGTTTTACAACCAGTTAATTCTGGTAGACGACACCCCATCACCATCCCCTCCCCTCCTCTAGCCCCTCTAGCCCCTTTCCCCCAGAGAGAGAGAGAGAGAGAGAGAGAGAGAGAGAGAGAGAGAGAGAGAGAGAGAGAGAGAGAGAGAGAGAGAGAGAGAGAGAGAGAGAGAGAGAGAGAGAGAGAGAGAGATGATGATGATGAAACGTTTTTATTCAGGATAAAGTTTTAGGCATGCGAATGCCTCTCTTACAAACTGTTCTGCTACTCTACACACATAAATATACATCGAGCAACACAGTAAAATAAAATAAAAAACAACAAACATAGTGCCAAGAACATTCAAATGTACGAAAAGCATAAAAGGCGAAAAACAAACAAACAAACATAATAACAGCCACATAAGCTGAAGGTCATCTTGTAATTAGAACATATCTCTGAGAGTACAGCATCAATAGAAGAGAATTGAATCGTGGTATTAGTTTAGAAGTAAAAAGCGATAAAGGCGATCCTTAAAAATACTAAATTTAGAAATAGACTTAAGATGCTGGGGTAAATTAGTCCATGCTTTTGCACCTGAAAAGGCCAGGCTAGTTTTATATATATCTAGTTTTGTTCTTGGTAGGTGGAGCGACCTGTTTCTCGTGTTTTATCTATGATTATCTGAAAACAGAGTTCGCAGATTTATTAAAGTTGGATAGTGTGGCGTTTTCCTGAACGTCGAATTCCTTATTTACTACTCTTACAAATTTATTTTATTTATTTTATTTTATTTTTTTTTGTTGGGGAGGGTGGGGGGGGGGGGGGTGAGGGCATTTGTTCAGTGGCGAATGGGATCTGCAAGAAATGAAAAGAATAGAGGAAGCTGGATCTGCAAGAAGTCAATAACACACGCAGACAGCAGACACATGTCACCATGATTCCCTCTATGACCCCGCCCTCTCCCACTTGCCTATGGTCCTTTTCTGAAGACCAAATAGAGACAGGGTTTTAAATTCAGAATCGACATTTTCTTTTCTCTTTCAACTGCTGCTGTGTCACATTTGGGTCGTTCTTACTTTAGCCTGCCTCAGAACTGATAGTTATTCGTCAAATTGCAACGAAACAGTCAAAAGTGCGGCGGAGATCGCACAACCTATATCACCACACGTGTTTTGAAACAGCCTTGAAACACATGGTCAGGAAAAGCGTGCGAGTTGTATTAATGACAGCTCACGAGACATCAACCATGACAGACATTTCATAGGTAGTGCAACAATAGCTTGGCGCCTATGAAGGCACAGGCACCATGCTGCTCTGCAACCACCCCGCCCTGGAACTATTATGGTCTATTCATGTATCTTGCATCAGTTTGTCAGGACGGATTGCCTCGCAACCTCTTCCCTCCCGAAAAATATTGAACAAGAGTAAAATAAAAGTGAACAAAATTACTGACAAAAAGTGCACAAGCATCAGCTGCAAGAGGCACGATCCTCATGAGCCCCCGCAGATGCGGGGGCTCATGAGGATCTATGCCTCTTGCTGAGACCACGTTTTCCCCATGTTCCTTGGACGGTTAAGGCTTGTTTTTCGTTAAATTAACAAAGACTTCAGAACCACATTCTGCGTCCACTAGCAATGAAGAAGTGAAATTGGATTCCCACGATTCTCTCCGATGACTACTCGCCGGGCAGTGTCAATTCAGATTATTACATCTTTTGTTCATTGCCATTGTCTGATACCCTGTCACCATAGTAACCTTCCAAAAAATCACAGCTACGGACCACCTGCCAGTCAGCAGAGACAGAGGACAATGGGTAAGCCTTTTAAAACCGACCAGTGTGTAAGTTCAGAGATTTAATCATACCACCTGAGCGTCCGTACACACAGACACAAACTCATTTTATGGACCAAAGATCTGAGTACATGCGGGTTTTATATCCTATGTGATGTGCGTCTGGTTTGACCGTAAATAGTGGCGTCCGTGGTTTCGCCAATAGTGAGGTTTCCTTTGCGACGAACAACTCCCAACAACGAACGAGAGCGACGGCATGGTAGTCAACCATCTTGTACCATTTAATCATGGACAGCACTTCAAACATCTCCAAGAGGCATAGATCCTCATGAGCCCTCTGGGTTCATGAGGATTTATGCCTTTTGGAGATGGTTGGAGCTTTGCCTGAATGAATGAATGAATTTTATTTAATGTCTCCTTACAACTTGGTGATTTTTCGACACACACAAAAAGGCTTTAAACTTGGAACTTTATAATCTAAACTATGCACTCATTACAAAAGTTTACCTATAGGAGTCTGACACATTAATATAACAATAGTTGTTGCTATACTGGTATGGCAAATATCATTGATGTTTCCAACGAGCGTCCCGCCTTGAGATGGCTTTAGTTGCCTGCTCGGCGTTAAACCCAAATAGCCAACTAACTGTGACCTACGAGCGTCGTCTGCGCTAACGGCAGAAGCTGGCTTTCCGCCGATATTTCGCTCTTGTTAGGAGCACGTAGTTTTTTGCAAACGAAACTCACTAGCGGCAAAACAAAGGATACCCTATTTACTACTGTGTGTGTGTGTGATCCTACGGTAACCCGGGTACATAGACCTTGTCACTTGTCAACCCTTGATGATGCATGGGCTCATGATCTTGTATAACGGCGTCTTTGATGGGCCACCCCTGTGACTTTTGTGGATTTTCTGGCGTCACATCCCCGTGGAGACACGCTCATTGACCTCAGTGGTTGGACCCGGCGGAGGGTACTCGAGTTAGCGAAAGGTTTAAAAAGCTGGTGTGGGTTTTGCACTTGGACGGCCCGCATCTTAACCCATTACATCCTGAGGCAGATAAAAAAATGCTTATTGTCCTATGAAGGCTACAACACAGGTTAGGAGAAAAATCAACCATTTTAGTTCAAAGGGAGGTGCCAGAATAGCTTGGGGCCTTGGGGGCCTGAGGCGCCAAGCTATTCTGGCACCACCTTTGAGCTACTATAATCGCATTAATTTCAAGCAGGAGTGTAGCATGGCTGTCGGCATCGACTTTTGTGTCGAGGATTCCTGCAGGAATCATCATTCGCGAAAAAAGTCACTGACCGACAGGCAAAAATGTTAACTTTTTCGAGACGTGCCGCAACCGGATTTGTGGCATAAAGCCGCGAATCCGGTTGCGACACATCTCAAAAGTGTTAATATGCCTATTACTGCCACTGGTCGCAGATTGTGTTTCTGAAATCTTTGTTAATATGACGCCGAAAAGCCCCAGCCCTCCAATTGACATGGATACATATACAAAGTGGTGTCAGCAAGAGGCATAGATCCTCACAAGCCCCCGCAACTGCGGGGGCTCGTGAGGATCTATGCCTCTCGCGGTTGGATTGAATTCACTTTCTGTTGGCAGCCGCCATTCGCCTACGGCAGGCATAAGACGAAGCGCACACTCAAGGACGGGGGTGACGAAGGAGGGGGGGGGGGGATGGGGGGAAGGAAGGGGGAGGGGGGAGGAGGGGGGGGTTTCAAACTCCAAGAAAAGAGAAAAAACCTCTGGCCGGTGGGAGTTGGGGGGGGGGGGGGGGGAGGGAAGCGGAGGGGGGATGAGAGGGGGGGGGGGGACGAAATCCATGGCGCCCCCCCCTCCCCACTTTCTCGCAGATCCACCCCTGAGGACTGTGTACCAAATGTGGGAGATGGATTGACTATTACAGTTTAAAGGTCGTACCAAATTAGCGTGGCGCATGAAAAGGCTGAATATGTTAACCAACGAATGTACAAAAGATATATTGATGGAAGATTCATGTTACTAGTGTTGGTCAATTGGGCCGTCAGACAGGAAGTGAACACCTCCCCCCCCCCCCACCCCTGCGGAGGATAGGAGACCACTTTTTTTTCGGAAGCCTATCATCTATGAAGACGAACCGTAGGTGTTTGCCAAAAATAAATACCGTATTGAATATAGGAGGGCATGTACTATGGTCATATTTTCCTTCTTTGGGCCCTATATTTCGCTTTGGGGGTAGGGTTGGTGTTTACGATGCAGTTCCCGTATAAAAAGCACACAGAACTAAATGACTGGTATCTTTAGAATCAGAATACATTTACCTACTATTTACAATGATTCAATGTCTAAAAAGCAAAACGGTGACGTCATCGCGACGCCATCGTTTGACCTTTTATTTTCCGCGAAATAGCCTTCTTACCAGAAAAATAGGTGTCCAATCCTATGATGAAAACATATATACCAATGTTATAATATATCATCAGTGGAAACGGAAACGATTCAATTATTTCCACTGGTGACATTGAAAGGTGTTATTTAAAGGTCAAAGTCACCTAAAGTTGTACTTTATGAAAAACAACAATATCTTTTTGAAAATGTGATAAAAATCTTACAAAAAGGGATAACATGTAAGGAATTGCTATGAATAGTTAATAAACGATTAGACGTGACCTCCACGAAGGTCAAGGGAGCAGTTTTCGAAGAGTTCGTAAGAATATTCAGTTTACAATAGGACCAAACATTTGCTCTGATTTTAGGAATATTTGCTCACAACACCTATATGATCTCTTACTATGTTGAGTTGAGATTATCAGAAACATTACAATATAGATACCCTTTATAATTAAGGTCAAAGTCACAATATGTACAACTGTGCACTCAATCTGATAAGTTAACTGTTCCATGGTCCTGAAATTCTCTCTCTCTCTCTCTCTCTCTCTCTGTCTCTCTCTCTCTCTGTCTCTCTCTCTCTCTCTCTCTCTCTCTCTCTCTCTCTCTCTCACACACACACACACACACACACACACACACACACACACACACACACACACACCATACACCACACACCACACACATACACACAAAGATAAAGAATCTAATATAGGTAGTAGAATAGAAAAGGATCTCATTTATTGTTTATGTATGGTCAATTCTGATAAGTATGGAACTTCTGCAGAGCCTGTAGCCCTGGCAAGTATATGCCTCAGCAGATCAGTTGCTTAAACCAGCTATAAGACATGTAGTTTCTCTCTGTCTGTCTGTCTGTCTGTCTGTCTGTCTGTCTGTCTGTCTCTCTCTCTCTCTCTCTCTCTCTCTCTCTCTCTCTCTCTGTCTCTCTCTCTCTACACAGACGAGCGGCCAAAATAATCTGCCCTGATCCACACCTAAGCACCGAAGAAAAGCTCTCAAAAGCAGGTCTCCTGCCTCTTCAAGGTCATTTTAAATATAACAAAGCAATCTTTATGTTCAAAGTGTGGAAACGCAAAACACCTGAGTACATCTCCACTTTGTTCCGTAAGTCTCAGTCCAAGCTTGGAAACATCAGAAAGCTTTTCATAGTCCCAAAACCAAGGATCGATCTATATAAAACTAGCTTATCATTCTCAGGGGCAGTTATCTGGAATGCGCTTCCCGACCATGTAAAATCCACCTCCTCGCTAGCCTGTTTTAAAAAGGGTCTCTGCAAATATTTTGTGGATCACTCGTAGGGATGCCTTAACCCCTTGTATTATATGTTTCTTTTTATGCTGGGTCCAACTTATTCCCAATTAAGTCTGTTATCCTTTTCATTTATCATTTGGACTACTTAGCTCTGTCTATGTGTGAAGGGGGCGGGTGGAGTGGGGGGGGGGGGGGTGTCTGTGTGTCTATGAGTATGTCTGTCTATGTGAACAGTGTTGTCATCTGTTTGCAAGTATTACGTTTACTTATATGTATGTATATTTGTAGTTAGTCGTAGTTGCTAGCAACGGCAGGTTTGTAAAATGGCTGTGTCGATGACGATGTCAATGCCTAAACCGTTGTAAAATAAAGTTGCATTGATTCATTGATTCATTGATTCTCTCTCTCTCTGTCTCTGTCTCTCTCTCTTATTAATCGCCACGCGACAAAAACATCAACGCCGACTACAGCCATTACAATTACAATTAAACGCTGAACCTGTTGAACAAGTCACTGAGCGTAAATTCTTAGGAATACATGTTGATGAACAACTGTGCTGGGAGACCCATATAAATGCTGTTTGTAAGACCATTGCTAAAAACACTTTCTTATTGTCCCAGCTTAGACATGTAACGGATACAAATACCCGTAAATTGTTTTTTCATGCTCATATAAAGTCCCACATTGATTATGTCTCCACAGTGTGGGACGGCTGCAGTGATGTCCACATGAAGAGGTTAAACTCCATATACAAAAGAGCTGTAAAAATGATAGATAGACGCCCCATCCCTACCACAGACAAATTTAGACATTTAAACATTCTCGGTCTGCGTCAGCAACTTACTTTAAACAAATGCGTCTTTATGCATAAGATACTGAATAATATGACACCCCAGTATCTAATCACTAAATTTATATCTCACCAAGAACGTGAACGGACCTCAAGAAACAATACCTTACCCTTACCACTGCCAAGAATCGACCTTTTTAAAACTAGTATGTCATTCTCTGGT
>BTPG01000005.1:122090278-122155278 GCA_036245525.1 Semisulcospira habei
CGATGGCCTTTGCGCAATGGAGAATGATTCTCCCACACTGTTCCTGGACACTTCCAAGGAAAGCGTATTTGACATTACGAATGCTACATCAGAAGGAAACAAACTCATTACGTGTATGCACAGTTCTAAACCTCTGATGATCTCTTTGGAGAAAGGAACCTAAAGCGCAAAAGGTCATCAGGCCGACGTCGGCTGCCGTTGGCCGGCGCCGCTCAGGCGTGCTCGGGCCAAAGGCAGCCGACGTCGGTCCGTTGGCCTTTGCGCACTGGGGAATATTTGCAAAAGTGAAAAAAGAACACTAAGTTCAGACCTATCAGAACGGGACTGTCTGTAATCTTATCCTCCTGGGTTACTAAGGTCAAGTGGATGGTAAGGATCTGCTGCCTGGCACATACAATCCTTTTTTGCGTTTTCTTTCTTGAGATTTTCTCGGCTACAACTCGTCCACAGTAGCACGTTTTTAGTCAGTCATCAAGAATGTTATGTCACTGCTCTGCCACAGATAAATATGATATGACACATACTCCCATCCTTTCCTTTCCATTCCCCGTCTTGTCTGGTATTGTTTTTTCTTCTCCTGTCTCTCTTGTCGTGTTTGTATTCTCTTATTGCACGTAGACTGCACCTCAATATTCTTCTTTCGCAGGGAAACAACTGATCGTGTGACAGTATAGCCCTAATAAGAAAAATTCGTTTTGTTAGTGTTGCTTCCCCTTGACCATCTCTGTCTGTGTGAGGCTTTTTTATTTTTTATTTTTTATTTTTATTTCATAAATTAATCTGTTCCGTGCCGAGAAAATTTAACACTGCCCAACTGCAAGAGGTATAGATCCTCATGAGTCCCCGCAGTTGGGAGGGGGGGGGGGCGGGGGCGGGGGGGAGGGAAGGATCGGCCAAAAAGTATGTTGCTATATCAAAGTTTTCTTTTGGGAGTTTGCATTCCCCCTTTCATATTTCAGCGGTTGGCGAGAAGGTGTAAGAGGTGGTCACACACGCTAGGCCTCTACCTTCTCCACCCCTCTTGTTTTTCGATTTGTCGGCGACGTGGAAGGACCCAATGCGCAAAAGGCCATCGGGCCGACATCGACCCGATGGCCTTCGTTATATGACAAAAAAACAAACAAACAAAACATACGGAGAACCTTAATATGCTCAGTTCAGTCAATAATTGACATATATTTATGGCCCCGTTGCACATGTAGTGGTCGGGGACAGAAAGACATGATACGATAATTCCCTATTTATGTCCTCCTTTCAGTCACATGTAGTAATAAGGTTGGTTGGTTGGTTAGTTCGGGTTTAACGTCCACAGCACCGAGGTGGTCATGGACGGCCCTGACGGGCGGGTTATGGGGGACAGGGAAATCTATTGCCTATAGAGTACGACCTGAACACTGATCAACTCATGCGCACTCCAACTGTGCCACTTTGATTTTTCGCCAAAAAGAGACTTTGTTACAGCATTTTAAAGAATTTTTGGCCGAGATTTTTGCCCCCCCCCCCGACCCATTAAAAAAATGCTATAACAAAGTCCCTTTTTGGGGTGTTTGGACCCTCCCCCCCTCACCCCGTTGTTTGATATTTTGGCGAACGGTGAGAGTCTTAACACGAACGCGCCTCCACCTCCCCCCCCCCCCCCTGTTTTTTCGATTTTTCGGCCCCTGGAAGCAAGACCTAGCGTCGGGGAAGTCTTTTGTATCAGGTTGAAGGTTCCAAAGGTAACTGATCCGCCCCAGCTTCCCCACACAGTTGTTTAAGTTTTCGGACACTGGGAAGAGAGGTACTTCTCTCTCTCTCTCTCTCCCTCTCTCTCTCCCCCCTCCCCTCGCGGTGTTTGATTATTTGGCCAATGGAAAGCAAGGTGGCGAGGCCTTTTGTGACAGGCTAAATTTCCCAAACAAAAGTTGGATCCCCTCTCCCCCACCCTCGACTTAACTGATCCGCCCCTGTGTCTGCCTGTCTTTCTGTCTGTCTTTCTTTCTCTCGCTAGCCAGGTAGCCACCCAGTCAGACTGTCATCCGTCCTTCCAACCATCTACCCACCCACTTATCTATTCATTTGCATGCTCTCTCTCTCTCTCTCTCTCTCTCTCTCTCTCTCTCTCTCTCTCTCTCTCTCTCTCTCTCTCTCTCTCTCTCTCTCTCTCTCTCTCTCATTATCTCGAAAAGCACAAACTCATTCATTCACTGGAATCGGGATTTCGTTTAAAGCACTCTTGTCACACAGCACTAACACATTTAGTTGATAGATGGCTGACCGCGATGAATAGCGGTCAAATGACTGGGCTGTCTTATTGGACCTCTCGAAAACTTTTGACCTCGTTAATCATGAAAGTTTAATTCAGAAGCTTGCTGCCTATCAGTTAAGTGCTGGCATCCTTGCGTTCCTTACGTCATACCTGCACGGGCGCACACAATATGTCCATGAGAATGGGACAAACTCTCGTGAAGGGGTGATAGCGCAAGGAGTATCACAAGGATCTATCCTTGGTCCATTATTGTTTTCTGTCTATATCAATGATCTTCCACTACATATATCTGACCCCAGTGTAACCTGCAGTCTCTTTGCAGACGACGGAACTCTTGACGTTTCATCATCAGATATATATTGTATAACTAGATCTCTTCAGAGTAGTTTGAATGATGTTTCACAGTGGTGTCAAAATAACTTCATGGTACCGAAACTTTCCAAAACTAAACGTATGCTGATTACCACAAGGACATTATTGAAAACAGGTCTATGCACCTAATCATTTATCCTTGAGAAATAAACTTTCATTTCATTTCATTTTATTTCTCTCTCTCTGTCTCTCTCTCTCTGTGTCTCTCTCAGTCTCTCTGTCTCTGTCTCTGTCTCTGTCTCTGTCTCTCTCTCTCTCTCTCTCTCTCTCTCTCTCTCTCTCTCTCTCTCTCTCTCTCTCTCTCTCCTGAAATTGCAAATAATCTTCAAGAGAGTCTTCATGAAGTCTCTCGGTGGTGTAATAAAAATCGCATGCTTGTAAATCCCACAAAAACAAAAAGCATGCTTATCACAACCCGCCAGAAACATCAGCTCAAATCTCCATCACTCAACCTTTCTTTTGACTCCATCCCAGTTGGGCAGGTCAGTCAACACCGCCTGCTTGGAGTAATAATAGATGATGATCTAAGATGGCAAAACCACTATTATATGGGAAACATTTGTCTAAAAAGTTGTTTCTACTTTCCAAACTTAAAGCGATCATTGACCTTAAGACGCGCAAACTATTGTTTAATGCCTACATTAAACCACACATTGATTATGCCTCAACAATATGGGGTGGCTGCAGTGAAAATCACTTCGAGAAGATAAACTCATTATACAAGCGCGCTGCTAAGCTTATCCTCTCTGATCCGTCTTTATCCACTGATGCCAAGCTGCAGGCCATCGGACTTCTCCCTCTCTTTAAGCACCTCGCACTAAACAAATGTGTACTAATGTACAAAATTCTTAACGAGAAAGCTCCATCTTACTTATCTAGGCATTTTTTTCGCCAACTGAAAAAAAATACAGCACCTCCAGGAACAGTCTCTCCATAAAAAGGTCCCGTTTAGACCTGTTCAAATCTAGCCTGTCTTATTCAGGTGCTCTTTTATGGAATTCTCTTCCTCCCACTATTCAACAAACCACGTCCCTCTCTCTGTTTAAAAGTAGAGTACATGATTACCTTACTAAGACAACGTTATGTTGATCCTTTCTTCTTCTTTGTTTCTAGACATAATACGTTTCATGTTTTTAAATTTTTGCTACCCCCCCCCCCCCTCCCATCTAGCCTCCAAATTGTTTGTTCTGTTTTCTAACTTGTTTTGATAGTACACAAAATACCATACCTACTTATATGTTAGATAATTATTATTATATGTTAGATAATTATATGCGCACGTACGTGTGTATGTCTATGTACAAAAGTGCGCATGTGCACGAGTACATGTATATGTGTGTCTGTGTGCGTGTGTGTATGCGTGTGTGTGACGTTTATTATTAGTTTAGTTTTTTGTTGTTTGGTTGGTGTTCCTTTTACTTAAAAAAAAAAAGTAGCATAGCAAGGACAGATTGTAAGAAAGGCCTGCGCGCCTAACATCTCAATCCTTGGAAAATAAAGTTTCGCTCGCTCGTTCGTTCGTTCTCTCTCTCTCTCTCTCTCTCTCTCTCTCTCTCTCTCTCTCTCTCTCTCTCTCTCTCTCTCTCTCTCTCTCTCTCTCTCTCTCTCTCTCTCTCTCTCTTCCACTTCTTCATTTTTTCCAATACGTTCTTGATACGCATCAGTAGTTCTTGATAAGAACGCATTTTTAAAAAATTCTTCACCTCAGACACGTGTGAAGATTGTTTGAGCGTGTTTTAGTTTGTTTGAACCGCCTACAGGTCTTGACTATTGAAATCCTCTAGTACCAATTGGATACTTAGACACTTTATGTTGTGTACTTACAAGCTAGGTGTTTACACGATTTTCTTTTCTTCAGCCCACACATTGTTTTCGTGTTTTTGTTTATTTTTGTATTTGTTGTTATTATTGGTTTTGCTTTGTTCTGCTTGACTATCTATACGTTCCCTTTTAATATGGCAACAGGTGGAAACAGCATTCATTTTTTAAATATCGGTCATCTTAATGTGTATCACCTTTGTCACAAAATACCAGATAACTATTCTCCTAAACCAGTCCTCACCATTTCACATTTTTGGATTTACGTCTAATAGCTAACATTAGTGACCATGCCATAGCTATATACAATTACTCCATTCTCAGTCGAAATGCATCTGCCCCCGGCCATACTGGCCTAGCAGTGTACGTACACAATTCCATCAACAACTATGTAAAGAGGCGTTGTGAGTTAGAATCCCCTAATATAGAGTGCATGTGGTTAGAAGTTAAAACGACCAAGTCCTCGCCTGTTCTGATAGGTTTTGTATATAGAAACCCAGCGGCCTCAGCCTCCTGGCAGGACGAGTTTGTATTAATGATGGATGTGGTTCAGGAGTCCAAAGGTGATGTACATATCTTGGGAGACTTCAACATAGACTTGCAAAAGCAAGGACACACTTCGTGTAGATCCATGTTGAATTTTTTAGGGTTGAAACAGCTTGTCCAGTCACCTACTAGAGTTACTTCCTCATCTTCAACGCTGATAGACCATGTATATACCACAAATGTCAGCGTTGTAAAAAATGTTAGCGTACCTAATATTTCCATTAGTGATCACTTTCCTGTTTGTTTTATGTTGTCTGTTAGGTTAGCTAAACAATCAGTCAAAGGACACAATACCATAATGTATAGATGTTTTAAAAAATTCGACCAAACTGCTTTTTTATATGACCTATCTTTAGTACCATTTTATGATATACAAAACTGCAAAAACCCAATCGATGCCCTGTCACGCGCGAGCTGTTTTTCGCCGTTCTGGATAGACACGCGCCTAAGCGCATCAAACGCGTCAAATATCCTGTTATGCCAAAATGGCTCTCTGGTGAGATAAAACAAGCAATGGAAGTAAGAGATGAATTAAAACGAGACACGAAATTTACTGAATACAAGAAGCAGCGAAACCATGTCAAATCTCTAGTTCGTAAAGCACAGAGGCAAAATGCAGAACAAGTTATTGCCGACGGCAAAGACATCCGTTCAGTCTGGCAAGTAATAAACAATTTCACCAAATTAACAGTAAACGATCGCCTAATATTCCGCCCGATCTTACTGCTGATGCGTTCAACGCTCACTTCATAACTGTTGCTCAAACTCTGGCGAAGTCAAATACAACTAACCCTGTAAACTACACTTGCTCTCATCAACTACGTCACCATAGTCAACAGAGAGCCTGCGGCCCATTTTTAGTACCGCTTATGATTGTCCTAGCTGTGGGCAAATCTATTTCCAGTTTAAAGATCAAATCGTCTTGCGGTCCAGATGGTATTAATAGTCAAATTTTAAAACTATCTCTGCCCTACGTCGTCGAATCCCTGACCTTCATTAATAATTTATCGATCAGACATAACGTTTTTCCCGACGAGCAAAAAAAGCGAAGGTAATCCCTCTTCCTAAAAGCAAAGATTTATGCACCTAAACGAGTATCATCAGTGGATTCTTGTAAAAATACGTGTGTGCCTTGATACACCAGCATCATTGAGTCTGTTTTGTCATTCTGCACGATCTGTTTCTTCCCCGCATTGTCTACAGCAAACAAAAAACGTGCTGCAACGCGTTACCAAGACGGCCGCCAAAATCATCGGCTTATCTACCAACAGCTTCCTACAACTGACTGAGAGAGCGCTGGCTAGGAAAGCACGTACAATCATGAGTGACCCAACCCACCCACTTAACTCGCATTTTGAACTCCTTTCCTCCAAAAGACGCTATCGCTGCCCGAAATGTAACGGGAACAAATTCAAACTCTCTTTCATTTCGCAGGCAATACAGTTGTTGTACAAGTCTAAACTGTAACCCCCAGCCGTCAGGATTGCACGTGACTTTCCAGTTCAGTGACGTGACTTTCCAGCTGAGCAGACTCACACCTACTGACCTACAGTTTCCGTTGGGGACAAACAGGGTAGCTCCAACATAGTCATACTGGACATGACGTGTTTTGCCTTCAGAGGGCTGTACTGCCATAAACTAAGTTTGTGAGTCTGTGCGCGTGTCTGGGCGTGCGTATGATGTTAGTGTCAAAACGTACTATTTTATATTTTTGTCTAGTCAGAGATTTAGCCATGTTGTTTGTTTGATTTGTAATTGAGATATTAAGTTCTTAACCTTGACCTACGCTCGGCAGGCAAAGACAAATATCCTTTAATGGCCAATAAATTTCTTGAATCTTGAATCTTGAATCTTGATCTTGAATGAATACCCGAATAACCTAAATTCTTAAACAGATATTCAAAACCAATGCCTCCAGTCGAAACATGCTAGGTTTGAACACTATGGAAGATCGTTTCCACCGATCTTTCCATATCCCCATCCATCCATTAGCATTGTATTTTTGTTCTTAAGAGTGTCCATTGATGACTTTGTCTGTGTTATACAGCAGGAGGTGGCTCGAGCATGATAATTCAAGGGTAGCGTCAGATTAGCATGGCGCCGTTATCATGCTCGAGCCATCTCCTGCAACTAGTAATAGTTGCTAGCTGACACCTCCATCGGTTTTTATGTTAAATGGGTTAAAGTACCATTACGCATAAATCTGAAGACACATTTCAGCACCTTTGTTGTGCCTTGTCGAACACCTAATGCAGCAGTTTGGACACGCAGCAAAAGCACACGCATAATCGCACTTATTTATTCTATGCTGCCGTTGGCGCGTCGATCTATTTTTAGCTGTTTCTCGTACTGAAAGCGTTCTATTTCTAGAGCGGAGTGGAATCATTGTCAGGTTGCTTGATATAAAGACGACGTGTGCTGAACTGGATTCTCCTGTGTCTAAATGAACCATAACTAGACCTGTGTGTAGCGTTTGGTAACCATTTGTTACAGAAAGTGTATCTTCGAACAGTTACGGCGGTAGTGGGCCTTCAAAGAGAACGAGGTTTACTGGATTAAAGAGAACACGGTTTAAAAGGAAGATGCAAACAGCACATAAGACCTCGCCAATTACTATGTAAATAGCAACAATCTGTTAAATTGTACTACATTGTGCAAAGCGTAATCGAAATTTTACACAACATTTTTGTTACAGTGTAATCTATCTTCCCTTGTAAACTCAACACCGGCGGTAACAGCGGGATTTGCTAGGCGAACCGCATTCCAGCGCCGAAAATCTATTAGGATAATTACTGGCTTCATCACGCCACCCTGCGCTACCCGGAGACAGGTAGTTTGTCACGGAGAAAAAGGGCCAACGCAATCAGTACCGCCCTCCCACCCGGGATATATAATGCCTTGTCGTAAGGGGCGTGGACCGTACCTTCGTTGGGCTTTAATTGATGGCTAGGCTGAAATGGCAAAAGTCGTAACTTTTAACCATGTGCTCTAACGGTCTTTTGACTGCCGGGGTGAGGCGAACGCTGTCCATCTGCAAGAGACATAAACCCTCATGCGCCCCCGCTGTCGCGGGGTCTCATGAGGGTTTATGTCTCTTGTTAGTCCCAGGTTTTTTGTGCCTATTTATTGATACACTGTGACCTTGTTCGAATTTCCCAATGTATTGTCCCTGTGCCGTCTAATATAATAGGGGAGAGTGACCTTGTTCGTGCACCATGAAACTCACGCGAATGACGGCCAGTGCGAAGTGGTTTCAACCGCGCAGTTTGTGATCACTGACAGGGAACGGGGTTAACCCATTCAGCCCTAACCCATTCAGCCTGTGCCGGGAGAGGACGACGCTCTCAGCCGGTACCCTGCGGAGTCCATTCGGTACGCCTTGAGAGACCAGCCCTGATCTGCCCTTCCTTGCACCTACAGTCGGCTTCCTTGGGACCCTTGGAGTCTCTTCGTGCACTGGATGCAGCGGCGCGCATGCGAAAAACAACAACCACACCCCTCCCCTCGCCAACAAACAAACAAACAAACAAACAAACAACATCAAGGAAATAATGAAAAAACAAACTACAAAACAATAGCAAGAACGCACCCGACAGCCAAAAGGGTTAACCTCTTCCTCATTGCACTACTTCACCCCCTCTCCTCCCCTGCCCTCCCCTCAGCCCACGACAAAGCAAAAAGTACATGGCGATCCACATCTCTAAAGAAGAAGGGGAATAGAAACGGAGTAAAAGGGAATGTGGTATTCATTCTACTTTGTGTACTGTAGACAGAACAGGCATTCAGTTCTTCGCTAGTGGTCGCAAATTGTGTTCTTAAAATCTGCGTGAATTCAACGCCAAAGAGCCCGATACTAGAAAGCAACATGGATACAAAGTCAGGTGTCAGCAAGAGGCATGGATCCTCATGAGCCCCCGCAACTGCGGGGGCTCATGAGGATCTATGCCTCATGCAGTCGGAATGACTTTCTCTGTTTCCAAATGTTGATCGGCTTGTTGGTTAAATATGTGCGAACATGACCATTCAGGCGACGTTTTTTTTATCAACTGATAGTGATACTGCATTCCGCGCGAGATTGTCTGAGAGTTATGGAAACCCGCGGGTGACACAGTGGGGGTAATGAGATCGGTGTTAAGGTACTGATGGTGATGGTGTAAGTGTGTGTCTGGTAGTAGTAGTACTTGTAGTAGTTATAAGTCGTAGTAGTAGAAGTGGTAGTAGTTAGTAGTAGTAGTAGTCAGTAGAAGTAGAATGAATTAGTAGTAGTAGTAGTAGTGGTAGTAGTAATAGTAGTAGTATTAGACCAGGGGATGTTCTAAACGATTTGTGTTAACTCATTCAGCCCCGACACTCCACAACAAGACATGGATCGAGCATGATAGTTCAAGTATGGTGCCAGAATATAGTTGGCGCCCACAGGCGCCAAGCTATTATGGCACCACCATTGAACTATCATGCTCGATCTGTCTATAGACTTGTAATACAGTCCTTTAGAGGGCAACTTTAAAATTTGGGGATTTGGGTCCTGGG
The DNA here is from genome assembly GCA_036245525.1 of Semisulcospira habei. Lineage (NCBI taxonomy): Eukaryota > Metazoa > Mollusca > Gastropoda > Semisulcospiridae > Semisulcospira > Semisulcospira habei. The sequence goes on from BTPG01000005.1 coordinate 122,099,793, forward strand.
GTAGAATTGTGTTAAAGTTTTCATATTACCTTCAGTCACAAAGATTTCAAAGATTCGCTAAATACAATTTTGACCCTACTTGACCCTGTCACAGGTAACAAAGGTAACACAAAGGAACTTTATCACACTGGTTGTACGACCACGCAGGTGACATCAAGTTAAGTTATGTTTGGGAGGTGTATGAGAGATGTATTATTCCATAGAAATGAAGAAAGTGTCATGTAGTTCATTTATACCTTAACCGTTCTTGTGAGCTGACGACCTTAAAGGCCCACTACCGCCGTAACTGTTCAAAGATACACTTCTGTAACAGATGGTTACGAAACGCTACACACAGGTCTAGATATGGTTCATTTAGACACAGGAAAATCCAGTTCAGCACTCGTCGTCTTTATATCAAGTAATCTGACAATGACTCCACTCCGTTCTAGAAATACAACGCTTCAGTGCGAGAAACAGCTACAAATAGATTGACACGCTAATCCAAACTGTTGTTAAAGTTCATTAGGTTTGTCCACAAAGCATAATAAACACAAATGGTGCAGAAATGTGAATTCAGATTTATGCATAATGGTACCTTAACTCATTCAGCTCGACGCACGTATTTCCCACATTTTGGAGGCGTCATCTAACGACTATGCACCTGTTGCAGGAGATGGATCGACCATGATAATTCAAGAGTAGTGCCAGATTAGCTTGGCGCCGACAGGCGCCAAGCTAATCTGGCACTACCTTTGAATTATCATGGTCGACCCATCTCCTGCTGTAGTGTGTCAGGGCTGAATGGGTTAACGGCAAATCCGATATATTGTCTGTTTGTCGTCCAGTACCATATCATTTTGTTTTTGTTTGGGTTGTGTATGTGTGTGTGTGTGTGTGTGTGTGTGTGTGTGTGTGTGTGTGTGCGCCCGCCCGTGCGTGCGTGCATACATGTGTGTGCGTGAGTGTGTGTATGAATATTTATGAACTTTTGTGTTGATATCTGGAAATCTGAGGTGAAGAATAAAAAAAAAAAACCGCGTGCTTATCAGGAACTACTGATGCGTATCAAGAACGTACTGGAAAAGATGAAGAAGAAGAAAAAGAAGAAGAAGAAGAAGAGAGAGAGAGAGAGAGAGAGAGAGAGAGAGAGAGAGAGAGAGAGAGAGAGAGAGAGAGAGAGAGAGAGAGAGAGAGAGAGAGAGAGATTAGTTAGTTAGTTATTTGGGTTTAACGCCGAGCAGGCAACTAAGGCCATCTCACGGCGGAGAGAGAGAGAGAGAGAGAGAGAGAGAGAGAGAGAGAGAGAGAGAGAGAGAGAGAGAGAGAGAGAGAGAGAGAGAGAGAGAGAGAGAGAGAGAGAGAGAGAGAGAGAGAGAGAGAGAATAAACGTTCATTTCTCCAGGAAACCATGAACTACCATGACAATCAGAAAGGTATGTTCTGACAGACGACGACGCCCGCGAATAAGAAAGTAAAAAAGGCAGATGCATTTAACATATGACCTTCAGCAGTGCCTAAGTTAATCCCCTTCAGATTCGCTCTTTTGTCAGTGAGGCAGAAGTGCTCGGGGCCCCAGTCCAGGGGGCGTGTTCGCTGTCATGTGAAGTGAGAACGAAATGGCGGGATTCTTTGTGGCTTTTGAATCAGTGGGACAAGAACAGGCATCCAGTCGCACAAACTTCTGGTATTGTCGTGAAAAAAGATCTCCAACGGGCGCCTTATAACAACGTGAAAGAAAACCTCAGTGAATCATTCCATCTGCAAGAGGGACAGATTCTCATGAGCCCGTGCATCCTGCAGGGGCTTATGAAAATCTGTCCCTCTTGAATGCAGAAATAGGCGCAATTGTTTCCCTTGTCAGTTTTAGGACAGTCATTTAGGATAATTCCTCGACTCTAAAAGACGTCTGAACATTGTCAAGAGAGAAAGCCGGGGCTTTGCCTCATAGCCTGTAGTTAAGGCGAGAACACAAAGACGGTATTTAGAATGACACGGCATCATGACAATTGGCGATATCGCCCTCTTGAAAACTCTTGCCCGTCCTAATGACCCTATGTGCAGGCGGCTCTTTCTCTCCCAACGCAAACTGTTTAGGATTCCTATTGATGTCCCCCTAGCACATGTAGTGATCGGGGAAACTATTTTGTAGATGGCCAAGACATATCAAGGAAATCCCAACGAAGAAAGATGTTTTTTACTTTGTTGGGATTTTATTGACGAGCCTTCGCCAAGGCTCGTCAATAAAATCCCAACAAAGTAAGAAACACTTTTACAAAGGACAATTACAACACAATCTATTACATTTTTCTGGTTTTAACCAGAAAAATTAATAAATTGTGTTGTAATTGCCTTTAAAAATTGTTTTAACCCCTTTTTTTAAATGGACAAGTAAGACAGAAAAAATCACTGCTTATCTTACATTTGTCAGTAGAGCAACTCAAGCTTTTGGAAACGGTAAAGGTTTGTCGACATTTGCTCCATGGCATTAATAGTGGTAGTTCCAATAAGCTTGGTGCTTAGTTAGGATCGATCATGTCCTTCCTTGGGTAGTGCTACATTAACTGCGCACATCTTCAGACGAACCGCCCAGAACAGCAGCTCTAGGTGTTCGACACTGAGGGTTTGTCAAGATTTGTTCCTGGCATTAATAACCCATCCAGCCCTGACGCACTACAGCAGGAGATGGGTCGACCATGATAATTCAATGGTAGTGCCAGATTAGTTTGGCACAGACAGGCCTCAAGCTAATCTGGCACTACCCTTGAATTATAATGGTCGATCCTGCAACAGGTGCATAGTCGTTAGATGATGCCTCCAAAATTTGGGAAATACGCGCGTCGGGCTGAATGAGATAAGCTCGTTGCTTAGTTAGCACCCATTAGGTTATTTCTTGCGTAGTGCTGCATTAACTGTTCACCTCTTCAGACCAACCGTTGAGATGGTTAAGTTTCCTTCCCGCCCCTCTTTAGTTTGGCGAGATCAGGATCGGGGATGACAGTTCAAGTGTAGTATATGATTAGTTTCGCGCATGAAGCCATGGCGCCCGGCACAACCCTTGAAATTGAATTTCCGATTCATTGCAGGTAGTGCCTGGTGCCTCCTCGCTGCGCCGCCGTGAGATGGCCTTGGTTGCCTGTTCGGCGTAAACCCAAATAACTAAACTAAACTCCTTACTGCGCATAGCTCATCAGACACTACCCATGAAGAGCCAATTTCGATTCATTTCCATTCATTTTGTTACTAGTGTTCGGGAGACCCCTTCACTGGCGAGTAAAATGGAACGCCACCCAACTGCAAGAGGTATAGATCCTCATGAGCCCCCGCATTTGCGGCGGCTTCTGAGGATCTATGCCTCTTGCTGAAACCACTTTGTGTCCATGTTCCCTTGTCTTCTGGGAATTCTGACTGTTGAACTGATGATGATTTAAAAAAAAAAAATCACTATCAGCCTTCACTGAGATGGTGACGAAGTTAAAATGTAGAAACATTTGACTCTGGAATCGAAAGGGTGGGATTCCACTTGGAATGCACTCCCGGACTACCTGTTCCGACTTCTCGAAAATGTCAAATTTCGCGCTGGTCTGTGATTTTGGACTGAACGTTCCACAGCCTTTAAGGTCCAAACCCGCAGGCCAGCGCACACCCGGACCATTAATCTGTGCAGGTATTATCAGGCCGAGCGACCGGATTAGCTAATCCGAGCGGAGCATTAAATCAGTATTACGAGATGTTTTGAGAGATCTGACAAATAAAGGGTCATTATGTAATTAGGCGCCGGCTGAAGGCACTCGTTCAAAAAGACGGGCTGCAATTACCGGCACTTAATATTTTGCCGTCGCAGAATCAGCAGTATCCGATATCTCGAGCTCTCCCCCCTTTTTGATGCGCGCCGGCGGCGAAACTGCATGGAACCGTGCACCGCGGACCCACCCTTTGTGAGGAATTTGATTTAGTGCTGTTGAATTGATGCGTTTGTCACACTTTGTCCCCTCGGGTCCTGACACGCTATAGTACCACCGATGTGGTCCGACCATGATAATTCAAGGGTGGTGCCAGAATAGCTTGGCGCCTGAAGGCGCCAAGCTATTTTGGCACCACCCTTGAAGTTAAACTGTCATGGTCGATCTGTCTCACTGTGATGTATTTTTTTTAAAAAAGACAGCCGCGGACTATTGGACTTGGGGATTAATGTACTAAAAAATGTGTGTTTTCTTCACCATCTAAAGCATTCATATTTTGCTGACGCTTTCCTAGTAATAAAGTCCCGGCCAGAAAAGGTGACTACCAAGCGTGTAAAAACTAAAATGCAAAGAGAATTCCAACAAAACTTAGAAAGAAAGGCTGTAATAACAATGATGTTGACGCGTTTGTGCTAAAGACTGTATGGGAAAACTGTGTCAATATGATGATGATTATGTTTATTTGTATAGCACCTATAGCCACCTACTGGTAGGGCTTTGTACAGAAGATAGAAAAGAACCGATTTGGAACTAACCAACCAACCAAACAAAGAACAAAACAACAACCCCCCCCCCCCCCGCAAAAAAATCACCCCCCCTTACCAACCAACCAGCCAACCAACCAACCAACCAACCAACCAACCAACCAACCAAACCAACCAAACCAACCAAACCAACCAAAAGACAGTTCAACTGGCTGAAGACTGCCTTATGGTTATATGCAGTAGAAAAAAAAGTTCGCTTGCACCATTTTGAAAAATATGTCTACGTACACCTGTGCCAAGCTGAAATAATTTTGCTTGTCAAAAGAGAGTGCGCTTCTAAAAAAAAAAAAAAAAAAAAAAATATTTAAATTAAATTCATGAATTTTTGAGCTTCATTGAAAGTGACTTTCTTAATCCTATCACTGCAAGCGGACTCAGCTTAACGAAGATCAGTTGTGTTTTTGGATCATCGTCAAATTCAAGATCCCCACCCCCCACCCCCATCGAAGGAACGTGGATACAAAGTCGTTTCAGCAAGAGGCATAGATCCTCATGAGCCCCCGCAACTGCGGGGGCCCATGACGATCTATACCTCTTGCAGTTAGGGCGGTGTTCAAATTTTCTCGGTAGTTAGATAATTTCAGATACCAGCTTAACGACGTGGATAACGCCAAGATGACGGCTGATGTATGGCTGTCAACGGTCTCAAAAAAGAAGTCAGAACATGATTAACTATTACTGAGCCGGCTGACCGTGTCTTCAAATTACTGTGAACTGTACATTTCCTGAGTGTAGTTTCTACAGATGTGCTCGCCTACAATTTTGGACTTTACGGCTTTGCGCTGCAAATCCATCGTGCATCAGTCTGCATGATTTTAGAAATCTGTTGTTATTTGGCAAGAGCCAGTATATGTCCATTATTCAGAAAAGTGAAATTTTCATTGTATAACAGTGAACATCTCGGTTATCTCAAAAATGGACACGACGGCTTTTGCCAAATGACGGCAGAGATGTAGTTTGTTAATGCCAAAACGTGAGGATAGGTTACATTCATACCGATTTCACAAACAGGTGCGCTCCATGCTCAAACATCTATCAACATTACCTTCTTCTTGCTCTTCTTTTGGTCTGAGTCCCGAAACCCCAATCCACAAACCACGCCCACATTACTATTTAAAGACGCAGTGTTCTTACAATATAATATCTTTGGATGGTCGTCGTGCCCAGACTGATCTGGAAAATGGGACATGCGAGTTTGATTGATCACACACGATGCACTTATGCGTTCATTTGGTCGAGGCTTAATATAATGGTTCTTCTGCTATAGCGAGGAGCACAATAAATGCGACATTTTTGGAATCACCGGAAACACTTTAGTGTTTCCGATGATTCTCCAAAATGTCGCATCTATTTTGCTCCTCAGTATATAATATCACAGTCATCGGATGTCCAACTTAAAAGATGTGAGCTAGAGTCTCTTTTGCTAGTCTCAGATGCTAGTTTTTAAACCCATTCAGTGCCAGGTGACGCAGACTGTTTTTGCAGCGTTTGTTAACACTTTCGAGACGTGTCGCAACCGAATTCGCAGCTTTACGCCGCGAATCCGGTTGCGACACGTTTCGAAAGAGTTAATTCAATACCCAATAACCCTAGCTGTCCGAAGAAACCTGGATTCAAAGTGGTGTCAGCAAGAGGCATAGATCTATACCACTTGCAGCTGCGTGGCATTCAGATTATCTCGGCATTGAACTGGTTACACGATTTAGCAAACTGCGACTTTAAGGAACCACGGTCCATGAAAAATAAACAAGGGACATCACATTACTATGACAATCCGACGATTTTAATATTCCAATTGAAAGATATGTGGAAAGAAAATGTGCATAATCCCAAAACACCTTCTAGATTAACTGGATCTGATTGCAGCTGCCAGAATTCTCCGACTAAAACGTTTTGGACACCATGGCCAATCAGGAAAGAATAAAGGGGACGTCACTTAAAGAATGAAGGGACATTACTCAGATTCCTGACGTCTCTATAACTTGGCAAACGGTGCACAAGGCATTGAAATCTGTGTCCTGCTCTATCAGGACTTTGGACCTTATGCTGCAAGGCTGCAAGGTTCAATATCACAGGTCATGACGCATACTTGGTTGTAATGCTTTCCTTTGTTGCCCTAATCTGACTCTTCAATCACTCGCGAAGAAATTCGGAAGAGCTAGAAAACTGAGACTGGACTGGCAGGAGAATTAACGCTATATTATCATTTTTTTTTTACGATGATCCAGCTGAAATTTGAGATCATTGTAAGAAACAAAAAATATTCGCATTGGAAAATGCTGACAGATTTATCCCGTTCAGTGCCAGCGGACGCAGATTGTGTTTCTACAGTCTTCGTTGTTTCAAGACCAAAAAACCCTAGTCGTCTCAGTTGCGGGGGCTCATGAGGATGTATGCCCCTTGCAGTTGGGTTGTGTTCACGTTTTCTCGGGGCTGAAAGGGTAAAAACAAACAAACAAACAGAGAGATTAGCCGCTACTTATCTTCATTGCCAATGAAGATAAGTAGCGGCTAATCTCTCTGTTTGTTTGTTTGTCTATTTTGACAAAGGGTATTTACCCGAAATATTAATAAATTGTGTTGTACCCGTCTTTTCTAAGCGTGTTTCTTTCTCCGTTGGGTACTTCTTTGCATATTACACGCTTGGCAGTCACCTTTTTGGTCTGGATTGATTATTTCTCTTTGACTGCATCTCCATGTTTGTCTCGTTTTCCTTGTACTAGCATGCCTTCGTCAGCTTTTTTCACTGGCTTGCATTCACGTTTGGTTTCACGTTTTGCTTTTTTACCACCGATTCTTTTCTTTTTGTCCTTTTCTTATGCTAAAACTATTTTTTTCTAAAACTAAATGCTCCAGTCATCTCGCTTTTGTCAAAAAAATGTATTCGCCTTCGTATTATTCCTGTAGGTTTTCAGCTTAAACATTCTCCCTCCGATCTGAATAATTCTTCTCTTTTGCAGGCGACTAACACAATTCTTGAAAAAACTAGCTTTAAGTTAATGACGTGTCACAATCAGTCATTAAATCACAAGATCTCCGATCTTGACTCCACTCTTGTTATCTTGAAGAGACAGCTGATTCAGCAGTGTGATATTCATACTGTCTTCTTAATTAAATCTGTTGTGCATGATTGTAATACTCTTGTGCATGCCCATGTCACTAAAACTAAAGATCATAAGCTATCCAAAGAGTTGCCACATTCCTTCTGCCAATGAAGATAAGTAGCGGCTAATCTCTCTGTTTGTTTGTTTGTCTATTTTGACAAAGGTTAGTTAGATAGTTATTTGGGTTTAACGCCGAGCAGGCAAGTAAGGCCATCTCACGGCGGGAAGGGTAAAAATCTGGTCAGCCAGACTAAAACAAAGGTCTTAAGACATGATGTAAATATACCTTAAAAATATGTCAGGCTAAAATGTCGCACAGGTCTTTAAAGAAAACGTCGAAAGACTCTCAAAAAGGTCAAAATAACAGAAACATCATAATCTATAAACGCTCAAATCTTATTAAAAATATGGCACTCTCTCAGAAAACTGAAGATCTTGTCCGGGGGCACATCCCGGAACAAAACCTTCAAGGAGTCTGCCGTGAAATGTTTATACCTTGTGTCGATTAGATCAGCACAAGACGACAAAAAGTGTTGAACAGAGTACTGCTCGTCGCAGGCATAACACCATGGACGCTGCTCCTGTTTAAGTAAATAAGAGTGCGTAACATACGTGTGGCCGATGTGGAGCCGAGCCAGGACCGTCTCCTCACGGCGGCTGCCGCAGCGATAAGGTAGACCGTCGGACAACTTAGGAAGGGCTTCATGCAGCTTGTTAGCTTCCTCTTTGTCCCACTCGGACTGCCACTCACGGGCTATGTACGCACTAGCCACATGTCTAAAATCACTATAAACAGTCTGTGTGTCAGGGACAGGGTCATTGCGGGCATCGTTGGCAGCAGAATCTGCGATCCTGTTGCCTTCGATGCCCACATGCCCTGGCACCCAAATAAAAAGGATGTCATAATATTCCTTCATCAAGTCTGCGTAAAGCTCTCTGATCTGCACCAGCAGTGGGTGGTCATTTCCCGTGCCCTGAAGGGCCTGCAGGGCAGAAAGAGAGTCAGACAGAATCAGGAAGTTCCTTTCTCTAGATCGATAAGCATGCCTGAGTGCCAGCAGAACCGCCTGCAGTTCCGCACTAAATACAGATGAGTGGTCTGGGAGGCAGTGCTTAAATGGGCGTCTAGGATGGCGAGAGGACACTGCGGCCGCAGCCACTCTCCCATCCTCAGACTTTGACCCATCGGTATAGATGCGACAATAGCCAGGAAAAATTGAAAGCAGTTCATTGAGGCTCTGTTGGTATATGGCTGGTGAAGTAGAGTCTTTCTTGTGGGCAGTCAAGTCCAGCAAGATGTCAGGAACTGGTAAGAGCCAAGGTGGAGTGATGTGTTGCAGGGATTCCGAAACTCTGTCCAGGTCCAATCCGGCCGCCTGCAGATGAGGTCGGACACGGAAAGAAAGTGGACGGACAGCTCCCGGATGGGTATCGTAAATCTCTGCAAACGATGGTTTAAAAACACAATCATAGGCAGGATTGTCTGGATGGGCCTTCAGTTTCAGAACGTAGCTGAGCATGAGGCGGATGCGGCGGAGCTTGAGAGAAGGCTCCCCTGCCTCGGCATACAGACTAGGAACTGGAGACGCCCTGAAGGCCCCAAGACATATCCGCAGACCCTGATGGTGAATTGTGTTCAGACGCTGTAGCACAGACTTGGAAGTTGAGCCATACACCACAGAGCCGTAATACAGTTTGGACCGAACAAGGGCCCGGTACAGACGAAGTAAGACAGACGGTCCGCACCCCAGTCAGTACGACCGACGACACGATGAATGTCGAGAGCCTTCTGACAAGAGGTTCTAAGGTAATTAATATGGTTGTGGAAGGTAAGTCTTTTGTCAAAAATGACCCCCAGAAACTTTGCCTCCTCGGCCACCTTAATTGGCACTCCAGCAATGCTCAGGCTAGGTTCTGGAAAAAATTTCGTCTGGTTAGTAAAATGCACACAAACAGTCTTGGAGGGCGAGAACTTGAATCCATTGAGAGACACCCACCGCTGGATGCGATCAACGAACAGCTGCAAGCGCCTCTCAAGGGACGCAAGTCCTCGACCGCGTGCGCACAAAGCAAAGTCGTCAACAAAGAGCATTCAGAATCATCCTTGACGGCCTTTACAATGTTATTAATTTTAATACTAAATAAAACAGGAGATAGAATGCTGCCCTGTGGGACACCCATCTCCTGTTCAAAGGAGTCGGAGAGGGTGGAACCCACACGGACATGGAACGACCGGTTAGTCAAAAAATATATTGTAAATAAAAACGGGCAGGTGCCCTTTAAAACCCATGTCGAACAAGTCAGACATTATGCCATACTTCCAGGTAGTGTCATACGCCTTCTCAAGATCGAAGAAAATTGCATAGACATGCTGCTTGTTGACAAAAGAATCTCGAATAAATGATTCAAAGCGGACTAAATGGTCAGTTGTACTACGGAAGCGCCGGAAACCGCACTGGAGGTCTGTGAGGAGACCCTGTGACTCAAGATGCCACACCAGGCGGGCGTTGACCAGGCGCTCCATAGTTTTACATAAACATGATGTCAAAGCGATAGGCCGGTAGTTGCCCGGGTCGGAAGGATTCTTACCCGACTTGGGGATCGGTACAACCACAGCCTGGCGCCAAGACGGCGGAAAATGACCAGTTTTCCAGATATGGTTAAAGGCCTTGAGAAGTACAAGGAGTGACCTCTCAGGCAGATGCGTTAGGAATTGATAGTGGACGGTATCTAGGCCAGCAGCAAAGTCATTACATTTCTGCAAAGCTTGCTGCAATTCTGATAATGTAAACGGGACATTATAGTCTTCTGAGTTATCGGACTTAAAATCACAAATACGAGACTCTCGCTTCTCCTTCTCTCTCTGAAAGAAAGGTGAATAATGCTCCGTTGAAGAATTATGGGCAATGGTGGAGGCAAGCAAATTGGCCACAGCTTTTTTTAAAATCTGTAACCAAGCTGGCACCATCTCTAAGATGGCCAACAGAAGCCGAGCCACCTCTGCCCCTAATTCTCCGAACAGCCTTCCATACTTTCTGGGACGGAGTCCGAGAAATTAAAGATGAGACGAAGCGTCTCCAGGAAGCACGGCATTCACGTTTAAAAATGTAACGGGCTTTCGCCCTCTGTCTTTTAAAGGTTAAAATATTCACTTGCGACGGATTACGGAAAGCACGTCGCTGAGCAGATTTGCGCGCTATTTGGGCCATGCGGCACTCTTCGTTGAACCATGGTACTCTCGGCTTTCGAGGGACTGATGCGGAAGTTTTAGGGATGGTTTCACCCGCTACGTCCAACAAAATAGTAGTAAAAGAAGAAATAGGTTCTTCAGATGACATGACCACCTCCTCTGTAATACGAGACTGACAGAGGGAGGCGAACAGAGGCCAGTTAGCTTTCTTAAGATTCCAGCGCCCCACCGGCGGATCCTCCCCACAGCTGACCGATGACAGGACTACTGGGAAGTGGTCACTACCACACAGGTCATCGTGAACCTTCCAGTCAAAGTCCAGCATGAGAGAAGGATCACACACAGTGAGGTCTAGAACAGAACTAGATCCTGAACCTGGGTTAGAGTATGTAGGTGAACCATCGTTAAAGACACATAGGTTAAGTTGAGAAAAAACATCTTCTAACATCTGACCTCTGCCATCATAGTGGTCACTACCCCAAAGGTGAGCGTGACCGTTAAAATCCCCCATGAGAATAAAGGGAGGGGGCAGTTGATCAACTAAATTAAAAAAAATCATTACTACAGACCCGCAGGGATGGTGGCAGGTAAATACTGCATATGGTTATGGTCTTCTTCAAGGTAACCCGAGCTGCGACAGCCTGAAGACAGGTGTCGATGCTAACGGGGCTACATAAAATTTGGCTACTAATGAGGAGAGCCACTCCACCCGAGCGCCTCTCCGAATCAGAGCCGTTATGTATAACGTTAAAACCATTAAAGGACACAGGGTCAGAAGTCTTCAGGTAAGTCTCCTGAAGAGATATTACTGAGGGGTTATAGCACTTGACTAAAAGACGTAATTCCTCAAAGTTACCTTGAAAACCACGACAATTCCACTGAAGCAGAGAGTCCATGATTGTCTTATCTGGGGGGTGCGGAGTTTTTTCCCCCTTTTTCCTTTGCCTTGGAAGGAGTCGGAAAAACAGAGGGGGGGCCGGCTCCCGGGCCTCCTCTGGTTCTTAGGAGATGAAGGGGGTGGAGCTGCCGCAGCATCGGCAACTTCCACTCCCTCCATCTGCTCCTCCAATGCAGCATATTTGTTTTGAAGGGGGACATCAGTGTTCCCCTTCTGGGCCCGTGCGCACGGCGGTCCCATAGATTTCTTAGACTTCTGGTCCTGGGCAGCAGTCCTGCCGCTAGAGTTAGCGGCCTTAGAAGGCTGACCAGAGCCAGAAACCTTTGGCGTTGACAAACTAGCAGGTTTGGGTGGGGGCTGAGGCTTAGGGGCAGCAGAAGGCGGTGCCACCGGACCGGTAGCGTCCGCCCTCTGCGTTCCCTGGCTCCTCGTCACCACCGGAGGAGGGTTACTCTCCAGGGGCGAGAGGATCCGAGGCTCCGCCCCCAACCAAGAAGTTGGGGTTTGACAAGAGAAGTCTTTGGTGGGGCGCTTGCCTGCCACCGCAGCACTGAAAGTATACACAAAGTTGTTATTTGAGTTTGGCGCCGCCTCAGCTGCACCAGGACCGTCAACCAGTTTTTTTGCGTCCGCAAAGGACAGCCCCTTCTCCACACGCACCTGCTGAATCCTGCACTCGGAGATCCAACGAGGGCACTTCTTGTCCGAAGCCATATGCGCCCCCTGGCAATTCACACACAGGGGGATGGCTGTGCAGGACTCAGCAGAGTGTCCGGGCTTAGTGCAACGGGCGCATAGAGCCTCTGCCTGGCGGCATGTCTTCTGCCCATGGCCATACTTTTGGCACTTAAAGCACCGGAGGGGGAGAGGGACGTACTTTTTCACTTTTAGGGAGTAGTAACCTCCCCAGATGGTAGTAGGAGCTGTGGGGGTGCCAAACGTCAGGATAATGGTAGGGAGACGGATCTCCCTACCACCTCGTTTGGAAATGAAGCGCCTGACGTAGGTCACCCCCTGTGACTTAAGGTTCCGTACAAGTTCATCTTCAGACAGTTCGGCCAGTGCTTGATCTTTAATCACTCCTCTAGAGGAATTCATTGTTTTGTGGGGAGTGACCTCCACTGGAGTGTCTCCGATGGAGGAGAGCCTCAGTAGCCCATTGGAGTGTGCCCGGGTACGGCACTCTACCAACAAGTCACCAGACCTGAGGCGCTGGGCCTCAGGCCTGCCAACACGGCTCCTGAGGGTCTCCCCTACCAGGAAAGGGTGCAGCTTTGAAACAGGCTTCTCTTTAACTTTGCTGTGGATAATGAGAAAGCGAGGCCAGGCGGCCGACGCCTGAGGTGTCGCTTCCTCACAGTCAGAGTCACTATCGTTCTCAATGACAATGTCGGCGGCTATGTGCCGCTTTGGTGCTAGTTTTGGTTTTTTGATATTTTCCATATTATAGTATGATAGATATTCATCCCCCGGGGGTCCCCACCCGCCACCGAGCCCAACAAGGGAAAGTGCAATTGTCGGCGGGTCTCCAGCCGACGCACAATGGAGACTGCCCGAAAGATATACTCAAGGGGGTAAGCCCGATTGAACCGTTTGAGCCACCGCCTTCTATCACACTGTTGAATACAGGGGAATACTGGCGTAAAGCACCTAATCAGCATCAGAGGCTATAGCATGGTGCTCCGTATAACAACCCGCATGTCAACAGGGGGATAGGGCTCGACGTGACAAGAGCCGATTGACTAGGCCGGTACGACTAGCCTCCCGTTTAGGCAGAAGTCAAGGCCAAAGTGGAGTGTTTCAGCCACCAGGATCCTCTTCTCCCCCGACACGGGTCTCCAAGCACGGCAAACACTTGGGATCCAAAGGACCAAAAGCTCACGCGTATTTTTAAGGACCAATCCAACATGGTAAGACCTGGGTAAGCACAGCTCCTTAAAGACCGGACCAGTGAAAAAGACTGAACAACATATCTGCTGACATCAAGTCCTAATCCTGGACAAAGATGGCACCCATCTGCTAGCCCACTCAGTCAGGGACCGAGTGGACTACCCACCCACGCCACGTGGAGGCCGGTGCCGGGTAGGCTTTGACAAAGGGTATTTACCCGAAATATTAATAAATTGTGTTGTACCCGTCTTTTCTAAGCGTGTTTCTTTCTCCGTTGGGTACTTCTTTGCATATTACACGCTTGGCAGTCACCTTTTTGGTCTGGATTAAGTTGATAGACAGACCGACAGACCGGCAGACAGACAGACAGACAGATAGATAGATAGATAGATAGATAGATAGATAGATAGATAGATAGATAGATGCATGCATACATACACATACTTACATAAATACATACATAGATGTATACATACATACATACATACATACATACATACATACATACATACATACATACACATACATACATACATACATACATACATACACGTATACAGGCATACATACATACATACATACATACATACATACATACATACACACACATACATACATACATACATACATACATACATACATACATACATTACGCTTAACCCATTTAAATACAGGGCCGAATTTTCCAGGTGTCTCCTACCGACAGTGTACCAGTTGCAGGAGATGGATCGACCATGATAATTCAAGAGTAGTGCCAGATTAGCTTGGCGCCATTAGGCGCCAAGCTAATCTGGCACCATCCTTGAATTATCAGTTTTTATCAAAGTTATCACAGTTTTCTCGAAAGTGAAGGGGGTTTTCTCTCTCTTTTCTTTCCCTGTCCCCTCCTCAATAACCCCCCCCCCCCGCTCAACTCACCCCCCCACCCCCCCACCCCCCCACGCACACATACACACACTGTTTTGTAGCAGCCCTATAAGGCAATACATCAAAGATACACAGGCATACCTTTACTGAGGTGTGGTTTTGAAAAATAGCCATTGTTTTAGCAACCATTCATCATAATGTTTATTACCTTTGCCACTGAGTGCGAACAACCTCAACCCCACCTCTAACCCACACCCACCTCTCCCCCCTCCCTCCCGCCACCCCCATCCCCCATCCCCCGACACATTTCTTTAAAAAGAACACCACAAAACGCGTGTTTTTGCTTGCTCAAGCATCAAAACAAGTTTATAATTACAAATTGTGACAAGATGACAACACATAAAGTACAATAATAAAAACAAAACTCCCAGAAAACCATTCAGGCGCCAGTTTTGGTACAGGCCGGGCCGGCGTAACACGTAGAATGACCCCTGCTCTATATTGACCCGGGGTCATTTTGTCATGGTCACTCTACTGGTGTAGCAGTTTTCTATTTCAAAGCAGTAGATCTTACGTAGCACTTAATGAACCACGTCAGTGTGAAGCCGGGTAGATCAAACGTAGCAATTTACCACACCAAAGTGTCCCCGGGGTGATCTGACGTACCAATTTACCACACCAAAATGACCCCGGGCAGATCCAACGTAGCAGTTTTCCAGTCCAAAGATAGTGATTTACCACACCAACGTGACCCCGGGTAGATCTAACAGAAGTTTGCTACACCAAAGTGTCGCCGGGTAGATCTAACGTAGCAATTTACCACACCAAAGTGACTCCGGGTAGATCTAACATAGACGAAGCAATTTACCACATCAAAATGACCCCGGGTTGATCTTGCGTTTGGGAGACTGACCCGGGGTCAATTTTGAGGGCAAAATTGTAAAGTATTCCACACCAGAACAGATCCCTGGTAGATCTAACGTGGCAGTTTACCACACCAAAGTCAGTGACGCCGGCTCGATTAAACCGGTGGCAGTTTACCACGGGTTGTCCTGTCGTAGGGAAGTATTCTGGCGTGCTACACCGGAGACAACAAACTAATGAGTGTACAGCTACAACTTGACCCGTTCTCTGCCATTGGACGCACAACTGTGTCTTTGAAAGCAGGGCAAATTCAACACGGAACAAACTCATCAATCCAAGGAACACGGATATAAACAGGGGTCCGCAAGAGGCAAAGAACCTCATGTGCCGCCCAAATGCGGAGGCTCATGAGGTTTTTTTGTCTCTTGAAGTAGGGTGGTGTTCGCATTTTTCCAGCAGTGATGGGATTAAATGACACTGTTGTACTCCCAGAATCAAAGACTTCCTTGGTGGAAGGGTAGAGGCTTACTTTTACACCAGCCCCTGCAGCTGCAAGAAATTATGAGACTCTAGGTTCTTTGCAGACAAAGATGGGGTAGATGATGGACTACATTGACTGCATTAGAGAAAAGTAAAACATTTTTAACCAGTTTAGCCAGTTAGATGAAAGACTGAAATTTAGGGATTTGACCTTTGGAGAATGCACTAGAGCGCAAAAGACTGACCGTGATAGTTCAAGTGTGTTGCCGGAATAACTTCTGGCAACACTCTTGAACCATCTACATAGTGTCCTTTGTCAGTGTGTAATGGGTTAATTGCGTTTTCAAACAGGACAATTTACGGTTGTCGTGTTACCTTTTTATGTCTTATGCTGTAACAAATGTCATGTCCTCGCTCTTTTGACGAGCCCCAAACCCCCCCACCCCCTCCACCCTCTCTCTCTCCCTCTCTGCCTATACCCTAAATGTAGAAAAATGTAGAAAAATGCGTAGAAAGAGGAATGTGTGTGTGTGTCTGCGTATGCGTGCGTGCGTTTTGTGCGTGCGTGCGTGTCTGTGTGTGTGTGTGCGCGCGCGTTCGTGGGTGCGAACATGTGTGTATGTTTGTGTGTGCGTGTGTGTACGTGCGTGTGTGTGTGCATGCCTGCATGCGTGCGAGTGTGTGTGTGTGTGTGTGTGTGTGTGTGTGATTGTGTGTGTGTGTGAGTGTGTGTGTGTGTGATTGTGTGTGTGTGAGTGTGTGTGGTGTGTGCGTGTTGTGTGTGTGTGCGCGCGTATGAGTGCCTCTAAATGTCATGTTTACGGTTCGAGTGGTTGGTTGGAGCAAATGTACTATTTATCAGGCGTGCATAAATATGTTCTCTATGTTCTATGGTGGTAAACAAAACCTCGTGTGCACAAGCTGAATACCTCACACCCACCGTTCCAAAAGAACACGCTTGCAAGGCTGCTTGAATCGACTGAGAGCAAGTAATTTTAGAAGAGAAAGATAAATGTGCTCGATATTAATACGACATTGTGAACCAAACTTCCAGCACCCCTACACCACCTTCCGCTTTCTACTGACCAACCCCCTCCCCCCCTTCGCCCCGCCTCCCACCCACCCACCTCCCTTTCTCCCCCTTTCACAAAGAAGAAGCATTGCAATTCAGTTAACCATTTTGATCCTGATACACTGTTGCAAGAAATAAAAATTGACTATGATAGTTCAAGGGTGGTGTCAGAATAGCTTGGCGCCTGTGGCGCCAAGCTATTCTGGCACCACCCTTGAACTAAAATGGTTGATTTATCTCCTAATCTGTAATGTAGCTTTCATAGGACAATATGCAAGTTTAAAAAAATCAGCCTCAGGGTGCAATGGGTTAAAAGACAATGTCGTTTAATAATAAATACAATGTACTTTACTTCACCTTCTCCTGTCCTAGTTTTCGTATTTTCACGTATGCAATAAACGAAATAAATTAAAAATAAATTAAAGTAAAATGCACACCCTCTCTACATCAGAAATTACCAAGGCTATTAGACATCATGAGCGACTTCTGGAGACAGAAAAGGGAGAGAACTGCCTTGCATCTACTCGCGGCACAGGCATCGATCAGCAAAGGGACATTGGTTCCCATGAGCCTTTTCCGGCTTATGGGAATCGATGCCCCTTTCCGATAGGGATCAGCAATGGATCTGTTTGCATCTTCTTTTATCTCTGGTCGTAGATCGGAGGAAGTTGTTTTTTCACTTGTGACTGCTTCAAAGTACATGACAAAACCGACAGCTAACTTGTCGTCTGCGTCCCCCCTTGTCGTATCCTCCGCCGCAGAGACATACCTTACCGAGGAGACACACACACACTCGGACCTAGACACTTATCCCGTAGTTGTTGGTACAGACTAGGTCTATCTTACGTTGACGGATTTTTTTGGTTTTGTTTTTTGTTTTGTTTTGTTGATCAACCTTTTCACTGGCAGCAGGCGCAAAATGTGCGTCTGAAATCATTGCACACTGAGCAACATTAATTCGCGTGAAGAATACAGATGAAATGGAACTAAAGATTTTCACCAAAAAATACAGGACTAAACAAGAGACATAAATCCTCATGAGCCCCCGCGACTGCGGGTGCTCATGAGGATTTATGTCTCTTGTAGATGGGTAGCGTTCTACCTGCCTCGGCATTTAAGGGGTTAAATAGGTACGCTCAGGCCTGAGACCAACAGTTTCAAAGTGTTCCTTATCAACCCTGATGGTCCCCTTCATGCACAGATCCGTGTCACTTCTTTTTTGTTGGGTTCAATTGTCACCGGGGCATATGACTTCAGGAGACATTGAGACAGACTATGAGAATTCAAGCCTGCGGGGTTCAAAGTGGCGCCAGAGTAGCTTCGTACCTCTAATTAGCCCAAGCTGTTCTGGTACCACTATAAATTGTTTGTAATCGGGTCAGTCGCCCAGCACCCAGTAATCAAAAGACCCACGGGTCGACGTCGTCTGCGCACGGCTATTTGAGTGAATGAGTTTGAGTCCAGTGAGTCAGTGACTTGACAGAAGCTGGCCCAAGTGTTCGCGCGGCAGCTGGCAAAAAAGTCAGTGCGACTATTGCAAGCCAAGGGAGGCGCCTCTGAGACTGGGTCACCCGGAGATCGAGTGACGGCCCCTTGTCGGCCGCCATGTTGTACACGTGTTATCCTGACAGTTGCGATTACTCTGATCCGGCCGCTTTTATTCTGAAACTCACTGGGTTTCGTTTTAGTGAGATGCACCTAACTAAATTTAGTCTCATTGTTGCTAGCACTTGAAGAAGTTTATAGACATTGACGCAGGCATGTTCTATAAAATCTAGGTTTGTTCCGGTTCCAGTTTCAAGGACTTTTTTTAGTCGTTTTGTCACGGCGAGAAAACAGTGCCTCGCCCACATACAGCAAAACGCACAGATGCTTAAATATGAATTTCAAACACCCATTTAATATTTTCTTCTTCATAAATACTTTTATTCTCTTCAAGTTGGTAATAGTGAAACCCCCCCCCCCACCCCCCTTTTATTTTTGTTAAAAAACGTAACCGTTTGGCTGTTGGTAGCGCTTTTTGTCGAGGTGATTCCCGTAGGAATTACATCGACAAAAAGCGCTACCAGCAGCCGAACGGGTCATATGATATTTTCTCCAAGGTCGTTTCCATGGCGCATACGTGACCTTTTCGCAACTTTGAAAGGTTTAAGGGCAGACTAGCCGTTCCTTTATTTCTCTAAATTATTGTGATGGTGATATTTCATTAGCATGTTACTCTTATTCTACTGTAGGCGCCGATCATTCACCAAGGCGTGCGGTCGCCGTCACCCAGAGTTGTCTTTTGCAAGCAAACTTAATTTATCACACACGGAATCCGCGAACTTCCATTCGCCGCAATGGTGAGTAGGATTTTGGGCGTCGTCGGTCTGAACATAAGTGCTAATTTACCTGAGACGACGGCTCTTACATCACAATGACTAATGTTCTAGCTCGGCTCAGACTTACTCGTCAATGCAGTAAACATAATCTATTAACCCTGACTACTCTTCTCGACCAAGAGGCGCTTCACAGCGTGACATTATTTCAGAAAATGTCCCCGCTTTTGCAGAGCAGCATAAATTGCGATATGAACTGGTGAAAACGGTGTATCCAATTGACCTTTTGAAGCAGAGATTTGTAGCGGGATTATAAAAAGAGGGCGTAATTTTAACTCTTCGGCTGTCGGTAGCTGTTTTTTGTTGCGGTGATTCCTGCAGGAATCATATCAACAAAAACTGTTACTGACAGCCAATGGGTTAAACAATTTCAAAGTGCTTCGGCGCAACAAATGACACCTGCTCACTGAACCAGAACAGAGATGATGCTTTATGAGGCGGAAAGTTAAGCGCAAGGATATGTTTTCAGATCTACAGATTTGTGCTCTCAAAAAAAAAAAAAAAAAAAAAAAAAGAAAAAAAAAAAAAAGAAAAAGAAAAAGAGGAAAAATAAAAATACAAAATAAAATAAAAGAAAATAAGGGAAAACATTGATCGGGTGACATTTCTCTCACACTGCAAGAAAGACCCAAGAAAACAGATTGGTGCACTGCGCTATTAACAAACTGGTTCTCTCTCTCTCTCTCTCTCTCTCTCTCTCTCTCTCTCTCTCTCCCTACGTAGGATGTGACGCTAAGGAGCCAATTTAGATATTTATATATATCGCAGATACGGTATACGTTCAGTCTACAGCACGTAACGACCTATTATTTCCCCTGCGTGGGGCGTGACGTCTGCAGCGAAAGCGATAGACTGAGCTGAGTTTTCAGCACTGTAGTTTCTCCTGGGTTTTGTTTAACTTTGTTAAGAGTTCAAAAGTTTTCATTTGTTCTTAATTGACTTTTGTAAACATTTTCCCCCCACCTGTTGCTTCATCATGCCTGCATGTAGCCCACATGTACATCAGCGTTCGCTGAATAAGCATGATTTACGGATAGGGCACCTTAACGTTTATCATTTATACAACAAAGTGCCCGACGCCACTGTTTTACTTTTACAACCCCAACCCTTTCATATATTTGGATTTACTGAGTCTAGACTCAGGGAACATATTAGTAACGCCTCGATCTCCATTTATAACTATACTGTATTCCGTAGAGATGCATCATCCCCCGGTCATACCGGTATAGCTGTGTACATTCATAACTCTATCCGCCAGGACGTTACCCGCTGCATGGATTTAGAGTCTTGTCACGTTGAAAGTTTATTTCTTGAATTGAAATGTGACAAATCTTCCCCCACACTAATTGGATTTATTTATCGCACCCCTTCAGCCACATTCTCATGGTATGATGATTTTATCACCATGATGGATAAGGTGCAACAACGTCACAACAAAGATATACACCTTCTAGGCGATTTTAATATTGACCTGCTAAAGACTGGTAATGCGGATTGGAATTGCACCACCTCATTATTTGG
Source organism: Semisulcospira habei (assembly GCA_036245525.1). Classification (NCBI taxonomy): domain Eukaryota; kingdom Metazoa; phylum Mollusca; class Gastropoda; family Semisulcospiridae; genus Semisulcospira; species Semisulcospira habei. Next base: position 122,120,543 of record BTPG01000005.1, read on the forward strand.
CCTGCAGCAGATGGTTCGGTCTCCCACTAGAGTTTCTTTGTCATCCGCCACATTGATTGACCACATCTACACTACAAATGCACCTGCTGTCACACACGTCCACGTGCCGAATGTTGCCATTAGTGATCACTTTCCTACTTGTTTTAATCTTTCAGTTAAAGGTGATAGACCCCAGCACAAACACCACACTACCATCACATACAGGTCTTACACAAAGTTCAACAAAGATGACTTTCTTCATGACCTCTCACTCACGCCCTTTCACCTTATTTATAACACTTCTGATCCCAATGAAGCCCTCTCGCTATTTCTTTGGGTCCTCGATAAACATGCCCCACTCAGGACTAAACGCGTTAAACACCCTACCCTTCCGCCTTGGTTGTCAAAGGACATCATTCACACAATGAAAATAAGAGATGACTTAAAACGGCAGAAAAAGTTTGCGGATTTTAAGAAACAACGTAATCTTGTAAAATCCTTAGTTAGAAAAGCACAGAAAACGCTTGGGGAAAAAAGTTATCGCAGAGGGTAAAGATACCCGAAGTGTCTGGAATGCAATCAAATTGTTTACAAAGAAGAGGAGTTCCATCAATGCTGCTACCTCTCCAGGCATAACTCCAGACGACTTCAATTCCCACTTTTTAAATATTGCTGAGTCCCTTGTACAGTCTTTTTCCAGTGGCACTGATAGTTACAGTTGTTCTGATAAACTGCGCACACACTGTGAGTCTGCAACTGGTGCGTCGTTCTCCATACCTCTTATGACAGTGTTTGAAGTAGGTAAATATATTTCTACTCTAACAGTAAATCGTGTGGCCTGGATGGAATAAACAACATGGTACTGAAATTGTCCCTTCCATACACAGCTGACACCTTGACATTTATATTCAACCTTTCTATCAAGCACGGTATTTTTCCAGATGCCATGAAAGATGCTAAAGTTGTCCCCATCCCAAATGTACAGATCCCAAAAGTCCAAACGATTTCCGTCCTATTTCAGTGTTATCACTATTATCGAAGCCACTAGAAAGACACGTTCATAAGCACCTACTCCAATTCTTGGAGAATCACCGCCTCCTCGTATCTCTTCAGTCCGGTTTTAGACCTAAACACTCATGTCATACTGCCCTCGTTCACATTGTTGACTCTTGGCTCTCATCAATAAACAATTCCAAATTAAATGGTGCAGTTTTTCTGGACCTAACCAAAGCATTTGATTTAGTCGATCACAACATTCTTTTAAAGAAACTTTCAGTCTATAAGCTTGATTCGAACTCTATAGTTTTTTTCTCCTCCTACCTCAGTAACCGCCGACAGAAGGTATACTCAAACGGAAGGTATTCGAAAGAAGGTATAGTGATGCACGGAGTCCCCCAAGGATCTATCCTAGGGCCTCTTTTATTTTCTTTATTCATCAATGACCTACCTCTTTCCATCTCAAATCCTGAGGTTAAATGCGAACTCTTTGCTGACGATTCAACGCTGCGTACATCTGACAAACGTGAAACGACGCTAAATTGTATCCTCCAGCAAAGTCTCGATGAAGTGTCAGATTGGTGTACGCAAAATCGCATGCTAATCAGTACTTCTAAAACCAAAAGCATGTTGATAACAACCCACCAAAAGCGCCAGCTACATCCTGCCCCTCTGAAACTGTCACTTGGCAATAAGCCTATCCAACAAGTATCCAGGCACCGCTTACTGGGAGTTGTAATTGACGACCAGCTGAATTGGTCGCCGCATATCGACAGTTTGTGCAAAACCTTGTCCAGGAATGTATTTCTGCTCTCTAAACTTAGACATATTCTTAGTACAAAGTGCTGTACATTGTTCTTTCACGCACACATTAAAAGCCACTGTGACTATGCATCCTCGTTGTGGGACGAATGCAGTGAACTTCATTTTAAAAAACTAAACTCGCTGTATCGTCGTTCAGTTAAGTTAATTATTCCTAACCCTACTTCCACGGACGAGAAAATAAAATCCCTTGGCCTGCTTACACTGAAGGAACAACTCACATTTAACAAATGCGTCCTCATGCACAAAATATTTCATTATCAAACCCCGGAATATCTGCGCATGATATTTAACTTCAGCCCTCGGCATCAACTACATACGAGGAATGACTTGCTTCACTTACCCCGCCCACGGATAGATCTCTACAAGTCAAGCCTTCTATTTTCTGGTAGTTCTGTCTGGAACTCATTGCCATTAAACATTAAATCATTTTCCAATAAAACCCATTTTAAACGTGCATTGCACACTCACTTCCAATCAGCGTGACTTCACAGTTTGCCATATAAGAATAATACTGCTGATAACACGTAAACGTCAAATATTTTTCTCTTTCTCCTTACATTTTGCTAACTGATCATCTATTGTCTTGTCGGTGACTCTATACGCTATTGATGCTGCTGATTCTATGACACTGTCTTAGATGAGTATAATATTTACGCTGTGCACGCGTTTCGTTCTCTTGCTTTTTTGCATCGGAGGCAGTTACAAATTCTCCATTGTCATTTTTTTCCTCCTTTCGATGATTCCCCTATTGTGTTTCGCCCCCCCCCCCTTTAGTTTTGCTTCCTCATCTTATTATTATTATTATTATTGTTGTTATTATTATTATTATTATTATTATTATTATTATTTGCATGCTATATTTCATTTCCTGTTGTGTTCTCTTTTGTTTACAGGACAGCTTGTAAGACAGGCATTGAGTTGCCTAATGGCTTTATCCTGAATAAGAAAAGATTCATCATCTCTCTCTCTTTTTCTCTCTCTCTCTCTATTCACTGTCAGCAAATCGAAGGAGACAGCCAATGTGAACTTTTACAAAACCTGAATCTTTGAGTAATCAGAGCTGCTGACTTGCCTTGACAGATAAAGTTTTACTGATTACTTGACAGATAAAGTTTTACTGATCACCAATTACTGAAAAAGCCTTCAAGGAAAGAAATGCAACATTAACTCATTTGCAGCTTGCTGCATCCGGATACGCGGCATAAGCTGCTTTTCACGAATGAGTTAACTCATTCTACCCCAACACCGAGATCTTTAAATTTTGCCGTTGTCCTCTGAAGACTGCATTGCAGTGCAGGACACAGATCGACCATGATAGTTGAAGGGTGATGCCAGAATAGCTTGGCGCCCATAGGCGCCAAGCTATTCTGGCATCACCCTTGAACTATCATGTTCGATCCTTATCTTCCTGTGGTGTGTCTGGGGTAGAATGAGTTAAAAATATTCATATTTCATATATAGATGAGACCGCACGTTTTAAACCTCTTCATCGCCAGTGGACGTATACTGTGTTTTTTGAATTCCTTGTAAATTCAACGTCAAAGAAACCAAGCTGTCAAAGGAACGTGGATACAAAGTGGGTTTTCGCAAGAGGCGTAGATCCTCATGGTCCCCCACAACTGCGAGGGCTCATGAGGATCTACACCTCTTGAGTGATGTTCGAATTTTCGCGGCAAATTTAATTCGTTCACTTCGTTACTTGAAATAACTTTACATCAGCGCATGTCAGGGGCACACAATTTGTGGCTTGACAAGCTCGTAGACAATGTTACGCTGCTATTTTGGAGGTAAGAGTGTCATGTTTGTGTAGCGGGGCGTGGAAGATGGTAAAGTGCGGGATTATGATTGATTTATGCTGAAGGCTGTGCGCACGGGTAATTAAGTTTATTAATAATAGGATTTTCATGCTTCAGGAAACTTTTCACGGGCCCCTTCCTTCTAGGTCAGCTTACGTGTACTTTTCTAAAATAAGAATAAATTTAAAAAACCCAACAAAAACAACCGAAGCGTGTTTTGATCGACACCTTTAAGTTTTGTTGTTGTTGTTGTTGTTGTTGTTGTTGTGTGGGACAGGATCGACACCGAAAGGAGTTTGTGCCATTTGTTACCTTTTCAATAGACATTTTGTTAATATATTCAACCTTAAACTTCAGTCATGAGCCCCCGCCACCAACCCCCGTATTCACTGGATTGGCGAGATTATTCTGTGGGGAATCTGCTCAGCTTTCATTGACATAATTTTGGGTCCACTGACAATAAAGGGGTTAAGATTGCAATTTGGGGGGGGTGGGGGGTGGATGTGTCCTCTGACTACTATCTTAAAGATCAGGAAATTGACAGCTCGTGACAGTTCACGGGTGGCGTCAGAATAGCTTGGCGCCTCCAGGCGCCAAGCTATTATGGCACTACCCTTGAACTTTCATGGTGGCTTCATATTTAGGTCCCACTGACTCACGTAACACTTTATGACCCAGACACTCGGTGTCGGTGCTTCAATAACTGTGTCAAGGGGTTAGTAGAGAAGTTTAACGACCCACCAGTCCAGGCTATATAGCCACATATTATTTCACACCCAAAAAATTTGACATGAAGCGACATGAAGATAAAAAACCAGGGACCACAAAACGCCGTCAACAAGAAATAAACATAAACCACTCACCCCGAAACAATCGCCGGATTACCGTTATTGTACAGGGATTCCACACTACATGGGAGGTATAAGCAACCTGCGGTTTCCCATTCATGAAGGTCTTATGGCATAAAATACCCACACACCGTCGTGGATTGAGAACAAACTATTCTGAAGAGCTAAATAAATGCGATATCAGTGGGATAATTGGAAACGCTCCCGTGTTTCCGATGATTTTAATGATGTCGCATTTGCTGGTGAGTATATAAATATAACCTCCGACAGCTTCAGATACAAACAAAATGCGACGTTTTTTAAAGCACGATGATTCCAGTGAAGTTGCGTTTCTTTTGGTAGTCAGTATGAAATTGTAAAGCAGAAAGCACAGACCCTCATCAGTCTTTGCAGACTGGTAGGGACCATGAGGGCTATTCGAATATTCATGTCCCTGTTCATTAATTTTCTTTTCCTTTCTCTTCCTCTTTCTCCCCCCCCCCTCCTCCCCAAACGTACTTCTTTTCATTGTTTCTGGACAGTTTGAGACGCATGTTTGCAAATGGATCCCAGATTCTCCCTCCGTTGTCTTCTTCTTTTAAAGTACCATTATCTGTACATTAAAGTACATACATCTGAAGACATATTTCAGCACCATTTGTGTTTGTTATGCCTTGTCGACACACCTAATGAACTTGAACAGCAGTTTGGACACGCAGCAAAAGCACACGCGTAATCGTTAGCGTGTCAATCTATTTTTTAGTTGTTTCTCGTACTGAAAGCGTTTTATTTATAGGACGGTGTGGAGTCATTGTCAGACTACTTGATATAAAGACGATGTGTGCTGAACTGGATTGTCCTGTGTCTAAATAAACCATAACTAGGCCTCTGTGCAGCGTTTCGTAACCATCAGTTACAGAATTGTATCTTTGAACAGTTACAGAGGTAGTAGGCCTTTAAAGTTTCTGGACCGTTTGACCACCTGATAATTAACCCTTATGAGTAAGTATACACATTTCTAACCCCTTCCCTGCCACTGTAGGTACACTGTACACACATTTTTGTTTCTGAAATCTTCGTTCATTCAACGACCAAAAGCCAAAATTGTCCAAGACTATAAGGATATAAATTGGTCTCAGCAAGGATATATCTTCATGAGCCCCCGCAGTCGCGGGGGCTCATAAGGATCTGTGTATCTTGCAATCGGACCATAATCACTTGTTTCAGTTCTCGGCAATTAAGGGGTTAAAATATGAGCTGTCGCTGATACAACTTAATTCACGGCTTCACTTACAATCTCCCCGAATTTCAAAACATGAACAAAGTGTTACTAATAAATAATATGGATTCCACACTTTCGCGCCATAAACAATTTCTTTTCACATTCTTGACTGAAAGGCGATAGAACGTTCAGATAATAGGAACATACGCTGAGAACATCGGTCACAGCGAGGTTTTGACAGTGTCGTCTGCGATGCTCCGAGGCGCATGACCGGAGCTAAATGGCGCCCCCTACGTCCGGCCTCAGCGAGGGGCCATAATTTGCGTGCTTCGGGAGGTTGGAAAATAACGCAACACATCTCCCCTGTCGTCGTCGAGACGTTCCCTTCATGTGAACAGCAGATCCGCTCTGTTTTTAGTGCAAGGGAAATAGATTTTCACAGACCCGTGCCGTTGCAGGGGTTCGTGAGGATCCTTTCCTCCTGAACAGAACTCGGATCCTCTTGCACGCGCAGGCTACGGTGAGGATAGTAGCTTATCCCCTTTACTGCCAGTAGACGCAGATTGCGGTCTTGAAATCATTGTACATAGAACGTCAGAGATCCCCAGCTGTCAAAAGAACATGGATGCAAAGTGGTTTGAGCAAGAGGCGTAGATCCTCTTGAGCCCCCGCAACTGCAGGGGCCCGTGAGGATCTATACCTCTGGCATTTGGGTGGTGTTAAAAATTGTTTTCACAGTACTACTCCCACCCCCACCCCCAAAGCCCATTCCATTCAACCATCCCCACTATCCCCCTACCCCCTCACCCAATTTCATTTTCATATTGCGAAAAAAAAGAGTCCTTTAAGAAAGTAGGCCATACAACATAAATCAACTAGTTGCTTAACCCTTTCTCTGCAAACCGCGGGTGCTCATAAGCATCTATGCCTCTAGCTTTTGGGTGTTGCTCCTTGTGGTGAGGTGAACGACTGCCATAGAGTGCCCTCAACAGACTAAGTGTACAGTAACCTCAACGCCTTGCAGCGCCATCTGCTGGAACCGGATGGACAACTGCGTCTCAAAAAAGGGTGTATTGCGTGACAAACCTGACGTTAAGGTAAGGGTGGTGCCTGATTAGCTTGGCGCCTTGAAAGGCGCCAAGCTGATCAGGCCCCACCCTTGAGCTCTCATGACAATTTAATCGCAATGAAGCTACAATCATTCAGTGCTCAGCGCTTTTACTTAACCGTCACGAGACTGCATGAAAAAACAAAAGTTCTTTTTGGGTTCAGAAACTGTGGACTTAGAATGTTGAAGTGTCTATGCTCTTTTTTGATTGCAGATGTGAAGGAAGTTCGCACGAGTACACTCGATATTCTCAGAACCGTATATCACTCGGTGCAGAGTTCAATGGTCTGGAGAACGTTTACTGAACTGTTTACAGTCTTCTTCGCTTATAACGAAGTCGGGTATAAAAAAATTCAGATACATAACAAATCACCAGGGGACCCAAATTTTCTTGTTGTTATATGCGATGTTTGTTATAAGCGAAATAATTTATGTTGACAGACTGCTGTTGGGATCTTGGAAAAAGTGTTGCTATATCCGACTTTTGTTATATCAGAACTTGTTATAAGCGGAGTAGACTGTATAACAACACTTTTTGTTTATTTTTTTTTTATAGAGGTCCAGACAACACTTTCAAACAACTTCGTTTATAAAAAACTTCGGATAAAACAACAAGAAAATATTGGGTCACTTGGCGATTTGTTAACACATTCTGCCCCAGGAGCAAAATCCACCAATGTTGAAGTTGTCATCTGAAGGACTGTATTACAATTCTAGAGACAGATCGAGCATGATAGTTCAAGGGTGGTGCCAGAATAGCTTGGCGCCCATGGGCGCCAAGCTATTCTGGCACCACCCTTGAACTATCATGCTCGATCCATGTTTTCCTGTGGTGTGTCTGGGCTGAATGAGTTAAATAATCCGAAGTTTTCTGTGCTATGGTTTTGGACTTATAAGAAAGGAAAAGTGATATGTTATTCCACAGGTTTAAAGGTACGTAATTATTAAGCTCCAGTTAATGTTGTTTTCCTCCACTTTGCTAATTTTGTCGCATAACCGCCTATTCGCCTTTGCTTTCAAACAGCATAGAGCAGGTCGCTTTAACCCTTTGGCTGTAGGAATCACGGCGGCAAAAAGCGCTAGCGACAGCCAAACGGTTAAATGCCCAATTCGAGGTACTCATCCTGAGTTGCCTGTGCAACTGTAGCATAGGCGCTTAACTTTCTCTTGTACGCTGCTTGAAACGTCCTCGCTGTCAAAGGCTACTGCCTACATTCTTTGACCTGATTCTCATGTAAGAACAATTAACTCCCATTGCCCGCAGTGACCTATTTATGGCACTGGCCATAATAACTCCCAAACCGCCAGTCAGTAGTATAATTCTCACTCTGAGTTTTATCATTGTTTTAGTCCCGCCTGTCAAGGCGACAAATTATGGGCGACGAAGCTACATGGAGAACAAATTAACTTTTCTCCCCATGAACACTGACAACTCCATCTATATGCAAGAGACATAGATCCTCATGAACCCGCGCGGATGGGCGGGCTCATGAGGATCTATGCCTCTTGGTGACCCTCATTTACATCATTTAGACGGCAGTGAATCTGTGATGGTTTCTGAGACATGACTTCTCTAACCGGCTTTGGTCGTGAACGTGGAAGTTATGTGGGGAGATGAATGGTTAGATTTTTTGCCATCCGAGTACATGATCTCGTCTCTGATGTGCGAAAACAGGGCACGCAAATCTGACAGATTTATTCTGGCACCATACTGCAAAGGGACACCATATTAGAATGAGTCTTGCCCTTGCTGCACAATAGTCAGAAGATGGACAGTTATTTAGTTTTTAGGTTGGCTGGTGTGTTTGTTGGTTGGACTGTTAGTTTGTTGGTTGGTTGGCTGCATGATTTGTTGACTCACTGTTCGTTTGATTTGCATTGATCTGACAAACAGCACAGTCATGACAAAACAGTTGACGATCGCGACTCAGTCGATAATTAAATTCACGTGTTGCTTGATTGGGCTGTTGGTTTGTTGGTTTACTAGGTTGGTTGTTTGGTTGGCTGCATGATCTGTTGACTCAATGTTCGTTTGATTTGCTTTGATCTGACAAACCATACAGGCATGACACAATCGCTGCCGATCGCATTTCAGTTGACAATAAAATTTAAAGTCTTCAATGAAATCTTTACTTCTCTATTTTTCTTAGCTTACATGTGCACTGTTTTTTGTTTGAGTGTTCAAATGTTGGCGTTTTTCACTGCGGCGGGGCGTGTGACTCGGGCGTGGTGAGCCTGTCATCTCGTCACATCACTTCCTGACGACCTGTGACGTTTAATGCGCAAGGGGACACAACTAGCCTTCACTCTCCGCAGCATGATGGATGACCTCCATTGCTATTCCCATCATTACTTATCCCTTCTCCTTAGTTCCTTGACCTTCGCGCTGCATCTTCAAGAGGCATAGATCCTCATGGGCACCAGGATTCGCAAGGACCCTAAAGGATCTAAACATCTTGTTAATTATGATGTTCCCCATACAGCGTCTGAATCTGCGATTGGGCAATTATTTCATTGCTGGTTCGCTCCTTGTTTTGCTGTTAATGTTTGTACGAGCTCACATTTAATGTTTCCGTTTCGTATGAAAGACGGGCGAATGATAATGAGCGCGGTGTATGCAATTTTGCATGTTTTTTTTGTTGATTTGTTTTTGTGTGTTTACGCTTCAAATGTGTATTTTTCATACAAAGAAGTCCCTTTTTGTATTATGAGAAATTAGATCTGCTAAACTCCACAGAGATAACGCCACTTCCCGCCAGTTCCAGCTACAGATTATCGATCGAAATTGTCAGCTTATGCTCGTTTGAATTCAGCATGCGTTCGGTTGCAATGGGGTGGATCATTGAAAAGGGCGGAGGGGTGATGGTGGGCGAGGCTGAGTTGGTGGGTGGCGGGTGGTTGGTTGGAGGATGGGGGTTAGTGGGCCCCACGGATCTACCTCTAAATTGCTGTAGGTGTTTATTATTATCCTTAATCTTATCTTTATTATTAACTCATTCGCAGCCAGCCGCATCCGTATGCGGCTGGCCGCGAATGAGTTAATCTTATTATTATTTCGTCATTTTATTTCTTAATCGGTTTAAATTTCTTCAGATACCCCTTTACTATCTAGAAGGAAAGATTGAGACTGCCCGTACTATATGGAAAACACCCCTTCCTCAAAATTAAAACAAAACAAAACAAACAACAACAAGAATCCACCCCCCCTCCCCTCTTGTTACGATTGTGGTTGTGTTGTTCTGTGAGAGCATGCATGTGTTAATCGTAGGAAACGATCCGATATTTATTTGAGCTATCATGGTTACGTATCACGTACCTTTTCAGTGAGATTCTCTATTGTTCGCGCAGATAGCGGAATTGGTTTTGTTATGATACGCTAAGTTTAGCAAAGTCGCACGGAGGATAGCGGTAGTAGAGCTGCTCTATTTTTAGCCATAGTTGTTCTCTGTGCGCGTGAATTTAGCAGCCGTTCTTTGCGTGTTATGAAAGGTCGTGAACGGTGTACCATACTTTTGCGTGTGACGTCATTACACACTAGGATTTGGGGCTGAAATGAGCATTCAAATTTTTGTAGACTATTGTAGTTTTTCTAGAAAGTTCATTTTTTATTAACATTTATGAGTTTCAGTTACGTGTTCCGTTCTGTGTAAATTCGGTGAATTTTTTTTAAAATTGTTTTACTATAAAAGTTGGTGCTAGGAAGCACGTGTGTACATTGTCATGCATTGTCAATTGTAGGGACGCACAGTTTATCGTAGGTACGTGGCCCGTATAGGGTGTACATTGTGACGGAGAGACGCAGCGTAACGGTGGTGTACGTTGTATGAGGAACTTTGTGTCGCCAGTGCTGACATTTGCAGAAGAGACATTGTATCAGTGTTGGTGCATTTGGGAATGCATTGTGTGGAGATCGCATCGCTGAATTAAAATATTGTCGGAACTGCTACTCCAGTGTAGCCTACATCCTTAAGCCACGTGTGACGGGTTGCAGCTGAACGAAGTTTATTTAAAAGAACCTTACGTGCGTGCGTCTGGTGTGTTTTTCATACTACGACTACGACTCCACCACGTAACACCTCTAAACAAAACAAACAAAAAAGAAACAAAGAAACAAACATAAATCAACTCCTTGGATTCGCCGAAGTGCTTATAAATGTAAGCCGACCATTCGGTCGTCGGAGCAGATCAAAGGGCGATAGACTGGCGACAAGTCAGGCCAAAACCTTGTCCGAAACATTTGCTTTGAACTAGTGACCTCGCGATTGTTTCCCTTCAGCCGCTGATGCACCGACTGCTGCGCTAGTTGTCCACATACACAACAGAGAAACATGTTTACAACGTATTCAAAGCTCCCCGCTTAGAGAATATTTCACTGCTTTTTTTTAAAAAAAAAATATTCAGTGAAACACACTAAAGTCCGTAGTTAACACATCTATGTCGAGATATTTTTTATTCACAAGTAATGACAGGGGAAAAAAAGCTTCGTTTTCCCTTCCGGGTCATCACGCATAGATCAGTATCCCGAAGATCGCCATTTGCGCTTTCAAAGCGTGCCGGCACGCTGGGGATACTGACCTATGCGTGATGACCTGGAAGTGAAAACGAAGCTTTGTGTACATAAATGTGTCCAATCTTGCAGTTGGATCGTGTTCACTTTTTTTCCCTCAGCAGTCAAAGGGTTATTCAGCCACACATTCTTAGCGATTTACAGAGCATGACGATGCCACGATCCAATAAGTGTGTTAATATCCGAAGCGATCCAATATCTCAAGTTAGACAAATAGTCCATCAGGCCGTGCGTAGAGGACTCACTGCGGCCGATACGGGATCCAGTCACAGTTAGGAAATTAAACATTTTGACAGATTTATTTCGAACTTTGGTGAAAAACGTGTCCCCGAAATATTACACATTTCCCACTGGTCATAAATCACATACCTGAAATCTAACTCCGCTTCCTGACAAAATGGTGTTTGCGTAATAGACCTACTTCGGAATTCCGCGCCTACTCTCTAACCACATGATTTAGAGAGTTAACTCCCATGTTACTGGGATCAAAATGGTGGAGAAGAAAGCATGGCGATTGAGCGAGCTACAAAGGTTTTTGCAAGAAAGAGGAGTTTGTGTTGGCCAAAGCAGAAAAGCAGAGCTTTTTGATCTCGTACAAAAGGCTCTTGACATTGGACTACCCGTTGATCCCGAGTGCTGTGCTGAAGATCGGGTAGAAGTGATCGGAGCAAAGCTCAAAGATGGGAACATCGAACTGTCGAACCCTGCTTTGTTATCTGGGACTACAGACCTGAATATTTTGCCAGAGTTCTCTATATTCGACATCTGTACATATTTACTAAATCAGAACATGAACTTATCAGCCATAAGGGACTACAAACGACCAGAAGCCTATAGCCTGATGCAAGATGGTTATGTGAACAGCTTGGAAACAATCCAAATGACTGATGGCTATTTCGCAGTGAAGGCCTCAGTCAAACCAAGGACAAGAGACAGGGATCCTGTTACCAAAGCCCCATTTTATTTTACATGGTCTATCCTGACAAAAGTGGATGTTGATACGAGAAGCTGCATTTTATCTGCATTTTGCACCTGCAAGGGGGGGTGAGTCAATTATTTTTTTAAATAATTTATGTAGTGTATTTTTACGGATACTAGTGTATGCAAGCAACCGGTCCGTTACTTTTTAATTTTTTTTGTTTCACTTGTTCGTTTGTGTTAAATCGGATCGTGGCAGAAAATAACCAAAAATGATGGGTCTTGCTATTCTACACTAGAGGTAGAACCTAGTAGTATGTTGTGTAGATTCAAGATGGTATTGATCGTGCTGGTAAAATCTATACATGTATCACAGTATTGTATGGTATTTATTTTAAAAACATTTTACCCTCATGTTAAATCTTAATGAGGGTCACCGGACCCATGGCAACGGTTTCCGTGCCTACCAATTCTGAGTACTTTTTGTGCTCTTAGTAAGTACTGTGTGTTTTGTTGCGCAATTTAAATAAGTACATGCACGTGTTCATGTGATATATGGAATTTTACTCCAATGCAGCGTTCAGGATATCTGCTGTCTGTTTTGCATTCTCCCCAAGCGCAACGTTTGACTGAAGGCATTTTGTTAAAAATGGCATTGTGCGTTCCCTGTAACAAGGGAGTTAACTCTCGAAATCGTGGGGTTAGAGAGTAGCATCGGAATTCCGGATAATGTCCATTGCTGTGGTCCGCCTTTATACGTTTTGCGTAGGAGTAACGCAACAAATGCTGCGTTCCAGCCTCGTGAGGCACTGAGAAACGACCTTCCTAAACATGCACCAGCAAGAGGCATAGATTCTCATGAGCCCCTGCGGATGCAGAGGATCATGAGAATTTATGTCTCTTGTAGTTGTCAACAGGCAGGCTAATAAATATTTTAAGAAGTAAAGCAAAACAATTATTTAAAAGTTTTCATTTTGTGGGAGACAACTGAAATCGCTGTCAGGCGAAATATGAACTATAACTTTTATCTGCACGCTTGAAACAAACAGTGCGTCACACGAGAGAGAGAGAGAGAGAGAGAGAGAGAGAGAGAGAGAGAGAGAGAGAGAGAGAGAGAGAGAGAGAGAGAGAGAGAGAGAGAGAGAGAGAGAGAGAGAGAGAGAGAGAGAGAGAGAGAGAGAGAGATTAGAGAAAGGCAGAGAGATTTTATTTTATTTCATTTCGTCGGTAACACTTTTGGGTTTCTGGAGAGACAGTTTGCCTTTTTGTGCAGTACAATTCCACGGAATAAATTTGGTGTAAAATATTCTGAAAGTGTACATATGGATTTTAATAATGTGGCCTGAAAACTTGGGTCGAGTTGCACGTAATTTTCTATAGCCAGTCATTGTTCCGACGGCTTTGTTTTGAGCTATTTTTAGGTCCACGCAAAACTCTCGCTGCAATGCAGAGGGACAGATGGTTGGCAGTTGGCCCGGAAAAGTTTCCTGCAAACAAACAAACGCCAAACCTGATCCATCCGTCCCACTGTTTACTGTAATGTATGTACAGTATTGTCCAGCTATCAGCATAATATTTCATCTGTGATGAAAGTGACGTGTTTTATGTTGTGATATGTCTTCTGTGATTTGTGTCACTGTGAAATCGTGTGGTATTGCCTTCACGTTTAGACCGCAATAGTTATTCACGTATGCGGGTCACGGTATGTGAATGTGTATGTGTGTGTGTGTGTGTGTGTGTGTGTGTGTGTGTGTGTGTGTGTGTGTGTGTGTGTGTGTGCACGTGAGGAGCTTAACTCATTCTACCCCAACACCAAAATCCTTAAATTTTGCCCCTGTCCTCTCAAGACTGCATTGCAGTGCAGGACACAGATCGACCATGATAGTTCAAGGGTGATGCCAGAATAGCTTGGCGCCCGTAGGCGCCAAGCTATTCTGGCATCACCCTTGAACTATCATGGGGGATCCTTATCCTGCTGTGGTGTGTCTGGGGTAGAATGAGTTAATTATATTTTGCTGTGTATTATGAGAGACGATTTCCTAATGTATCTTTACATATGACAATAAAGTAATATCTTATCTTATCTTAGGACTGGGTCCTTAAGTCCCCTGTACCACATTTCTTCGGGCCTTGACCTTCCCTGAAATACTTGTTTCGTTCCTGGGATGCTTTAAGCGCTTTTAACCCTTTTCCAACAAAGGCAGCGCGAGCAGAGCCCAAGTGCAAGAGGCATCGTGAGCCCCCAGCAGGCGCTCAGGATGCTTATGAGGATCTTTGCCACTTGCTGCATTCATTCACAACCGTTCGCCTGAGGCAGGTGCCTTGAGGCACGCAGAGAATCTCGGGCGGTTTCACAGACACCGTTGCACTGGCCGCTGGAAGTGACAAGATTATCCCTTTGAATGCAAGAGAAAAAAAAGTGAATACGATCCAACTGCAAGAGACATAGATCCTCATGAGCCCCCGCAGTTGCGGGGGCTCATGAGGGTCTATGCCTCTTGGTCTTGCTGGCGCATGTTCCTTGGACGGCTGAGCTCTTTGTCGTTTTAATTAAGGAAGATTTCATAAACACGGTGGCCGTCAACTGGCAGTTAACGGGTACACGTCCCCGCTCTACATCAGTTTGCTGTGACATGGGTAGCACGCTACAGCTCATAATAACTCCGCTCACAGCGTCCTTCTTGTCCCCCCCATGTTCTACACGTAAAAGAGGATTAAGGACAAAAATTGCAAGACGGGACATAATTATTCGGTGAAGAGAAATCCACAGCGATGATGGCAGCTTCAACATTTCGTACATGCGTGATCCCATGCAGCTGTTCCAGCCCAGCAATACAGGTCAGCCCCGTACATGGCGATACATGGGAACGGTCAAGACAGAATGGCCGTGTCATACGCGTCTGCATTAACTCATTCAGAACCGACACACCACAGCAAGACATGGATCGAGCATGATAGTTCAAGGCTGGTGCCAGAGTAGCTTGGCGCCCACAGGTGCCAAGCTATTCTGGCACAACCCTTGAACTATCATGTGCGATCTGTCTCTAGAATTGTAATACAGTCCTTCAGAAGGCAACTTCAAAATTTGGAGATTTCGGTCCTGGGGCAGAATGTGTTAAGGTATTTACCAAAAAAAAATGTTTGTGTTTCCTACTTCAATATTACGTTATCATTAGTTGTCGTCTTAGCATCGACCTCGATATAAAAAACCCACCCCCAAAAAAACCCCAACAAACAACAACAACAACAACAAAACCTCAACAACAATAACACCCCCCCCCCTCCAACAAAACAACAAAAATAAAACGTCAAAATAAAAACAAAAACAAAAGCCTCCCCTAAAAAACAAACGAACACACACACACACAAACATACACACACACACAAACACACACGCACAAACACACACGCACAAACACACACACACACATACGCACACAAAACCAAAACCAAAGCAACAAATCCCAGCCAACAGTCAAACTTAAAAACCCAAAACAAACAAACAAACAAACAAACAAACAAACAAACAAACATACAAACAAACAAACGAACAAAACAAACACACAAACACACACACATATTTGTGTTTCCTACTTCAATATTACGTTATCATTTGTTGTCGTCTTAGCATCGACCTCGATATAAAAAAATCCACCCCCCAAAAAACCCCAATAAACAACAACAACAACAACAACAAAACCTCAACAACAATAACAACAACCCCCCAACAAAACAACAATAAAACGTCAAAATAAAACCAAAACCAAAAGCCTCCCCTAAAACACACACACACACACACACACACACACACACACACACACACACACACACACACACACACACACACACACACACACACACACACACACACAACCAAAACCAAAACAACAAACCCCAGCCAACAGTCAAATTAAAAAAAACAAAAAACCACAAAAAACAAACAAACAAACACACAAACACACACACACAAACAAATAAAGAAACAAATGAAAGAAGGAACGAACGAACGAGAGAAAAGAACAAAATTTAATGAACGAAATAACATATCAAACAAACAAACAAACAAACAAACAAACAAACAAACAAACAACAACACTGACAAAAAGTCTGACTTTGAAACGCGTCATACTTTATGAAGGTATTTTCATGTACGGAAACTATTTTAGGAGAGTCACTTGTGGGAGGGGGTAGGGGGTATTTAATTTCGGTGGCCCATCAGCGCTGTAGACATTAATGCTTCGCTTAAACCAGCTACACATAATTATCATTCTGTCGTCTGCATTAGCTTATTATTTTGCATTTAGCGCTCTTGAATACGCGAATTTAACTACAGTGGGAACGCAAACTAGATAACAACAACAAATCTTCTTTCGCAGTCAAACCTGTTGGGGCCATGCCTCGTGCAGCATTGTAGTACCTTTCCCTAACGAGGTATTTTCATGTACGGAAACTATTTTAGGAGAGTCACTTGTGGGAGGGGGTAGGGGGTATTTAATTTCGGTGGCCCATCAGCGCTGTAGACATTAATGCTTCGCTTAAACCAGCTACACATAATTATCATTCTGTCGTCTGCATTAGCTTATTATTTTGCATTTAGCGCTCTTGAATACGCGAATTTAACTACAGTGGGAACGCAAACTAGATAACAACAACAACAAATCTTCTTTCGCAGTCAAACCTGTTGGGGCCATGCCTCGTGCAGCATTGTAGTACCTTTCCCTAACGAGGTATTTTCATGTACGGAAACTATTTTAGGAGAGTCACTTGTGGGAGGGGGTAGGGGGTATTTAATTTCGGTGGCCCATCAGCGCTGTAGACATTAATGCTTCGCTTAAACCAGCTACACATAATTATCATTCTGTCGTCTGCATTAGCTTATTATTTTGCATTTAGCGCTCTTGAATACGCGAATTTAACTACAGTGGGAACGCAAACTAGATAACATCAACAACAAATCTTCTTTCGCAGTCAAACCTGTTGGGGCCATGCCAGGTGCAGCATTGTAGTACCTTTCCCTAACGCGGTACACGTAGCTGTTTGCTACCCAGTAATCAAAGGTCCTCGGGCCCACCGCGGCCGTCGTGACACCGAAGACGTTTTGCTAAAGGGGTATAAGTCTGTTTTTTTCCCCCCTTGCAGGCCAGACCTCCTCCTTGCCACCCCTCTATGACCACCGCTTTGGTCGATTTTTGGGCGTTAACCCGTTCAGTGCCAAGCAAATGTGAACGCCACCCACTTGCAAGAGGTATAGATCCTCATGAGCCCCCGCAGTTGCGGGGGCTCATGAGGATCTATGCCTCTTGCGAAAACCACTTTGCACCCATGTTCCTGGGACAGCTAGGATTTTTTTTTATTGGTGTTGAATGAACGAAGATTGCAGAAACACTATCTGCGTCAGCTGGCACTAAAAGGGTTAAATAATTAACTCCAGGACCTCCAAAGGTAGAGCAGTGGCACAGGACCGATATGGTCTGACCTGGTATCCGCCTGGGCTTACCTCCTCCGAAATGCTTCCTACTCCACTGAAAACAGCCGCGACAGCCACGGCATGAAGACATAGACCTTTTCTAGTTAAATCCTCAGCCAGATGGCTAACATTGCGAAAATCCAGACCCAAAAGGTGACTGCCAAAACCGCCTCGTGCAGTTTAAAAATTAACAATGCAGACATATTTGAAACCAGAAAAGCTCAAGGGTTGTGCCTGATTAGCTTGGCGCCTTGAAAGGCGCCAAGCTAATCAGGCACTACCCTTGAGAACAGGCAACAATTTAATTGGCAGGCAAAATCCTCGGGGAGAGGCAATAACACGCGTTGTACACGCACAAAATCAGGCATATCCATGGAGACATTAATATGTATAGTATTAATATGTGTATATCGCCGAATATTAAAAAAAGAGCGAGACTACTAACCTTGAGGTATCACACACCTCCAACAGGTGACCCTAGAAGCGAAACGATTAGTAATTTTCCGATAATGAGGATTTAGCGTAAGCGTAATTTTAGCAGATTTTATGGCCACCAAGGACAAAAATAACGAAATGGTGTTTTTTTCCCCTATAGACGTGATTAGCTTTTTCATAACCGTTTTTATCGCCAGGACACTTTCAGATGGGCGGGGGGGGGGAGATACAGATAGAGCGAGAGAGAGAGAGGGCGGGGAGAGAGAGAGAGAGAGAGAGAGAGAGAGAGAGAGAGAGAGAGAGAGAGAGAGAGAGAGAGAGAGAGAGAGAGAGAGAGAGAGAGAGAGAGAGAGAGAGAGAGAGAGAGATGCACTGTCACACCCACGACAGTTCCTGATTTCACGTACAGTTCTGCACGGAAACTGCCTGCGTTTTTTCTTCCTCTAGGGCGCATGTACTTTATAAATAAACAGAACACGAATAAACAGTCACATCTAAGGCATGTAGAAATAATCCCTAATCACAGTCGTGTGCCGAGAAACTCGTTTTCTCGATATGAATGAATAGGCGTTGTTCGGAAATCCGAATTAGGTAAAAACTA
The DNA here is from genome assembly GCA_036245525.1 of Semisulcospira habei. Classification (NCBI taxonomy): domain Eukaryota; kingdom Metazoa; phylum Mollusca; class Gastropoda; family Semisulcospiridae; genus Semisulcospira; species Semisulcospira habei. Next base: position 122,139,284 of record BTPG01000005.1, read on the forward strand.
TGTTTGTCCGGGCTTTTAATCCACTGTTTTCGTCGAAACACGTTCAGTTTTAATTTTGACCTCCTGAAATCGTCTATTATACTTTTACAACATTCGCCTTCTGCTCACTATCACCGAGCACCCGCATTTATTTTACAATTAGTGTCAGTGTACAGCATTTATGTCTTCTGGTTAATATCAAACATGCTTTTTGATGGAGAGAAAAAAGCCAAAAATTATATTTTAAGCAGTAGACAACAATGATCTTTTACATGATAATATTGCAACAACCAGTCTTAGAGCAATGAGTCATACTCCTGTAGGTAAACTTTTGTAACTCATACATGTAGTTTAGTGTAATAATGTTTCAAGTTTTCTTATTGTTGTCTAAAACCAGTTAGATGACACCAGACTTTAAACAAATAAACAAACAAACAAAAGAGATGATTATTTGTATTCATGCAAATTGTGAAATGCGCCTTTCACAACCTGTTTTTTGACAGTAAACAGGAGACATGTATAAATACAAGATTTAAGATTGTATTTGATTCCCTTCGTCCCTGGAGGAATAATGCAACAATCAACATGTAAAAAAATACCTCATCTGTGCACATGTTCACTCTCAAATGAGTATTTTACATGTTCATCAAAGTATAAAAGACAGAAACAATAGATTGCATGAATGAATTTTATTATAATACATTAAAATTGTAGCACATTTAACACAAATATGCATGTATATGGCGTTTACGCAAATGACTCTTATGTATATAACTTTACAACTCTTTAGAAACTTCGCCAAATTCAAGACTTATTTTGAACGTGGATGACATTAGGTTGCATACATTAAACATTGATACAAGATACAAGATAACTTTATTAATCCTAAAAAAATCGGGAAATTACACTGTCTGCTCCATCAAATTAAGAAGGAAAACAAAGGAATTTAAGAAAATTAAAAGTTTATAAATACACATAATAATAGTAAAAGACACACGCATTCACCCGCCCACGCCAACTCACGTGTCTCTAATAAGAGATTCATTGTATAGGATGACAGCCCTGGGGATGAAAGATTTCCTGTACCTTTCGGTGCGCATTATGGGCAGTCTCAGTCCATAGATAGGTGAGAGAGAGAGAGAGAGAGAGAGAGAGAGAGAGAGAGAGAGAGAGAGAGAGAGAGAGAGAGAGAGAGAGAGAGAGAGAGAGAGAGAGAGAGAGAGAGAGAGAGAGAAGGTACAAATGAGCTTTTAATCAGTAGTAGAGCAATGATCTTTTTTTATGATAATATTCCAACAACTAATCTTAGAGCAACGATACGTCATACTCCCACGATGTGGGTCGAAGTAAAATTCAAGACAGTTTACCGTCTTGAATTTTGCTTCGACACACATCGTGAAAACACGTTTCTCAACCCACGCTTGTGCATAGAACGGATATATATCGGTGAGATCTCGGGATTTGAGCCCATGACTGTGTGTTAATTTTGTGCAATCACCGACTGTTACGCCAAATTACGGCTCTCTATACCCCTCCACCCTTTTTTATTTTTTAACCAAACCTCCCCTGGCCGACCGCACCATTGAAAAGAAGGAATGATAAATATTCCATAGAAAAAAGAATCGTCACTCTTTGTCTTCCAGCGCCATTTACGTTACATTTATCGCACATTTTGTTTTACATCATTACCACACTTCTCAAGAGTATTGCCTGATTCTTTTGGCGCCAAACGAATCAGGCAATACTCTTGAGCTTTCATCGTCGATCTGCATGACAGGCGCTAACTTTCAAGTCAGTTGACTGTTGATGTGGAGGAGTAGAGATTGTCGTTCAAAACTGAGCCGCCCTCACAGAATACCACCACCCGCCCTCAAGCCAAAGCTTGTTAACAAGTTAAAAGCAAGTTTCACAGTATTGGCGTCAGCAAATTTGATGGTGATGTTGTTGATAATAATAATAATAATAATAATAATAATAATAATAATAATAATAATAATAATAATAATAATAATAATAATAATAATGATCATGATGATGGTGATGATGATGATGATGATGATAATGACAGTAGCAGCAGCTGCATCATCATCATCATCATCATCATCATCATCATCATCATCATCATCATCATCATCATCATCATCATCATCATCATCATCATCATCATCAGCAACAACAACAACAACAACAACAACAACAACAACAACAACAACAAGAAGGATAACAACTCGACTTCGCTTATAAGATCATCTGTAAGAAAATTTAGATATAACAACAAATTTTCAGCGGTACCGAATATACTTTCTTTCCTAATAACAAACTTCGGATGTAACAAAAACGAAATTTGTGTTTCTTCATGGCATTTTGTTATATTAAGTGTTACTGCAATAGTTATTAATATTAAACAAGAATAAATTCTGATTGCTATAATGAACGTTACATTTTGTGTTTATAAACCGTATACAAATAAACAAGAAGTATCAGTATAAATATATTTTAACCCATTCAGCCCTGACGCACTACAGCTGGAGATGGGTCGCCCATAATAATTCAAGGGTAGTGCCAGATTAGCTTGGCGCCTGTCGGCACCAAGCTAATCTGGCACTACCCTTGAATTATCATGGTCGATCCATCTCCTACAACTGGTGCATAGTCATTAGATGACGCCTCTAAAATATGGGAAATACGGCCGTCGGGCTGAATAAGTTAAATGACATAAGACACATAACACTCAGTTACATTTGATTTTTTAACGCGAACGAATGAGATCTGAATTAGGTTAAAACAAATGAACACACCCTTTGTAAATGTATTAAAAACATTTGAGCATAGTGTTCATACTTTTAACTTGTACCGAGTATCTGCCCCGTGAAGACAAAAGAACGTTAGTCTATTTTTGTGAAAAGCGAGAGTCTCGTTGTATTACAATAAAAATCTTGCTTTTCACAAAAAAGGACTTAATGCCTTATTGCCTACACATGGCAGAAATCGGATTTTAGAACACGCGTGTAAAATGCAGAGAAGAATCTAACGAAGAAAGAGGCACGCTTAGAAACGACAAATACAGCACAGTTTATTTATATTTCGAGTTTTAACCCGGAATATATATAAACTTGTTGTATCTGTCTTTTCTAACCCGTTTCAAAATAGAAATACAATCAAGTACACAATTTCCTACTTAGCTTTTAGTGATGCGAAGATGCTAATGTTGTGTATGTTTGTTTTGAAATATTAACACATTCAGCCCGATAGGAGCCAAGCTAATCTGGCACTACTCTTGAATTATCATGGTCGATCCATCTCCTGCTGTAGTGCGTCAGGACTGAATGGGTTAATAAATTGTGATGTAACTGTCTTGTCTAAAGGTGTTTCTTTCTTCTTCGGTTTCTGCTCTCCAGGGATGCTGTTGTCCTTTACGCTGAAATGTGCCTTTATTAAAAGTATAGTTACGCCCAGACTGCAAAAAGAGGCCCGTTTTGTTGGAAAGTACCTGAATACCTCGCCACGTAACGAAAGCTGCGTTCTTGCGCACGACCCCTTGGCCTGGCTTTACAAACTTGATGTTTGATATAGAAGCCATTGAACAGTTTGCTCACATCTGCAAGAGGCATAGATCTCATGAGCCCCTGCTGTCGCAGCGGCTCATGAGGATTTATGCCCCTTGCTCGTCTAAGTCGGGTCGTTTACATCTTTTAGGGAGGAAGATTTTCTGGTTTAGGACTCTTCAGCTGACATATCTGTTGTGAGAGTGTATATGCATAATATTCCCACTTCAAAAAAAGGCCCTTAAATGTGTGTTTATCAACATACACAGACACTGTTTGAGTTGCCATTGCTTCGCTACGAAAGTGTCAATGTAGCGCTTTAGAACTTCAAGAGAGTATGTTGTCAAAATAAGCGTTCCGTAAGTTATCTGCATTAAATGTATGCTATGTATGTCATGCCTGTATGTACACCAGAACAGATGAGAATGAAGCTTGTGGTAGGTTTACATGTTCTGTGTGTTATGGAATAGTTTAACCCATTGTGTCCCAGGTACAAAATACCCACAATTTGGAATTGTCCTCCGAGGACTCCATTACAATTAAGGAGACACATTAACCATGATAGTTCAAGGGTGGTGCCAGAATAGCTTGGCGCCTATGGGCGCCAAGCTATCCTGGCACCACTCTTGAACAATCACGGTCGATCTATACTTTGCTGTGGTGTGTCAGGGATGAATGAGTTAAAGCTTAAAAAAATAAAAGATTTTGCGAGGACAGACAGCAGTCGAATCTTTTTCACGTTATACACCGATTTACTTCTTCTGTTCTATCCTGAACATTGAACCAAAAACTCTTTTACTGTAAATAATGTAAACGAATATCTGGACCAGTCTCTGTGGATTCCAGTAAAATAACTCCCAACAAGGAAAGAAACACGATTAGAAAGAACATTTATAACACAAGCGCGTTGTGGTTGACCTTCGCAAGCGCGTTTCTTTCTTTGTCGGGAGTTTCTGTGCATTTTACAGAACTCGGCGGTCACCACATCGTACTAGTGTATTAATGGACACTTCAGATAGTTCGATAATGTTTCTGGAACCACTTTGCTTAAGGGAACAATTGGGGATGACTCGACCTTGAAGATATTACAGAGGTTACGTGCCGGACCACTCACAGCAACGAACGCGAGCGAAGTTACCGCGGGGAACCAGCATAGACAACACTCCAAGCGTCTCCAAGAGGTTTAGAGCCCGGAGGACAACACTCCAAACATATCCTAAACCTCTTGGAGATGTCTGGAGTGTTGTCTATGCTTATGTGTACAAGCTGGTTATCCGTGGTGACTTCGCTTTTTTTCGTTGTTAGGACTCGTTCGGCGAAAACGTAACCTCACCATTATCTTGACACTTGCGGTTGTGTAGTCCGGGATGATGGAATGCATGTTTTTATGGCAAACGAACTGGAAAGTAACTCTACTCACATACATGTATACTGACGAGCAAAAGAAATGCGACATTTTTGGAATCATCTCAGCAAACTAAAACGTTTTAGGTGATTCCAAAAAAGTCGCATCTCTTTTGCTCATTAGTATAATTTTCTAAGCATAAGACTTAAATGCCTGCACTTGCGTTGAAGGTCTAATAAATCAACTCACTGGAGACGTGCCTATTACGGATACGAGGCTTTTTTTTTTTTTTTTTTTTTTGCGTTTTGCGTTTCTAATGAGTTATTTGCAAAACACTTATTTTTGGTATAAGCTGACAATACAAATTACTTTGATGGTTGGTAATAATGTTGATTCCATGACCTTTAATGTCCATTTAATTGAAGATTCCTCTACTGTGTTGAACTGAGTGATTAATGCACAGCCATTTACACTAATGGAGTTTATTACTGTGGACGAGTGCTTGTCGCGACGCATAACCACTTTAAAATGATTAACACTTACATTGTCAGTGGTCGTGAAGTTGGTCTCTATGAAATCATCACTGACTGAAAGCCCTATAATTATTCTGCGTGAGGAACGCAGATATACGTGGAACCAGCAAGAAGGATAGATCATCATGAAGCCCCTCAGCCCCCGGGTTTTTCATGATGATCTATGCTACTTGCGCTTCGACTGGCGACTCAGCAGTGACGGGGTTCACCTACGCATTTGGCGACGAACAAGACGAAGTAATTGTGCTTAGTCTCAGCACAGAACACAACAGACAGTAACGAAGAACCCCTTCACCACCACTTGAGGCATAGTTTGTTTCTGAAATCTTTTATCATTGGAAGACCAACAGCCACAGCCGTCTAAAGAACATGGTGACAAATTGAGCTCAGCAAGAGGCATAGATCCTCATGAGCCCCCGCGGTTGCGGGGGCTCATGAGGATCTAAGCGTCTTGCAGTTGGTTGGCGTTCACTTTTTCAGTCAAGGGGGTAATATTTTCCAATATGACCTTTTGCATATGCTCTTGATATTCCTTACAAATGTGCTGCCCACATGGATAGGTGAAAACGTTGTTGGCCTGTGAAGTTTGAATGTCGTAAAATGTAAGACTTTTCTGCTCTTCTTCAACTTATTTGCGTGGGAAAGTGCACTCAGACGCACGAAAAGACAGCAAGGACACTCCTGTTACATGAGCGTACTCACAAGTCTTGCGAAAAGAAGTGTTGAACTCGGAAAGCAGAAAATTGAGGTTGAGAACCCTTTAAGTATGAAACAAGAAACACGACGTTTTGGATCAGAGATCCTTCTTCACCGTGATATGGAAACAACGTACAACGTTGTTTTCATATCACCGTGAAGAAGGATCTCTGATCCAAAACGTCGTGTTTCTTGTTTCATACTTAAAAGGTTTTCAATCTCTATTTTATGTTTTCATTTCACATGAAATCCTTGCGTGCAACATTTTTACTTCTAGGTGTAGGACCCTTTTTATGTTTCATGTGCCAGCACTCAACACTATTTCCTGTTCAATGCAATTTTAAGACGTGGTGGCAGTGGATTTTCCATGACCTTGACCCATGTTAGCTTTGGCAAATAACAACAAGATGTTGATCGGCCATGAAAATTCAAGGGTGCTTCCAAAATAGCTATTATTCTCTAAGCTGTTTTGGAGGTTATTATGCTCCAAGCTATTTTAGCAGCCTCCATAAATTATCCTCATCAATGTGTCTAATGAGCTGTTAAGTACTCTCCAGAGTACAACCGCCTTAATTTTGGGATTTTCCATTCCAACTCAAACTGATAACCCTGTGGCTATCGGTGGCGCTTTTTGTCGAGGTGATTCCTGTTGGAATCACCTCGACAAAAATACGCTACTACAACCAGTGGTTTGATAGAAATGACAAATACACAATGCCTTCGAACGCAATTCACGTTTTACGATCACAATGAACAGGCCTACTACTCAGTGTGGTTGATAATTCCTTGTGGCCAATAAATTAACGTGCAATGTTTTACTTGTTAGCTGGCGCCCAAAACTGTTTCTGTATTTCGACAAACGCTGTTTATACTACGGCTTCACAAACACAAAAACTCCCTCGATCTGCATCCCTTTAAGGAAATATGAGTCCACCCATTGCAAACAAAGGCACGAACAAATTAGTGATCACGTGCTGAATTGTGTAAATCCGATTGGTTCACGGCTTCCGAGAGCAGATTTCTAAAAGCAAATACCAGGAAACACTGAGAAAACGCCTGTTTTCGAAATACACTCAAAAGATTATTTTTAGCAGCAATCAAGTGACATAAATAAGATTTTTTTCTTTGATTCCATAAAATGTTATGCACAAGATGCCTGATGGAAGTTAAGATCTAAGATACCATGCTTGTTGGCCTCCATAACACACGTCTGAAGAACTCTCACTTTCTCCACTTTGGTTAGCCCCTTTACTGTGGACGAAAATACAACATCACCAAACTGCAAGAGGCATAGATCCTCACGAGCCACCCGCAGATGCGGGGGCTCGTGAGATTCTATGCCTCTTTTTGGCGATGTGTTGAAACCATACTTATTCGCCAGGTTAAGAGACTGCTAATTTACGTACACTGCACGTACGATTTTGTTTCTGAAATCTTGGTTCATTCAACGACCAAAAGCCGACACCGTCCAAGAAACAAAATGGTCTCAGCAAGAGACATAGATCCTCATGAGGATCTATGACTCTTGCAGTTGGATCATGTTCACTTTTTTCTCGGCAGTCAAGGTGTTAAATATGGGAAAGAGACGCCTCAGTTACCGATAGAGAGCAAATACCCGCGCGCGTGTGGGTGTTATGTTAACCCGGTAATTTCTACATGTTCGGTACCTGTCAAGTATTCTTAGATTCACGTTCAAACCATTTTCCTTGGAAAATAACCTAAATGTTGAGCTTTGTGTTACTTTCCTGCCCCCATATGCTTACTTTGAAAACAAACTTCGTCTAAAAAGAAAATGGTCTGACACACGAGTATACCTGAGTCAGTTTGCATTTTATTGCTGTTCTTTTTTCATTTCAATTATGTGTTCATTTATTTATAGGCGATACACTCCCGACTAATAGATTAGATAAAAACAGGCGTGTCAATTTACAAGGGAGGCAACCATCACTGTGTGTTGTGATTCGTACAAGAGTGTCCATTTAAAGGGGACGAAGTGGTAGCCATGTTTTAATGGATTTTGCGTAAGGATCTTCATACGTGTTCGAAAACAACAACGTATAAAAGATCTGTATCCAAAATGTTTCAGAATTTGGTGATTTGGTAGCGTAGGTTTGAAAGAAACACCCAATAGGATGAAAAAATCGCATTACTTACGTAAGAGCCCACTCATTTGAAAATTTTCGGAAATCAGAAGTAAGTCAAAATTTCGCGTATCGACAAAAACAGTAGATTAAAAGCCCGGACAAACATGCGATGTCGTGTGTGTTCGCCAGAGCTCTTAATTTACTGTTTTCGTCGAAACGAGTGCACTTTTTATCCATTTCTGATTTCCCAAGAACGGCTATTTCTAAAACACTTTAAATCACTTATCCACCCGGTCCGAGACACTAAACAAATCACGACACTGCAATATGAAAAAAAGCCAAACTAATTAAATTACTTTAAGTAGTTTGTCAGATCATATTTCTTCTTTCCAGGAGGCTCGATCCTATGAATATTTTTTTAACCCTTCCCATCCTGATACACCCATTGCTTGACATAAGACTGACTATGTTAGTTAAAAGGTGGTGCCAGAATAGCTTGGCGCCTGACTAACTACCTAATGTAGCCTTCACAGGACAAAAAGCAAATTAAAAAAAAAAAGAATCAGCCTCATGATGTAATGGGTTAACAATGAAAGAAGGAGGGGACTATAAGCCCTCTGGATGCTACGATTTAAGCCTTATTACGTGTCCTTTCCCCCCGAACGATATCGTCAGTAGCAGTCAAAGAGTTAACTATTTGTCTTCTTAACAAACGCCTCTACGTGCCACACGCCCCATGCTAAAATATTGTCTACACAAAGATGAACCTTTTGGCTGTTGGTAGCGCATTTTGTCGCGATAATTCCTGTAGGAGTTATCTCGCTACAAAAATTATCACGACACAAGGCGCTACCGACAGCCAAAAGGTGAAGACAACCATTACAACTGCACATAAATATTGCCTAAAAGTCGATATACTGACGAGCACAAGAAATGCCGCGACATTTTCGGAATCATCGGAAACACTAAAGTGTTTCCGATGATTTAAAAAATGTCGCATTTCTTTTTCTTGTCAGTATTATATTCCTTCTCCAAGCAGGAAACTTTTCAGGCAAAATCCTTGAGCTGACAAGCTATTCAGGCACTACTTTTCTTGAGCTTTCACGGACGAATCATTTCCTGCAATGTGACACTGAGAGTTGAGGAGATATTACATAGCAAAACTTGTTCCCCACCTAAGGAAAAGAGAAACTAATTATACCACGGCACTGGGTCGCGCTCCAATATTAGCGAATACACATGTAGCGAATTTGGTTGTCAAACAAAACGGTATTTTTAGACCGGCTGTCAAAGGGAGACTACCCAGCCGATAAAAGGGAGACAAGTTTGAGTTATGTTAGCACAGCACAATGGCGTATTGAAAATAGGCACACAGTGACTGTAAGAGAGCGTTCAAAGCTGAGAAGGGAGTCTCCATTTCAGTGTGTTCAAAGATGACCCGATACGCCAAAAATAAGGACTGCCCGCAAGTTTTATTAGGGAGTGTTGCTGGCAATGAGATGGCAAACAAAACTGACAAAAATATCAATACATTTTTGCTAGTTGTGTTAGTCGTCTCATTGCCACTGAACAAACGATGAACTGTTTATAAGCAACACAAGAAATATACGTCTATAATTAAAGGAGCAATCAATATTGACCCTGTAACCCCTTCACTGCCCACAAAAAGGTGAACACGATCCAACTGTAAGAGATATAGATCTTCATAAGCTCCCGCGATGCGGGGGCTCATGGGGAGATCAATTTGTATCCAAGTTTCTTGGACTGAGTTGGCTCTTGGTCGTTGAATGAAGCAGGATTTAAGAAACAAAAATGTACGTACAGTGACAGAGAAGGGGTTAATTTTAGTGGTATAGTTTGGCTTGTGAACAGAATGGGCGAAGAATGTACATGAATCCAGTCAAGTATTCTTGTTTTACTTGCTACACATTTGACGGGGGAATAAAGCCTAGACATGCAAAAGAATGTAAGGTACAGTGTGTTACGTGTTGAGTCGTGGTCGTAGTATGATATCACATCAGACGGCACGCACGTAAGGTTTTTTTTAAAGAAACTTCATTCAGCTGCAACCCGTCACACGTGGCTTAAGGATGTAGACCACACTGGAGTAACAGTTCCAACAATATTTTATTGCAGTGATGCGATCTCCACACAATGCGTTTACAAATTCTCCAACACTGATACAATGTCTCCTCTGCAAAATGTCTACACTTTGACCCAATGCGTCTCTCATACAATGTACCCATGCACTGCATAACTCCGTCACTGACAATGAAGCACGATACCTTGCGTAGCTCTCTCAATGTCAATGTGCTTACGATACACTGCAATTATACAACTTAACAATGTACCGACGCTGTTACATCGCAATTCTACAACTGAACAATGTACACACGCGCTTCTAAACAGTCTTATATAGTGTTATGCTTTTGGGAATAATCCAGCAACTTCGTACAACACACAACTAATCAAAATAGAATACGTAACCGAAACTCATAAATATTAATGAAAAAGAATACATCAGAATGGTCTACAAGAATCTGGCTGCTATTTCCAGCCCCTATTATGGGAAACCCCGGCGCGTTATTACGTCTCACAAACGTATGGCAGACAGTTCACGACCTTGCCAAAACTTTCTGGATGGTTCACGAGTTTTCTTAGCACCTACTGGCGGCTAACGTCACGCGTACAGAAAACAATGGTGATTATTCGGGCGGCTTCTAGACTCTTCGGGATCCAACTCCGTGTAGCAAAGGACAATCAATTCCGCTCTCTGTGCGAACGATAGTGAATCTTACTAAAAAGGTACGTGATTCGTAACCATGATAGCTCAAATAAATATCGAATCGTTTCCTACGATTAACTACACACATGCTCTCACAGAACAACACAACCACAATCGTAACACAGTGCTTCACTGACAAATTCACCCGATAACCCCTTGGCTGTTGGCAGCGGTTTTTGTTGAGATGGCCGGTTCCAGCAAGTATCACCTCTCGAGACTAAAAGCGCTACCGACAGGCAAAGGGTTAACGTGCCAACCCAAGAACCCGAGAAGACTTTCACAAAGCTCACTGAAAAAAAAAGTTACTTATATTAGTTGTTCTGTCTCAAGTTTACTTAAATAAATTTGAACACCATGCTTTTGGAAACTTTCGGAGGGAAGAGGTCTGGATCTCCCATGAAATAATCATTAACCTTTTGTGTGTCGGTAGCGGTTTTAGTCGCGATGATTCCTACAGGAATTCCTACAGGAATCATCGCGACTAAAACCGCTACGGACACCCAAAGGGATAAAGAAGGCTGTATCAGTCATGTTTCTTCATAAAAAAACACATTTGAGCTATCGTGCTCGCTAAACCTCTCTCCAAAGTCCTTACATTTCAAAAACGAACATGGCGGCGGGGGCGTCAGTTTGCGGACGCCCTGTGTGTTAATAAGGGGCCGTAACCCCTGAATAAGGGCCCGTAACCTCCTACCGGACACTTGACTTCAGGGACGGCCACCACTTCATGCGACATCAAAGCCCATTCGCAGTCTAAAAGTCTCATGCTCTCTTTCGCTAAAGGAATTGAGTCGTAAATGTGCACCAGGAAGAGGCATAGATTCCTGTGAGAATCTATGTCTCTTTCAAACCGAAGGTATGCCCGCCTGAGCGCTTCTGAAGCAAAAAGACTACTAGTCTAGAAATAGAGCAGACCTATCCTAAACAGTTGTTATTTTTCATGATACATAATGTGTGCTAAGATGGTTGGAGTAATGTATATATATATTTAAAATTCATGCTTACTTGTAATAAAAAAACCAACCAACCAAACAAACAAAACAAACTAAAACAATGCAAACAAACAAACAACAACAACAACAAACAAAAACAAAGCAAAAAAAAAAAAAAAAACAAATTAACAAACAAACAACAAACAAACAAACAAACAAATTAACTCCCTAACAAACATAAAAACCTCACAAAAACAATAACAAAAACCCGAACAACCTGAAAACAACACAAAAACCCAAACCAACCAAACAACCCCCCCCCCCACACCCCACCTCCAAAGGCAAAAACAAAAACAAAACCAAAAAACCAAAAAACAATAACAAACAAACAAAAAAGACAACAAGAAAAGAAAAGAAAACATGTATGCTGCTCACAGTAAGGTGAGAACAACCCTGTACAATGGTCATGATTTGAAATAAGCTGTCAAATTTTAAGATTTTATCTAGGGCTTTTGGATAAAATGTTAGTCAACTGTGTCAAATTTTAAGACTTTGTCGTGGAACTTTTGGACAAGTCTGTAATCAACTCTCTAATATTTTAAGATTTTGACGTAGAATTTTTGGACCAGACTGTTGTCAACTCTGTCACATGTTAAGACTTTGTCATGGAACTTTTAGACAGGACTGTAATCAACTCTAAAAAATTAAAGATTTTGTCATGAATCTTTTGGACAAGACCTTAGTCAACTCTGTCAAATTGTAAGATTTTGTAGTGGAATTTTTGGACAAGATTGTAGTCAACTCTGTCAAAGTGTAAGATTTTGTCGTGAAATATTTGGACAAGACTGGACAAGACTGTAGTTAAGTCTTCAAATTTTAAAATGTTTGTCGTGGAATTTTTGGACAAGACGTTAGTCTTGTTAAAAAATTCCACGACAAAATCTTAAAATTTGACAGTTGTGATTACTCCAAATCATGACCTCTTCTCAGGGTGGTCCGTAACGTATTGTGATCAGTACATCAGTAAGTCCACAATGTCGGCCAGTTACACTGATGATGACATGTCACGATGTTCCTCACATTAGGAACACGGTAAACTGAATATAAGCTGCATGCCAGTTAATCCTTTCCATCCTGATACACTAGTGCATGAAATAAATTGACTATGCTAGTTCAAGGGTAGTGCCAGAATAAATTGGCGCCCTTGGCGCCAAGCTATTCTGGCACTGCTCTTGAACTAAAATGGTTGATCAGTCTCCTGATCTGTAACGTAACCTTCATAGCACAGTACACAAACTGAAAACTTTCCGTCTCAGAAGGTAATAGTGTTACACTTTATTGTATTCGAGTAAGTTTTTTAATTTCAGTTTTCTAAATTAAAATGTTCCAGAATTTTTCGTTCACGATGGTTTAAGTTACACTTTTTTGGAGCATCTAGGAGAATACAATTATTTATTTAATCATTTGTCTGTCAGTAGCGCTGTTCGTCGTAGTGATTTTTACAGGAATCACTTTGACTAAAAGCGCTACCGACAGCCGTTGGTAATCAACCTCTTAACCACAAAGAAAAACTCAATAAAGACTGCAGATCCTCATGATCCCCCGCGCTTGCGGGGCCCATGAGAATCTATGCTTCTTGCCGAGACCAGTTTTATCCATCTTCCATGGACGGGGGCGGCTTTTGGTCGTTGAAGGAACACCGATTTTAGAAACAAAATATTGCGTTCGGCCGCAGGGAAGGGGTTAAACATATAAGACAGATGTTTAAATCGTGCTCTGCTCAAAAAGACCTACCGACAGCCAAAGGGTAAAAGATCAAAATAATGTTTAACCCATTTAATTATATTTTGGAGGTGTCATCCAACGACTATATACCAGTGTACACAAACCACATATTTATTCTGGTACTACCCTTGAACTAGCATAGTCAATTTATTTCATGCACTAGTGTATCAGGATGGAAAGGATTAAATGGCATGCAGCTTATATTCAGTTCACCGTGTTCCTAATGTGAGGAACATCGTGACATGTCATCATCAGTGTAACTGGCCGACATTGTAGACTTACTGAGATGTACTGATCACAATAAGTTACGGACCACCCTGAGAAGAGGTCATGATTTGGAGTAATCACAACTGTCAAATACCCGACCACATATAGTAATGCACCTTCGTGTTTGTGTATGCATGTTTCTCCTGCCTACTTCCTAAGTTCGGGAGAAAGACATGGGTTATATAAGAGACCTGATGCATTCTTTTTGAGGATGCAGATGATCTTCTTGGTCTATACCTGCGTATTTCTCTGTGGGCTGGCGATTGGGTGCCTGATAGGCGGGGGCAGGGGATCTAACTGTTTGTCTGTCCAGCTCTGAGTAATTCCCCTTGGTTTGTGTACAATTCTGCCAGCGCTAGCCTCACCTATATGGTTTGTGAGTATCTATAATTCGAGGTAAATTTGTATCGTTACATTGTTGTGTAATGTTCTGTGCATCTACTGTGGGAAATCAGGGTATTTACCCGACCACCTATAGTAATGCACCTTCGTGTTTGTGTATGTATGTTTCGCCTGCCTATTTCCTAAGTTCCGGAGAAAGACATGGGTTATATAAGAGATCTGATGCATTCTTTTTGAGGATGCAGATGATCGTCTTGGTCTATACCTGCGTATTTCTCTGTGGGCTGGCGATTGGGTGCCTGATAGGCGGGGGCAGGGGATCTAACTGTTTGTCTGTCCAGCGCTGAGTAGTTTCCCTTGGTTTGTGTACAATATGTACCAGTGGCAGGAGATGTATCCACAATGATAATTCAAGGGTAGTGCCAGATAAGCTTGGCGCCTGAAGGCGCCAAGCTAATCTTGTACTACCCTTGAATTATCATGGTCGCTGCATGTCCTGCTGTAGGGCACTGGGGTTAATAGTGATGCGCAATATAATAACCTAATCGGGGCGCCATAATGAGCATCTCTGCGTGTGACCTTCTTCCACGCCGGATCATGCTGATCTCTTGCGAAATTCATTTGAACCACTGCATCTCTCTTAAAGCGTGTTTACATACAGCGAAACAATAGAGGCGCGGAAGCGGTGGCGGCAGCGACAAAAGTTGACAAAAAAGAATGAGTATTTGCATATCGACACAGCGGCAAGCGACATCCACCTGATAAAAATGTATCGCCCCATGGAGCGATAAAACGGCGATTCCGCAGCGATTTCGCAGTCAACCATTTGCGTGTCGGTAGCGGTTTTTGTCGCGCGACTAAAACCGCTACCGACACGCAAAGGGTAAAAGGAGCGTGACTTTCAGTACGGGGCAATTAAAAAACAAGTAAACAACAGAACAAAATAATTCTAAGCAACTTAGATAGGGGCGCGATTCCACCTGCCTCACCGCTTTGTGGTCCGGTGGTAAGAGGCGTAAAAAGATTTCATTCAGACGGACTAGTGCCGTCGACCATTCTGATTGCTGAAATCACACACACATACACAGATAACCTATCAGTATCGTCGATGAGTGTACACCCGCACAAACGTTTGTAACAAATAAATAAATCAAAATATATTTCACCCTTGATCCGCCTTGGCGTACATGTCTAAGTCTTTCAAGCCTATCAAGTCTTTCCTCCACGGAAAGCATGAAAATGGGAAAATGTTTAGGAAACACGATGGCGCTAAAAACGAAGTGCGCTCCATAAACGCATAGCTGCTCCATGTCGCATCTTACATTTCACTTAATTGTTTTATTAAACATCACGATTTAACCATTTCTTTGGTAATTAAAATTGTGTTTCACTAATAAATCTAATGCTTGGAAAAAATAAAGGCACTTTACATTCACCAAAAAGCTGTTCCGTCTTTCTGTGCATTTTAAGTTGCCTCTGTTTTCGTAATCAAAGACAGCGAGGAACATAAGGACACCCACTCACAAACGCTGATCAAACTGTAATGCCACACTTAAGTGGCATAATCTTTTTCAGCCTTCTTTTCAATTACGCATATGCGCTTTGAACGTTCCAGGTCAGGTGACTGCGAGTTAGCTGCCTACACGAGTTGCTTTGCTGCTGTATCTGCTCGTCAATATGGGACAATTTGTTTGAAGTCGAT